>MU839828.1:3167196-3531400 GCA_030411725.1 Echria macrotheca
GTAAAACGAGGCCATAGCCACCACTTTTTTTTTTATCGCTTGTGTCTCGGTGTGACTCACTGGCCCTTTTCGCGCCACACAAACGCATAAGACACCCCCCCTGCCCCCCCCCCCCCCCCCCCCGATTCAGCCTGCGATCTGACATGAATCAGTCCCCGGCTACGACAGACATTAGGATATACACCACGCCCCTGAGAAGAGTACCTAAGCAAGTCCAAGAAGGTCTTTCGGTCCGTCGAAGAATGTCAACTCAAACATAACGACTTCTCCGGTAACTGTTTCGATCCTCACCCAATCCCCAACCCCGGGTCTGAAATCCGATTGTCAACGATTGGGTATCTTCGGGCCCGTATGCCATGGCCGAACTACCGCGTCCATGATTGACACGGTATACGATTGTGGTCTAGGAATGATATAAGTTTGCTCAACGTCACACCGCAGTCTTGGGTCTTTATCATTTTCGCTAGGACAGCTTGCTTGGAGCCAATTCCATCAGAGTTAACTGACTGCAGGTGGACAGTGACTTGCATGCGTAGAACAGTTGAAAATCTTTGTAACTTTTACCTCATCGGCTATCCATCCATTGCTCCAACACCACCGACGCCGACGCCGATCAGACCAAACGATCATTTGTCCGCCGCACCGGAGAACACCTACCTAGACTTTGGTAGATCTTCGAGTCATCCCAATGATGAACAGTAGGCAGGTAAATGACGGCTATTCTTTCCCGACTTCAAAGAAAGAAACGATGGCACCGATTTCTGGCTTCCTGTGTGGTGTGTGTGGTCTGACATGTTCCATCAACTTGGTTGCACCTGTATCTCGAGGGCGGTGCTCACCCAGGGGGTTTCAGGGGCTAACAAACAGATCGGCGCAGCCACACCACCTGTCTTAGCCACTCACTGTCCCACCCTGCTTGGCTGTCTCTATCGAAGCGTTTGGTGTTTTTGGCTATTCAACACACCCTCGAAAGTTCAGATATTTCAAGATATATATCTCTTTTTGCTTTCTCGAATTTTTGCATTGTTCGCATCTGATCTCATCCACAGCGACTAGAGACGAAAAAAAAACCCCTGGGTTGCGCCCGGAATGTTTGATCCGCGCGCCCCTCACGTGCCCCGCTCCCTCTAGCTCAAGTTTTCCGCGGCGTAGCATCGTACGACAATGACGACGGAAGCTGGTTTGACGTCATTTTAGCGACCTGTCTTGCTAATTCTATCCGCTTGTGATAGCATTCCAACAATCAGCCCCTGATTGATTGAGTATCGTTTGAGTCTCGAACGGTTGTTGGGGATTTCTAGACATGTTGGAGCTTGAAAATTGTTATGTGATCTTGAGGGGTGTGAGGGGCAAAGGGGCAACGCTCGCTCAGGAAAAGACGTTTTTCTGTGGAGGCCGCCAGAGGACGTGAGGACCAACAACTGGTCCACGACAAACCGGATTCCCACACAGCTGGTATGCGGAATCTGGGATGCTTACCGGATTTCTTGTCCTGAAAGATGAAATGTCCCATGGCGATCACTCTACAGGCCCTCCAATCGCGACGCTTCCGGCTGGTAGGACAGGGCCTACGGTGTACTCTACTGGCAGATGGGTGCGGGTGGCGAAGGGACGCGCTCCCAGACGCGGGGCATGGGATTCTTCAGTTTCCCATTGCCTAACTGAATGCTTTCGTCGCGTCCGCCATCAAGCCCCTTCGCTGGCAGACCGAGGAGACACGCCGTCGGCATCATGTGGCTCGTCTGAAGACGCAGGGAAAGTGCCGTGACGTGTTTCCAGGCGAGAAGGGTCGTCCCCTCAGATTCTGAGCATTGGCAGCAATACCGGTGCCGCCCCTGCCGTCGTGCCGCGGAGACCCATTCGACAGACGACCGACGGGCTGGGCAGGCCAGCTTGGGGGAAATAGGGATCAAGGATGCAGCGGGCTGGACACCGCTGTGAGGCGGCTATTTATTTTGTGTGAGAAAAGGGCAGCACAAGTCATGGTTCCATCGGTTTGCCGACCCATGTCCGACCGCGGTCGGCAGGCCCCTCCTCGCCCACCTGGCTGCCACCTCGTTACCTACACCTACTGTGTAGGTGCGTCGAGAAACCTTCATCGCCCTCTCGACTGCTGTGCGACGCGCACCGACTCACTTTGTTGCGATTACCAGCGGCGACGGCCGAACGCAAATCGGGCTTGCTAGAGCTCCCCGCGCTGGCCCCTCGCAGCTTGGTCGCCTTCCCAGCCGATTTCACGTCCCCGTTTCCCGTTTTCTCCCCCTCGGTCCCTCGAGTGGTGTGCGCCGTGCTCGCCGTCTGTCTGTCTACGTGGTCCCGCTGCCGATCCGCCTTCCGAACCTAATCGACACCACCCTCGCCACAGCTGGTCAGTGGCGGCCTTGATCTCTTAGCTCCCTCTGCCGTCATTAAACTGGCCGCAACGGCTTTCAAGTTCGACTTCACTGGTCTGCCGGTCTGGTTTTTGATCGAGATCTGTCAAGCGGTCAGCATTGTCGTTGGCCGGAGACGTGTTCCGCCCCGCCCCGCCAAATTCTTTGCTCGCCTTCGCTGTTGATATTCCTCCCGAAAACCCGTCCGAGGTGTCTGTCGAGGCCAACCGGCCCAAGTTACCGTGGCGGGGTTAGAAACCAACGAACTCGACGGGGATGTTTCCCTGGAGAGACCTGCCGCCGACCCGGAAGTCCGCACCGATGCGGGAGCTTCAGAGACCCATGTGCAAAGCCAAGAGACTGTCATGGGACCCGCCGGCGAACCCCCACCGGCTGGAGACCCGTCTTCTGTTCCCGACGTCCCCGGAGATGACGACGGCGATGCCCTATCGACGGACGTAACGACACCTGGAGACCCAAGCACCTCGGGGGCCGCCGACGACACGAACCCGGCGGCCTCGCCCACATGCATTTCATCATGGAGTGCCTCTTCAGATCGCCAGTTAGGCCAAAGTACCGCCAAGGATCCGGCGGATCGTGTGTTTCCCATCCGGTCCGTCATTAGTGTTGAGCCCACTGGAACCGGCCCGGCCGATCAGAGGCCGTCATTGTCGGAGACCACCCGTGTCCCGGGTGGTATGGACAGCAGATCTTCATTTGCAGGCCGGCCGAGCCTAGACCGGCGCGCCACGCCTTTTTCTGCTCCCCCGCGTCCGGCGAGCGCGTCCCTGAGTTCCAGACCACCGCCTCCTCCGACAGATAGAACTCGACAACGCCGGATGAACACCATGTCAGGATCTCTCTCAAGTATTCAGGCCGACGTGGAAAGACAAGCAACTGTGAGGCAGATTCCCTTTGCTCTCGACACTTCGTCCGATGACGGGTCCGCCAATGCGACGGAGCACGATACGCAGGACCGGGCCAGTTCTGTTGGCCGCGGATCGGCCGAGGAGTCAGGCAAAATTCCTAAGGAGCTGGACGTAGACTCACTCTACACACATCGGTTCAAACATGTCATCACGGGCGAGGGTCATGCAGTCATCACCGGACGGGATGGAACGCCCCAGAGGTGCGAAGACGAACCAATTCATACGCCTGGAGCCATTCAAGCATTTGGGTTAATGATAGCTATCCGCGAAGAACCAGATGGCCGGTTCCAAGTGCGCTATGTCAGCGAGAATTCTGCAAGGTTTATTGGCTACACGCCACAAGAGCTATTCCTATTGATCGATTTCCTCGATATCCTCACCGATGAGCAGGCCGATAACCTCCTCGACCACATCGACTTCATCCGGGACGAGGACGCAGACCCGGCGATTAACGGGCCCGAGGTATTCAGCTTGTCCATCAAGCCTGCTAGGAAGCAGCGACCCGTCAAGCTTTGGTGTGCCATTCATCTCCACCCCTCGAACCCGGAGATGGTCATTTGCGAGTTCGAAATGGATGATGACCGGGACTACCCCCTCCGTCCGCCGGATGAAGACATTCCTGATGTCCCCGAGGATACACTGCAGGCGAATCCGACCATGGAAGAACTCACGGAGAGTACCGAGGTTTCGAGCCGGCCGCTGAGGGTCCTTCGGAGCGCCCGCAAGAGACGGGGAGAGGCCGGCGCGATGCAGGTTTTCGACATTATGAGTCAAGTCCAAGAGCAACTGGCCAACGCGCCGAATCTGGAGAAATTCCTCAAGATCTTGGTCGGTATTGTCAAGGAGCTCACAGGCTTTCACCGCGTGATGGTCTACCAGTTCGATTCTTCCTTCAACGGCAAAGTCGTGACGGAGCTGGTAGACCCCGCGCAGACGAGAGATCTGTACAAGGGACTTCATTTCCCGGCTTCAGACATACCGAGGCAAGCCCGAGAACTGTACAAGCTCAACCGCGTCCGTCTCCTGTACGACCGAGATCTAGAGTCGGCAAGGATTGTCTGCCGGACCGTCCAAGACCTCGAGACGCCACTGGACATGACCCATTCTTACTTGCGCGCTATGTCACCCATCCACCTTAAGTATCTCGCCAACATGGCGGTCCGATCGTCCATGTCAATCTCAATAAACGCCTTCGGCGACCTCTGGGGCTTGATAGCCTGCCATTCATATGGACCAAAGGGAATGCGGGTGTCTTTCCCCATCAGGAAGATGTGCCGTCTCGTTGGTGAAAACGCATCGAGAAATATCGAAAGGCTTTCGTATGCTTCCAGGCTGCAAGCCCGGAAGCTCATCAACACGGTCCCTACAGACAAGAAGCCAACTGGATACATCATCGCTTCGTCGGATGATCTCATAAAGCTGTTCGATGCCGATTTCGGTATGCTTTCGATCCGAGAGGAAACCAAAATTCTCGGTAAGATCCAACAATACCAGGAGGCGTTAGCAATGCTTGAGTATTTACGGCTTCGCAAGTTTACGTCGGTTGTGGTGACGCAAGACATCAAGTCGGAATTCCGGGATCTCCGTTACCCTCCCGGCTTTGCCGTGATTGCAGGCTTGTTGTACGTGCCCCTGAGCGTGGGCGGCAATGATTTCATTGTCTTCTTCCGCAAAGGGCAGGTAAAGGAAGTCAAGTGGGCGGGAAACCCTTACGAAAAGACCATCCGGCAAGGGACCGAGTCGTATCTGGAACCCAGAAAGAGCTTCCGAGTCTGGCATGAGATGGTCCTCGGGAAATGTCGCGAATGGTCGGATGAACAAGTCGAGACGGCTGCTGTGCTCTGTCTGGTATATGGCAAGTTCATCGAGGTCTGGAGGCAGAAGGAGGCGGCGCTGCAAAATAGCAGGCTCACGAGGCTACTTCTGGCCAACTCGGCCCATGAGGTTCGGACACCTTTAAACGCCATTATCAACTATCTCGAAATAGCTCTGGAAGGATCCCTCGACCAGGAAACGCGAGATAATCTAGCGAGATCGCACTCGGCGTCCAAGTCATTGATCTACGTCATCAACGACCTCCTGGACCTCACTAAGACTGAGGAAGGACAGAATCTGATCAAGGACGAGATCTTTGACCTGCCGGCCTGCATACGGGAGGGGACCGACCCGTTCAAGGTAGATGCGAGACGGAAGGGCATCGACTTTGAACTCATCGAACACCCGGGGCTCCCTCGGCAAGTCTTTGGTGACCAGAGGCGTGTAAGGCAGGCTGTTGCCAATGTGACGGCGAATGCGGTTCAACACACTTCCCGGGGGTCTGTGAAGGTGGAGCTCTATGTTGCTGAGGCGGCGGATCGGCGCGTATGGGTCGACGTTATTGTCCAGGATACCGGCGACGGCATGAATGACGCGCAACTTGATGCTCTGTTCCGAGATCTCGAACAAGTCAGCACTGACGGAGAGTACGACGCTCCGGTCACGGAGGAGGAGCGGCCCAAAGAAGGGAGGACTTTGGGGCTGGGCCTGGCGGTAGTAGCTAGGATTCTCCGAAATATGGACGGCCAGCTTCGTCTCAAATCCGAGCCAGGGAAGGGATCGAGATTTGTCATCCAGTTGCCCTTTGAACTCCCCGAGAATGGCACTGGCGTCCCCGCCTCCCAGGACGCGGCGGCTCCAACCGCCGGACCATCGGCCAGCGCGAGCAGTGGAGTGGTCTCGGCGCTACAGCCGACGGCCCCTGACGGAGAAGTCACGCTGGTCGATCGTGGCGGCTCGGGTTCCACTAATGAAGCCGGCCGCCGGACTTCATTGTCACCGAAGAAGAGCTTTGACGAAACACGAAGTATATCTAGTCAGCGCAGCATCGGGAGCCGAGCCAGCGTCAAGAGCTCGATGAGCGACGCCGAGAGGCTTATCGACGCGATCCAGACGCCCTTGACGCTGGGGGATCCAGAACCCGAGGTTGCCGCGCGGCAGAGGGGAACCTCCCGGGGAATGTACTTCTCTTCGACGGCTTCACATGGACCAGCTAGTCCTGCTGCCGAAAAGCAGCCAGCCTGGCCTCATCCACCACGCGCACGCTCATTATCTGTTGAGAAGATGCCGGGCGCCTCGAATCCGTCAGGGACACAACCCGTTACCGACAGTAAAGTGCCCATCAAACCGGTACGAGTGCCAGACGAATACCAGCCCGCTCCCGAACCTCCACAACCGAGTCAGACGTCTGGCGTCGTGTTCCAAATCACGACGGACGCCAGTGAAGGAAAGGTCACAGTGGAGACCACTAAAGTTCCGGCGAAACTCCATGTGTTGGTGGCAGAGGACGACCCCATCAACGTCAAGGTACTCTGCAAGAGGCTACTCAAAGCCGGGCATGAGGTATCACACGCCGTGAACGGAGAAGATTGCGCCATGATCTACCAAGGTAACCCTCAGCAGTTTGATGTTGTCTTGATGGACATGCAGGTGAGTCGGCTCCCAGTTGCAATGAACAAGCTGACATTTGCAGATGCCGATTGTGGATGGACTGAGCAGCACAAAGATGATCAGGGCGTTTGAGCAGTCGGGCGACCACAGCGGACTATCGAAAGCTGCAAGGCACAATGGCCATATCCCCGTCATCGCCGTGTCGGCGTCTCTAGTCGAGCGGGAGAAAGACAGCTATGTCCAGGCTGGGTTTGACGGCTGGATCCTGAAACCGATCGATTTCAAGAGGTTGGAGAAGCTTCTCCTGGGGATCGTCGACGATGGGGTGAGGAATGAGGCGTTGTATGTGCCGGGCCAATGGGAAAAGGGTGGCTGGTTCACTCACCGGGGGCTTCCAGAGCCGAGAGTCGGGGATAAGATGGATTCTACTCCGGCAGAGGCAGAACCAGCCAATGTTTAGGGGACTCGATTTCCAGCTCTGGGACTGGCAGCGGCGGCGGGGCGGATGGAGAAAAGATGATGAAGGTCACAAACGAGCAGTTCAGTAACTTTGATGATACCCAACGTCTGGCGATTATATGAGTCCTCGCCGTGGGTGTGGAGCTTGGACAAGGACGAGGAGCAAGGGAGAGGAGGGCTATAGAAGGTAGGACTGGATACTGGGGAGTTGAAGGGACATTGCCGGGGCGTTTTGTTGTTGCTGTCATACTTGTGTGTTCCTGGCAGTTTGTACTGGGCAGCTGATTAGTCGTAGACCTAAGAATCGGGGTGGGTTGTGTAACCCAGTCTGTCTTTGGATCTAAACCATAACTAGAGGGGGTTGATCGACCGTGTTTTCCTGGAACGTAACCTGGTTTTTCGTCGTTAGGGATGCCGTCTGGCGGTGTCTGTGCTGGACGCTGAGGTCCTTATTAGAAAGGAGTGGTCCGGGATATTGAAACAAGTCGGTTACGGGTACGGCGTTTGTCTGTGTGAGACGGGCGGGAAGATCCCGTTTATTTTGGAGCGCTGCTCACTAGGGGGAAATGGAGGGGAGGGGAAGTGAAATGTGGGGGTTATGCACGGCATATTTGGGGAGGGAGGGGTCGATCGGTGATCGGTGATGATGATGGGCAGATGGATTGTCCAGGTAGGGATTTGATCTGTGTGTTTACCTTTTACATTCGTGTCTATCAGAGTTTGAAAGGAGTTTGTTTATCGTTTTAGATGGCTAAAAACTGATGGATGAGATTCCGCCCTCGATGGCGGGAGTAGCTAAGGTAGCTAGCCGCCGACGTTTTGTAGGTGAAGCTGGTTTTGGTTCCAGGCAGTGTCGTATCTCCCTCAGGATGGCGGTTAGACTACAAGTGCTGGTGACGCCAAAAGATTAGATTTGAGCAGGCAGTTTGATGAGTAGTGATCTAAACCTCCATGAGAATAGACAAGTTAAACGCCGGGCGCCTCCCTCACTGAGTACGAGTAGGTATTTGCGCATTGGACGCTTTCGGACCAAGAAGGGAGAGATGGAGTGTCTGTTTGCAAGCGTTTGCATCCCAGGCACAGGTACCTACCGTTGACAATTTGTCCAAAGTATTCCGTACTAAAAGATTGTCGCGTGTTTATCAGCTAGCGTTTGATTTCTCAAGCCGTTTTCTGTCGAACCTGCTTGACAGCTGTCACTCCAGCTCGTCTGTTTAAAGATAGAGACAGCTTGGCAATCATCGATCTCTCGTCTCGGGATGTCTCTTTGGTACGTCGCCAAGGCGAGCCAGACCGGGCCACACAGACAGCCCACACAGACCGCTGCTCGAACAACAGGGGTCGACCTGTTTGCGGAGGGGCGCTTCGACAGGGATGGAATTGGAGAGACAGCGAGGAGACCCTTTGCACCGGACACAGCAGGCTCCCCTTAATTCATATTTAAACTGTTTCTGGCTTGTTGGGGTGTGTACCACCAGACCTCACACACTCAAACCTCAACGCTTTTTTTCTAGCTGCGTGTTTGTCTCTCTCTCTCTCGCCTCGCCTCGCTCTTCCATTTGCTTCTTTCTCTCCAACCTCGTGTGTCTCACCGCACACTGCGACAATCAGCGACGAGTAATCGAACGAATCGGGGCATATTATATTTCGAGAATCAACCAGTTTTGCAAAGAATCGCAGTCTAGTTACCTAGCTAGCCAGCCGCCAACATGCCTGGAATCCGTATGTGTCGACCGTCTTGTGCTCTTCGGGTCTTGCAGCAGCAGCGCAAACTGACTGCGAATAAAAAAACACAACAGCGCTCCACGCCCTCGATAACTTGAAATCCAAGCTCAAGGCGGCTTTCAAGAAGAAGAAGACCGACGAGCCCGCCGCTCCTGCCGCCGAGGCGCCCACCACGACAGCTCCCGCCGCCGCCGCCGAGCCGACCAAGACCGAAGCGGCGCCTGCTGCCGCGCCCGCAGCTGCTGGTATGTTTTTTCTTCTTCTGCGTCTGTCTGTCGACAGGTTCGAGCTTGGGACATGTTTCGGGAGGGGGATGGATTGTGGTACAATACAAATGCCGGGTGGAGCTTGTGTGCTAACTGAACCTGCTGCAACAGCGGAGCCCGTTCCTGCTCCTGCTGCCACTGAGCCTGCACCTGCGCCCGCACCGGCTGCGGAGCCCGCCAAAGAAGACAAGCCCGCTACACCAGGTACGCCCCCACCCGATTTCAGACAAGAAAAGAGAATGCAATAAACAAAACGACTTGCCATGGACTTGCTTCCTGAAAATGATGGTTGCTGTGTAAAGCTAACGTTGACAAAACGCAGCCGCCGCCCCCGCCGAGACCACGGCTGCGCCCGCGACGACCGAGTCCGCTCCCGCTCCCGCTGCTGCTCCTGCGCCCGAACCCACTCCCGCGCCGGCACCTGCCCCCGCTGCTGAGCCGGCCGCCGCACCGGCTGCCCCGCCCGCGGAGGAGAAGAAAGAGGAGGCGCCAGCGGCTGCACCCGCCGCGCCTGCCGCCGCTTGAGCGAATATCCTTTCGGAGAGCGCGCTTTGCACACGGCTTATGTCCTCAGAAATGAGACGGCAGATGCTGTGTGTGGGCTCATGTGGCTTGAGGAAGATGACGAGGTGGTGGAGCAGTTGAAGCGAGAGTGGGTGGGAGCAGCGGAAATGGAATGGGATACCCAGTACGCTGCGTGACCTCGTGGCGGCGGTGTGAACGGCACCGGTTCTTTGCATCTTGTGTGTCGTGTCTTGTATTGTTTGGTTTTGCTTGTCGCTTTCCCCATCACTTGATGTGCATCCTGCTGTCCGTTTCTAGGATATGGGATGAGCTTCTGGATGGGGTTTTTTAAGCGTGCGGTTCTGTTTGCTTTTTGTTGAGCTGCGTCCGGATTCGGAAGCGGTATGATGATGCTATTCTCATATTTTGATACCTATTTTATAGTTAGCGACGAACGATACCAAGTCTCTTTTTAACACTTGGATGATTTTTCTGTGACTTGGTGGACGAGTTGGGGGACCATTGAGTGTCCTTCAAGACACGAGAGGAGATATCATTTTGCTAAGACGGATTTGACCTCCAATGATTTCACCAGCTCTTCCAGAGCTCTCGATCCAGCTTTACCACAGTCCTATGCAAGCCGTGTTGCGCCAGGGCCGGTTTATAGGTACCTAATACGAGCCACGGTGACGTCGAAAAGCCGCTGTTATTGCCTAACAGCTAGCCAATAGACTGGGAATCCTACTGGAATGCTGCTGGCCTTCCTAGGTACCTACCTACGAATTGTGTTCAGTCAAATATCTTGAAAATGTATGGTTAGGGAATAATTCCGACACGGAGGCGATGACATAATGCACCAAGCAATTAAACCCCCACGTGCTTTCGCGCCCCCAACACGTCAAAGGAATCCGCCCTCGCGTCTCACTCGGTCCCAACGTCATCCCCTGAGCGCGACTCATCCCTTCTTGAATTCTATCAGGTTAAAAAAAAATGGCCGCTAGGAAGAGAAAATCAGCGGCTGCCGCTACCCCCGCGGCTGTGAAAGAAGAGACGACATCATCCCGTCGCCGCTCACAGCGCGTCAGCTCATCCGCCACCAAAAAGAGTCTGTACTTTGAGGACGATTCCGACTCGGACGTCGCCCAACAGCCCGCCAAGAAAGCCAAGCGCCAGAGCGCATCCGGGCAGCAGAAGAAGACGAAGAAAAGGCCGGTGGTGGATTCCGAATCAGACGGAGACAAGTATGAGGATGATGACGACGACGAAGCCGACCCGGAAGATGACGACGTCGAGGACGAGGACGAGGACGATGATGAGCCGCCGAAGAAGAAAAGGGGAAAACACCAAAAGGTCAAGGTCGTCGAAAGTGAGAGCGAAGTGGACGAGGACGCGCCCCCTAAGGTGACCTTCATCCCCCTGCCCAAGCTGCGGGATACGGACGGGGTGGACTACGCCGACGACAAGCTGCACAAGAACACGCTTGCGTTCTTAAAGGATCTCAAGGCGAATAACAGGCGAAACTGGTTGAAATGTAATTTTTTGTCGCTCTCATCATAATGGAACACAGACACTGACACTGACAAAAAAGCACACGACGCCGAGTATCGCCGCTCCCTCAAGGACTGGGAATCCTACGTCACCACCATGACAGAAAAGATCATCGAGGTCGACGAGACCATCCCCGAGCTGCCGTTCAAGGACATCAATTTTCGAATTTATCGGGACATCCGGTTCAGCAATGATCCAACGCCGTACAAGGTATTTTGTCTCATTCTTATTTATACCTGATGATCATGATGTATGCTGACACAGCGGGCCCCCAACAAAGGCCCACTACGCCGCCGCCTGGTCCCGGACCGGCCGCAAGGGCCCCTACGCGTGCTACTACATCCACGTCGAACCGGGCGCCAGTTTTTTGGGAGGCGGCCTCTGGCACCCCGACGGCGAGTCGGTCCAGCGTCTGCGCGCGTCCATCGACGAGAGGCCGGCCCGGTGGCGCCGGGCTTTGTGTGATCCGACCTTTCAGCGTGTTTTCTTACCGGATGTTGTGGTCCCGAAAAAAAAGGGCAGACAAGATACCAACAAAGAGTACGAGAAGGCGTGTCTAAAGGCGTTTTGTGCCAAGAATGCCGAGGGCGCGCTCAAGACCAGACCCAAAGGGTATGCGGCTGAGCATCGCGATATCGAGCTGCTCAAGCTAAGGAATTATACCGTCAGCAGGAGGCTGGATGAGGATGTGTTTCTGAGGGAGGGCGGGCAGGACGAGTTGGTGGGTATGGTCAGGGCGCTGGCGGGGTTTGTGGCGCATTTGAATCGGATTGTGAGGCCTGATCCGGGGGATGATGATGATTCGGAGGAGGGTGAGGGTGGGGGTGAGGGTGAGGAGTGAGATTTTGCTGGTAAAGTGACAGTGGTGTGGTGTATAAGTGAGGGTGATGTTGGATGCCCGTGGGAGGAATATTGCCGGACTAGTTTTGAGTAGGTATGTTGGGCGTTGGATGATCAGTTTGTACAAGTATTATTCCCCTCGGATGGATTTACAGTTGCTACGCAAAGATGAAATGGGATGGTGGTATAGTTGGAGTTTTGAGGTCTTGCGTCCACATGATCAACAGTGTGACTTTCATCTTTACCTTCCTTACATGTCACCTTGGTCACTTACCCCGCTCACTCACTCACTGCACAACTCCAACTCCTGACATATCCCATCATCACCACAAAACACTCTCCATCTGAAAACAACGAAGCCATCCAGAGACGACCATCCCTCCCCTCGACATATTCCCATCCATATATATACCAGGACCAAAAAAAAATGACAGACCCAGCCGCCGACCTCCGCAAAAAAGGCTACACCATAATCCCCTCCTTCCTCTCCGCAACCGACCTGACCCTCCTCCGCGAAGCCGCCACGTCCCTAACCACCCTCGCCCGCTCAGGCCACTGGCCCCACGTCCGCACCCAAGGCAAACAATTCCCGCCCTGGCCGGCCCCGTCTCCATCTTCCTCCCCCATCCCAATCTGGGGCGTCCAACACCTCCTGCACCCCTCCCTCCCGCTCTCCCCATCCCACCGCGCCGCCTTTATCCGTCTGTACTTCTCCCCCGACCTCCTCTCCCTCTCCGCCAACCTACTAAGCTACCCCGGCCACGCCCCCGCAACCAAGTCCGACCTATCCATGGAACTGTTCAACATGCTCGTCCGGCCGGACTCTGACAAAAAATGGAATCTGGTCTGGCACAGGGATGATATCCCCCCCTCGGCCACACCCTCTGAAGAAGAGGGGGTATTAAAAAGAGAGGCGTGGCATGCGCAGTGGAACCTTGCGCTCTACCGCGACGAGGCGCTCGAGGTCGTTCCGGGTAGTCATCTGCGCGCGCGTACGGACGTTGAACGAAGAATTACTACCCTGCAGAACGGGGACGAGGAAGAAATGCCGGGCGCGGTCAAGGTCATCCTGGAGCCGGGCGACGTCGTCTTCTACGACAGCAATATCCTGCACAGGGGGGTTTACGACCCGGCCGTGGAGCGGATGACGCTGCATGGGAGTGTGGGACATGTACGAGGGAGCGAGGCGCGGGCGCGGAATGTGCTGCAGCATGGGGTGGGCGTCTATGTGGCTGATTGTGATTTTGGGTGTCTTGGGGGGGAGACCGAGGAAAGGGCTGTGGCTGAGGGGATGCGGGAGAGGTTGGTTGCGATGGGGAGGGAGAGGGGTGGGGAGGGTGATGTTGGGTATTCTTTGGAAGGGTGAATATATATATATATTATTTGTCTTACACGCAGGGGTACTCGTTGCAGATCGGGTTTCCAGGCTTAACGGCATAAGCTGAACGTTCACCGTAACTATATAGGGGGAAACGTTGCTAGTACGCTGTGAGGGAGACAAGACTGCGTACCGAGACCGTACAGAACCATCTTAGTCCTGACCGAATATCCCTATATATATATCTAGTTCATGCGTTTAACAGGAGACACGCGAAAAAATGTTCGTGTATTTTAACTGGTATATCGACATCATGTGTGTATATGTACTTGAATATATGTACTCTTCTTGAAAAGGAAAAAAAAAGGCTCAACTGCTCTTATAAACAGCCACCGTCGACGGGAAAACATTGACATTGTCGTTATACCACGCCACCATCGCCCCGTTCCGGTTCAACATGCTCTGCGACCCGATCGTGTTGAGATTATAAATATTCACATTGTCCGCCGACCCCTCGATCGACACGATCCGCGCCTGGCACGACTGTCCGGCCGTGAACGTCGAGCACTGCGTGCTGTAGTTCGTAAAGAACGAGTAGAGACCGGCGCCGTACACCAGGACGTTGCGCGAGTTGACTACCCGCAAACCCCACGACGCCGCGCAGTTGCCCGAGACGCCGGAGCAGGACGCGCTGAAGTCGGGGTCGTTCAGCGATGATACCGCCCGGAAGGGGGAGCCTAGCACCGTCGGGTTCGGCATGTAGTACGGCGTCTCGGTCTGGATCTGGCCCATGAAGATGTTTTGCGTGTTGACCAGCTGGTACTGATACATGACGTGGTGCTCGGAGCCGGTGCCGTACAGCCAGAAGGTGCCGGATGTGGATTCAATATCTGGACATATTAGTTAGCCAGCCGTTCTCTCACACCAACGATACGTGTATGGGAGGAGACTTACACAGTCCCCGACCGGAGTAGACAGTAATCTGCGTGTTGGCCTGGTCGTCGATATCATGGTCGGCCGCCCTGTGTTTTGTCAGTTCTTGACCTATACCTTAGGTATTAAGGAAGAGAGACACACCATAGCCACACATTCTCCATATACAACCCCGTCGCGCCGCTCGTGACATGCATCGCCATAAAAGCAACAATACACCCCGACTTGACCGTCGCGTCGTTGGGCGTCTTGACGCACTGTCCAACCTGCTGCTGGGTCCCGGTGAACCCGCCGAGCCGGACATGGACGTCCCACATACCGCTCGGTGTCCCGCCCGTCGTTGCCAGGTTGTACTCGATACACACAGCACCGGCCTGCGCGTTCTGCGTCGACACAATAAAATCGCTCAGCTCAACCGTCCCCGCCTGGCCCGTCGTGCTGCCGACCTTGACCACCGGCTGGGGATTGTTGATGTCGTTAAAAAACGAACCCGCCGACAGGATGACCGGGTACGACTCGCCCGTGATGCGCGCGCCCGGCGGAATCCGGATCGTGCTCGTCACGCGGTACAGACCGTAGTCAATAAACAAAACCCTGTTGGTGGCCACGGAGTTGTCGATGGCCGCCTGTAGCGCCGCGGTATCGTCGGTCGCCGCGTCACCCCTGGCGCCGAACGAGCGGACCGATACAAACGAGGATGCCGGCAGGGACTCGTACTGAGGCTTGGACCGCGTGTAGTACCTCCCGTTCACGACGAGCGACGCCGGTCGCGGGTTTGGCGTGATCGGACCACTGAACTCGCGCGGACCGTTCGGCACATAACTGTGGCCGTTGCCCCAGGCCGCAATCGTGGTCGTGCCTCCTGCGAGCATCGTCCCGCTTGGCCCCTGAACGGCCACCGGCACGTTGTTCAGCACAATGTTCTCCAGCACGAGGCTACCGGCGGTCTCAGGAGACGAGTTGCCGGTCCAGGCCGTCTTGATGCCGACTCCAACGTTTGTTAGGGTGCTGTCGATGAGCGTAACAGATCCCGTAGTGATGGCACCTGACCCGCCGGCGCTCATATCAATACCGACCTGGCAGTTGTTGATGGACAGACCAACATACGTCCAGCCCCAGTCCCAAATCTGGATGATGGCTACGCGTGTCAGCTAGGGAAACGGAAAAAGATGTACAGAACATACCCGTCTTGCAGTTGTTGAATTTGAGATTGCGCATCGTGTACTGCTGGTTGCCCATGCTGGCCCCAGTAGCGCCGCCGTTGAACGTCAAGTCCGTAATGAACCCGCCACTGCCCTCCTCAATGAACAGCCCAACGTGGACAACATCTGACGTCGCAGGCATGTTGAACACAATGTTCTGCAGACTAGTCGCCTGCGAGGTCGGCCAGTGTATGCCCGTCGCCGCCGTCGCCGGGGGTATTGCCGTGGTATCAATGACAAAGTTGCGAACCTGCCGAAAGAACACATTGACCGACTTCCAGTTCAGATTCGACGTGTAGTACGGGTTGCCGTCGATCAGGCCGAACCCGGCAAAGTTGGCCGTCGCCTTGAGCGTCGGCGGGTTGGATGCATCACCAATCAGCTGCGTAAAGTACGCCGGCTTGATCGAGCTCGAGATCAGATAGGTGCCGGCCGGAAAGTACACCAGACCCGGCGTCGTGGTCGTCGAAGTCTAGCCGTTACATCAGACCCACGTCTCTTTCTTGGATAGATGCCATCCCGCGAGACTTACACATCCCTGGTTGCAAGGGTTCCCGGCGTTGATCGCCGCGTTGATGGCGGCCGTGTCGTCGGTGACACCATCACCTAGTCCTCGTGAGTATAAGGATAGATCATACACAAAGCTACAACTCACCTCTTGCTCCATAGTCACGGACATTCCGAAAGACCGGGTAGTTGGACCCAGCAAAAGGGGCAAACCCCTGATCTACTCCATGTCAACAAAACAGCGCCCCAAAACCAGCCAACATGTTTCTCACGGGCTATATCTCCAAGCCAATATGCATTGACGGTCGATACCAGGCTGGCAGCAGCCAGCAGCAGCTTGGCGAAACGCATAGAGGTACCGTGATGCCGACCCCTATTTAGCAGCCGGAATGCTGGACCAAGACCAATAGGAGGAGAAGTCCGTTTCGAGCTGGCGAGAGGGAGAGAAACAAAACCCAAACCGGTTCCTGCTCCCGGGACTACGGGACGGATAATATATATAGAGAAAAGACAGCAATGACAGAAGCATTACATCCATCCATATACGGCACCCGGGACAACCAGAAGACACGCGCTTCGGGCCGGAGAGACACAAAACAGGTCGAGGACGCGGTTGCACGCACTCGGTCTGCAACCTGCCCACGTTGCGCGCGGTCATTTACACGCATCTCCTGAGCATCTCGACATGTAACAACACAACTCGACGACACCTTTACAATCCACCGCGACAAAGGGCCGATTGATGTCAGGCTTGGGCGGAGACAGGGATTGTCCCGGCGAGTGTATTCGGGAACCAATTCCTTTGGCGACCAATACCGCCCCGGCCGCGGTCAGGGCGGCGGAAATCAAGGGAGACGGCAATGGGATCGCCAATTGCGGCACATCACCCGTCATGATCCGCTGGCCCCGTTTCTCCCGTCCATGGCGGCAGCCATGTCTCGTGGACCGAACCCAGATCCAGGGCACCGCAGCGGCGAGTGGCATCGCCAGTGTTCACTTGAACACCGTTGCTCAGTCCTTGCGGCCATGTGAGAGGTCCGGCGCAACTGGCTCGACGTTGGCCGTCGTCTGTTGTATCTTGTGATAGGGTTTGGAGCCCCGATGCACCCCAGATTACCATATGCAACCCTCCATCCCCGCGCCGGCAGGCCGATGTCAGGGTCGCTGAACCGACCAAGCTTTTGATGAAGGGGGCCAACCGCGTCTCGGTCCCCGGCGCCGCGACATGATTCGCCAAACCACCGGACGACCTGTTGGACCGCCGAAATCCATACAGGAAATAGGCCCGGATGACACCGGGCTCCGGGCCCCTCAAATAGTCATGTTACATAAAGGAGAGATGGCATCCTCATTTCCTTGGGCCCACCGCCGATGGAATTCTCGAAACGTCTAATGCAAACTGTCGAATCTCACCTTCCCTTCGCTCTAGGTTGGATCCGCGTGTGGCGACAGTCGTCGTACTCCAGGCTGGGACTTCGCAACCTTGAGAATGAAATCCCCGCTGCTCAATGCGGTCGGCCCTGTTTGGACTCTTCAACTGTTGTACGCAGTGCCGTGGGGCCACATGACCAGCTAGCTGCATGGTGTCTCAGAAGCCCTCCAACACCCCGAGATGCTGAGAAACCGTCGGCTCTAACATTTACCAATCTTCGATGTGCTTCCAGACAACAGCATGCCCAGGATATTATCTCGTCGTAACATGTACGCCGATTACCATGTGGTGTGCAGTACTGTAGCAGGCAGCCTTGCCCTTGGCATGTTGTACACTCAGGTCCCAACCAAGGAGGAGCTTTGCTACACCGGTGGTGGACTCCACTATGCCAACCTGGTTTGCCGACCACGTTCTGGCAAGGCGCCGGTAACCTCACCTGTAACCTGACGTGGTCCGAAACCGCTGTGATCCTCGTCAACTTGACAGCGCCGTCACGAGGGGCACGGGGGCACATTTATCCACCATGGGCAAAGTACTCGGGAGTCTAGATCTGTTCGAACTTGTGACAACCGGCCATTCTCCAGATCTGTGGACCGTGGACCGCCTTTGGATATTCGCAACTTGCTTCGCCGCCGGGTTTTCTGGGTCCTGTTCTAGTGCCGAGCATGGCTCGCGACCGGCCTGTATCGAAGTAATTGCGAACTTCATCCCGGCCCCGCAGAATTCACCACCAGTCTTGTTATCCGTCCCTGACCAAGTGATTGCATTCTCGCCAGGAACCATCGCGAATCTGAAATCGGCGCTTCTCAGTGGGCCGGCAGCGGGGAGCTGCACTCCAGGTCTTCGAATTCTGCCTATTTGGGAGCGAGGAGGCGGCCATATTGTTGCGGCAGTAGGCTTAATCATGGCGAGGGACGCGATATGTTGACATCGGACCAACCCACTCCATGTCGTTAACCCAAAGTCTTGGCACGGCCCGCCGTTGTTCGGATCCAGGAGAGGACTTGTCATATGATCGCGAATCATACATGTTGGCGACTGTGGTTTGCGGGCTCCGCGCGGTATCCGACCCCGAGTATAAACCCTCGGCGGTCTCGACGGTATTTTTGCGGATCCCGCTGAAGGATGCGGATTCCGACATCTCAGGACCGGTTGTGGCAGTGATTAGTGAATCCGAATCACAGGATACAAAACTGGGAAAGCTGCGATGAGGTTGAGCGTGAGACGAGACAGCGACGGTAGTGGACCTTCCGTGCCGCAACGAGATGCTGTATGGGTGATGTATAGGTGTGGGCGGGCGGTATGGCGCGGGACCTCTCCCCAGACTCTTTCTTCCCGTTCTCCGCACTGGCAGAGAGCTTGTCACCGCCCCTCGTCCCCAAAGCCTCCTCGGCGGTGAAAGGAGGGGCCAGATTTCCCCAGTTCTCCAACAACACCCAAGCATCCCCACACCATTGCCTCCACAGCCGCAATCGGGAAATTTCGTGGTTTTTCGGATGTTCAGCCACTGCTGAGACTCATCCGTGAACCGCCTTCAGCCTGCCATCCGAAGCGGGAGGTCCTTCTGCTGGTATACCGGATCAGGTCAACTCGTGAGCGATCAGGACGGCCACCCGGGGCGTTGTGAGAGAGCGCTTCCATGTACGAAGATCAAGTAAAAACTAGGCCACCTCGGCATCCTCAGAAATGTCCTCGTGTTCGTACCAACCCCGCCTTTAGCTCTGTGTTACCTGGGCAGCTCAGTGGCGCGTGCTTCGAACGCTACCGCGTTGAGACGTCAAGACTCGTGACAGGTGCATGCCGGGCCATAATGGAGTCGAGCATGGCGGCTGGATTCGCTGGGTAAGGTGCGTGTTTGTCGGCAATGGAAGCCTAATCGTGCAGGAGATGCTGCGGGCGGTACAGATGTGACCAGAAGAAATGTCGCGACCAGAATATATTGACTCGACAGCTTTTCCTGCGGGTCACGGGCCCAGGCCCTGATCGGGTTTCGGTGCTTGAGATTGTTGCGGCGCGAGACGTCAAAGCTGCACTGGCAACTGGGCATTCAGGGCCCGGGAGCCAAGTTCATCAGGCGGCTGCAGGAGTTCCCGGGCCTGAAGCGGTCGGCGACTGTCATGTCAAGCCTGACATGCCTGACTGCTTGATGCCACTGGCACCGGGCTTGGGTCGTATGATGATGGTTGCTCGGCAGGTTGACTGCGAATGCTGAAGCAGAAGAAAACCACAACAATTTGTTTGTGGGTTCGTCCTGTGAGGTTCGGTGCAAACCGCGAAAAAATGAGATTGCTGCTGGCTCTCTGGTCTCCTCTGATTGGGCTTCCCAACCCCACATCACGTCTGGCTTCCCCAGGGCGCGTCTTCTCCAATGCGGAGATGCAGGAGCGACCTGCCCATGGGGAATGCAAGCTCCCCAAGAACGGAAGGAGCTCGGACTCGATCTGGCTTGGAATCGGAGAGGGGCCTATCCGTGTCCACAGTGCTGGGGTCGACTCTTGTTTGCAAGCACAAGCAGAGCTGCAGAGACTCTACAGCAATTGCTTGACTGATGCCGTCATAATGAAGCCCCTTTTCCGGACCTCTCTCCTACTGTACACCCCGACCCGAGGAGACGTCCTCGACCCGCTGTGAGCTTGGCTGGATGCGGCCGACGACGAGCTGCTGTGGCTCAAACGCCGATTGCCTGCCCCGCTGCTCACCGAAGTGTTCAATCTCGGCATCCCGCGCCGGCTCGTGCCATGGAACAGGCTGCGCGACTGCGGAGACAAACAGAAAAAAAATCACTCGTAGGTAGCTCTCCAGACACGCAGCGCAGCACAGACTCGCGGTGCTCCCTTGATGAAGCAGGACTCGGAAAGGGAACAAAAGAAGCGATTTGGAGGGCGGACGTTGTCGCGGGTTGACGGCCGACTGGTCTTTTTCTCCTCTTTCTCCTCTTTTCACCCCCCGTCTTCCCGACTACCGAGTCCCTCTTTCCCCGCCTCCGCTTTCTGCACGTCTCGCTTGTTTGTGCCTGGCCCTGTCTGTCCACCTCCCTGGCGCGCCACCACTGCTGGTGACTTTCTCCGCTCGACGCTGTCTGCGCCCAAGTCCCTCCTCAATCCACCTCTTTTTTCTCAACCATTCCCGCCTCAAACGCCCGCCCTCCTCCTCACGCGGCGCCGTTCTTGAACCGCCCGCATTTACCCAATTTCCAGAGGCCGATTGTTTGATTGAAACGCCAAGCGACTGCCCGGCGCTGACGTCGACTTCCCCGCGCATCAAGGACACGCTCGTGCCCTGTCTTTAGCTTTTGGCGTCTCCCCCTCCACGCCGGCGCCGCCCCCACACGCAGCAGCTACTGACACCGACGCACATCTCGTGTCGTGCTTGTGTCATTGTCGGTCATACTTTGCCGGCCCCGTCTTGCCGCTGACACGCGCCTAGAGGTTCGGTCCAAACTGTCAAAGTTGTAGGCAGGAGCCGGATGGGCGAGCAGCCGCCGCAACCACCGCGACGGTTCAGGGGAAAGGAATATCTGGCGTCAAGCTAAGAAGGCCCATCCCGTGACTGCGTGCGCCGCGGATATTGCGTGAGGGAGAGCCGCCAGCAGACGAGGGGTATCGGCAACCGCGCGCAGGAGGGATCGAGGGTCATCCCAGGGCTGAGATATAACACAACGAGCATGATTTGTGCTTCTTGATTCACCCATCCGCTCACGCAAACGCCCCCCCACAAAAGCTCGAGCGCCCTTTGGGAGTTCTTCCGCAGTCGATTTGGCTCTGCTTTCTTCCCCCCTTCCCCCTTTCCCCATCCCCCACTTGGTCGGCGGCCAGCAGATCCTCTGCTACACTGCCCTTCCCGATACCCCAACTCTCGCCAGCCAAAGCCTCCTCACGCCATGCTGCCGCTACAGTCAATCGAGGCGCCGACCCCGTCCGGCACTGCCGACGAGAACGGGGAGACCCGGCAGCAGAAGCCCAAGACTTTGCCGTGCAAGTACTGCAGCAAACGCTTCAGGTTGGTCGACCCAGACTCCTCCGTCCGCCTCCTCCCTTACATATTAGCTTACATTGCCCTCTGATATTAGGCGTGTGGAGCATGTCCAGAGACACGAGAGAACACATACTAAGGAAAAGCCCTTCTCCTGCACCTGGGCGAGATGTGGGAAGACGTTTGGACGCCGGTGAGTTGCTAGTTGCTAGACCCCAAAATCCCCCACTGTCCCTCCCTGCCTTGTCAGTCGTCCATTTTGATTTGTGTGCGTCCTCTGCACCACACAACTTAACGCCCCTCCTCTTTCCTTGTAACCCCCCAGCTCCTCCCCAACGCTCTCCTCCACTGCCCGTTCAGCTTGCCTAGACACCGTCCTCTTGGGTCGGACCTCGAAGACTTCGTGATTCGTCACTCCACTTGACATCCACACTGCCCGTTATTAGACGAGTATGCTTATATGGACATCAGTGATCTCCTTGTCCGACACGAGAAGCTTGTCCATCTCAATGAAGGCAGCAACAAGGATGGAGCGCGGCCGCGCAAGCCGTCCTCCGCTGGAGGTGCCGTCGCCGGTCCTTCCGAGGCCCATCCTGACACCGATATGCTTGGTATGCAGCAACGAGCACCCCAGAGCCACTCACTGTATCGCCCGGAGCCGATGCAACCATCGGCGGTTTCCTCGCTTCCGCCGGATTCGCGCCTCGCTGCCAGAGCGCCGGCTTGCAACCTCGATCTGCTCTCGGATGCGGCGACGCATATCGCCTCGGGCGGCGAAGTCGCCAACATGCAGCCGACGATGATGCAGGCGGTTCCGCAACCTCCTCCCGAGCTGGCGCCGGTGAAGCCCTACCCTGATGGCATGCAGTATGGAGACCGGGGACGAGAGCAAGATCCGGGGCATATGACGGGTGACTACGCCCCGCAGCCACAACAGGCGGCGTACGACGATTACAACTTCTTCCTCGACGATTTCGGAAGTTCGTCCCATTACCTGATGCCCGATGGGGATCCCAACTTCCTCATGTGGTCCCGCCCCGGAGGTGACCTCGGCGGCCGCGGCGGTCCCTCGAAGCCTCCCTCGGCGTTTCCTTCCCGGTTTCCTTCCTTACAGCCTGATTTGCGCGACCCTTCGGAGGGGAACTCTCGGATGCATGAAGATGGTATAAAGGCGCCAAACTGGAGAATATCTGCCGTGGACCATTCAACCATCAAGAGCCGGTTGGACGAGTACTCGTCGGTCCTGCCTACCGACTTTGTTTTCCCCTCACGACATACTCTCAACCGGTTTCTTGAGGGGTACATCAGCGGGTTCCACGAGCACTTGCCGTTTCTTCATCTTCCAACGCTTCTGCCCACCGATCTTTCCCCGGAACTGCTTCTGGCCATCCTCGCAGTCGGCGCGCAGTACCGCTTTGAGACAAACCGAGGGCATGCGTTATGGTATGCTTCAAAAGCGGTCGCGCTAGAACAGATCCGACGCAGGCATAGCCATGAGGTTCACAGCCTACTTCCCACGCCCGCCGCGTACAGCCCGCACTCAACAAGGCCGTCGCCGAGCTCGGGATTCCGCCATTCGTTCCCGTCAGTTCATCAAGACCGACCGGTGACGCAGGATACTCACCGGGAGCCATAGTAAGTACACGGCTGTGACCGTACTCTCTAGATTCCATGCTAACTCCCAAGTTCTTCCAATTCTCCGCAAGCACGGCTCGAGACGATACAAGCTTTATTGCTCCTTTTCGCCATCGGCCTATGGGGTGCCAAGGCAATACTTCACGAAGCCATGTCTCTACAGAGCCAGCTTGCGTTGCTCGTGCGAGAGGAAGGCCTTGTCGCGGAGCCGAACTATCATCAATCCACTGACTGGGAGTTGTGGATCCGTCTGGAGGCGGCGACTCGTACGAAGCTTATCGCATACTGCTTCTTTAACGTCTGCAGCATCGCTTACAACACGCCGCCGCTTCTCTTGACATCCGAAGTCCGTCTTCCGCTCCCGAGCTCTTCTCGTCTCTGGAAAGCCGAGAGCGGCTGGCAGTGGCAGGAGGCAAGACAAGCTTCTCCAGTCATGGAAATACCATTCCAGGACGCATTCTCTCGGTTGCTGAACCGTCCCTCTCAGGGACCGCCTGCGGTGGTCACGTCACTCGGTAATTACGTGCTGATCCACGCACTCATCCAACACATATTCCTGCTGAAGCAAACATCGTTTGCCAATCATTCCCCGTTTGAGATCCACAGGGGTCTAAAGATGGAGGACGTGGAGGACGTGGCTCAGGCGCTTCGTGTGTGGAGCGTTGGGTTCGAGCATCACCGTTTGGCGAGCGCCGCGGAAGCTGGGAATCATGGGACGAATGGCGAGGCTTTTGTGGGCGGGCCGGTCGCATTTGACTCAACGGCTCTGCTGAGATTGGCGTATATTCGACTCTATACCGATCTCAGTCCAAGTCGAAGTCTCGAAACTCGTGACCACGTTCTGATCGCGACAGCCTTCAGTGACGCTCCGCTCCTTGTGCGCAGCCAACGTCTCTGTCGTGCGGTTCTCCAGGCAATCCACGCCTTGTCTATGCTCGTCAAGCTAGGCGTCAACTACGTCGCGAGGACCAAGTCTTCAGAATGGAGCATGCAACATTCCTGTAAGTACCACCATGGCTCTGCAGACTTATATGCCCCGCGCGCTATTTCTTGAAGCGACTAACGTGCTCTAGTATGTAATCTCGAGTGCGCCGTTCTACTCTCAAAGTGGCTGCTGACTCTATCTGCGATTGGACCTGCCGAGCCACCGCCATCGAACGAGGAAAAGAATTTGCTTGAGATGTTACGACGCATGCTGGATGAAACGGAGTTCGCGGTACCGATCGATCCGTCCCTCTCCGGCGCAGGCGGCAGCCATGGCCACCACCCGATGCGAAGCGTCGATGTCAATGCCGGCGATAGCACGAAGCTTCGGCAACTAGCCTCGGCAGTAATTCGACTCTGGGCAGAGACGTTTAAGGGCGTCCATATTTTTGAGATTGTTCGCATCATGGCGGCTGGTCTGGAAGGGTATGCGGATCTCATTGAGAAGCCAAGAGACAGGACACCGCTGGGGCGAATCGTGTCCAACCCAGGACTTGGCTGATTTGAGTGCTTATCTTGGTTAAAAAACTTTGGAGGAGGAACACATACTCTGAGCCAGATGGGCTTATCTATGAGCGAGGAAACGACGTCCCGGCCCCTGGTACATACGCCAGAGCCATGTTGCCAGAGGTGGAGAGTCTTTTGACCTGGTTGTTCCGGGTCGAGTGGCGTGAGGTTTCGATTCGTACATGGCCCGCAGGAGATCCGAAGACGGCCAGGGAACCGTGGAGCCATATCACTACATACCCTGTACATAGAATATGCGTTGGGCGTTGAGGGGGCTGAGTCGAGACCGAACTTGAGTGTTGGTCCATTGGCGTCGGTGTTGGGTAGATGTGAGATTATACCAGGAGGATAGGGGTTTTTAGGCGTAGTATACACGCCAATCGAAAGTTGGGTCCCGTATGTCCCTGTGTCACTGCAGAAAGCGGATCAGCACGCAAACCATCCCGGCCTACAGGTCAAGTTAATAAATGTATCCGGCAAGCGCAAGACGAACCGACGCCAAAGACAGGCGTAAGACATGGTCTTTTAATCAAGTCGTGATATAAGTTCTATATGTGCAGGCGACTGGTGAGCTCAGGTTGCTATCAGAGGCTCCGTTTCTCATGGGAAATGTCCTGTAGTATCTTGACCAGTTCAAATGTTCCTGAAACCCACTGGTTGCAGAAGGCTTGCATTGGAATACACGGCTTGATTTGCCATCCGGCAATTACTATAACGTAATAGCTGTCTGACGACAGGAAAAAGTAACGACGCTTGAATTTGAAAGGCTCGTTCGAGTGCAGTCGTGTATTTTCTGGTTATTTAGTGTTGCGTCGTGAAAGCTGTCAACGCAACGCCAAGGCATGGAGGTCAGGAGCTGAATGCACAGACCAGAGGCCCCTGTCGCTGCTGAAGATCCCCTTAACAGGCGACCAATCACAGACGCGCGAGCCGATTGGAATTTGGACCTGACGACGACCCACTTCCCGAAGCTTCAACTTTTTTTCACTCCAGTTTCCCGCGTCGACATCGACGACATCGGCTGGCCATCGCCCGACATTCCGCCCGATCAACGCCACACCGCCGGGTCCGCACACGACACCCATCCAATTGAGTACTACGCCGTCCGAAGGGAACCTCACCGATCCAGGCAACTAACCCCCAAACCGGTGCTGAAAACCCCGGGTCCTTGATCGAGAGCCGACCGTCCGACCGTCCGTCACAGGGCAAAGGAGGAAAGGGGATATCCACGAGCCGAGCGACCCGTCTCCGAACCCACCAATACCTCAAAAACACCAGTTCATAATCCGCGAAAAGAAAAAAAAATGACATTCCCACTCTCCCTCCGAGGCCTCGCCTCGCGCCTCTTCCACCCGCGCAACATATCTACACCAACGACGGCAACAACAACAACAACAACAACGATGACGATACCACAACTCAGACCCCTCTCCACAACAAACCCCCTCCACCGAACCCTCTCCTCCCCGCCGTCCAACAAATCCAAACAGACAAAGAACAAGAGAAAGAAGGGCCTCCCGGAGCGCGACCCCAAGGTGGTAAACATGCTGCAATACCTCTCCTCCCTCTCGCCCAAGCGCATCCCCCCGCCGCTGCGCATGGCCCGCAACCGCCACCTGCGCCACTGGACGATCCACCGCGCCTGGCTCACGTTCCGCCGGCGCGAGCGCGAGGCCCGCGAGGCCAACCTGATGCGCCAGCACCAGAGCATCAGCGCGGCGTGCGAGGCGCTGCGCCTGACTACGGGCCCCGGCAGCCGCGACGAGGGCTATCTCTACCGCGTCGCGATGGAAAAAAAGGGCGTGTACGGGCTCGGCGGGATCCCGATCGAGTATGCTAGGGCGCAGACGGATACACCGGCTAGGGAGCCTTGGAATCATGAGTGGAAGAGGTAGATATATATATCTGTGGTAGTAGAATGGAGGATGCGGGGAGACCATGAGGAGGCGGCATTGTGACCGCAAGCCTAGCTGGTGCCATGCTGTAGACTAGAGATGTGGCCCGGCGGTGTATGTTTCGTAGATGTATCATAGTGTTAAATATCTCGGATGGCAATTACATCGTATAACTGCAATCACTAGCCGAGCCAATGCAGGGACGATACGGCGTACCGACGACAGTCAGATTAGGCCCTTGATTGGCACTTGTTGGTAAATTCTTCCAGTCTGAACCAGCTTTTTGCCCACGCTCCAATTTGGCCCCATTTGCAATTACCGCGAACCCCGAAATCCCAGTGATGAACGAAAGTGATCCTACATGCTCCTCCATATCCCGTACCCATATTCCTTCCCTTTGGTTTGCACTTTGCCTTCCCTCCCTCCCTAGACCCCGACCCAATAGAATAAACGACAGTGGGAGAATGCTGGGGGGAAATGGCAAATTCTATACCGTAGTAATACACACATGCAAGCCGGGCTGAAGTCGCTGTTGGTGTGCTTTCACCGTCAGGCTCGGTTCATTACGTCGTTCGTCTTCGTTCGCTTCGTTCGCTTCGTCGGGCCGTGCGGGACGAGCAGGAGGGCCCCCCTCTCGTGAGCAGACTTTTATGCTCTCGTTCGGCCCCCTGTTTGACGCAGGTATCGGTAGTGTCCTGTGCCCTGGAAGAGGGAGATGTGTAGATGCAGCGCGAAACGGCCCTCCCAACTCACAGAATCACGCAGCACCCACTCCCTTCGCCCTTTTCAAACATCAACAGGGCTGCTCTCGTCGCGGCCTCGAAGACGTCGTCGACGCCTTCTCCACTCAGGCTGGAGCATTCGAGGTATTTGCGTGCCCCAATCTCCTTGGCAACCTGCTCGCCTTCCTCCTTGACGACGAATCGCTGAGATCGTTTGCGCATCTCTTCGATGGCAACCGGGTCGTTGCGAAGGTCCTTTTTGAGCCCGACGAGGATAATCGGAACGTCGGGGCACCGTTCTTGCGCCTCTACAACCCACTGGGAATCCTATTAGCTGACGACCTCTCCAGTGGGAGGGGGGGTATCCGGGTGCCCAAAGACCCGACGTCGCACAGGAGGACGGGCTGCGCGTGACGTAGGCGGGAGCCCTTTAACGATTGGGGATTGTGCGGAAGAGGTCGTGAGGGGGTAGTGTCAGGTCAAGCGGGTTGCACCAACCTTGTGCTTCACATTGTCAAGCGAGTCGGGCGTATCGACCGAGAAGCCTATGAGAATGACATGCGCCTTGGCGTATGCTAGCGGCCGTAACCGTTCGTAGTCTTCTTGCCCGGCTGTGTCCCAAAGGGCGAGCTGGACAGACTTGCCGTCTACCCGGCAGTCGGTGACATAGTTCTCGAAGACGGTGGGAATCTGGCGGTCGGAAAAGTCGGTCAGCAGCCGTCATGGGGAACTGGGGTGCGAGAGCGAATGACAGTTGGGGGAGGCGCCGCTGGCTGCGTCGGGCAGCGCGGCGGTTGGCGGGAGCTGAAACTCACATAGTGCTGTCCGGCCAGAATTAGCTGGAGTCATGCGTGGGCGAGGGGATATATGCCTGGGTTGTACTTACCGTGGGAAAAAAGCCCAGAGTGAAGACGCTCAGCAGACTCGTCTTGCCGCAAGCGCCATCACCAATGATGACGAGTTTCCTAGCAGATCCGCCATCAGAACCAGTCATTGACGGCGCCGCATCAGCCCAGAGGGGCGCCCGGAGGAGATTCCGCGGCGAGGCAAAACGTGGAGCCTTGGGCTTACCTGCGGATGACATTTGCGGGACTGCCTGGGCTCGCCATGGTGTCGGGTTAGCTTGGAGGAGGGGGATGGGACGAGCGAGTGGTGGTGGACTGGGCTCTCCGCACCCAGCTCGACTCGAGAAACCCGTGTGTTCGTCGCAGGCTGGTCGTCTTGCGGAGGGACGGTTCGCCGGGGTCGTCTGGTGGTTGCGGGAAAAAAAGAGGGCGACGGGGGACGCAAATTGGGCCGGGCGACTGTCAGATCTTGAAGGATGTCGGCTACACATGCGAGCTGCTGTGCCCAAGAATTTTTGAGGGGAACAACGGGTTGATAGCTGATTGACCGCCGATTACATAACGCCAATTGCGCCTGGTTCATCACGCTGTTCGGACCACGCTGCACTTGGTATCCTGGGCGCGATACGATGCGCTGCAGGGGATGCCCCACTGTCCTCCAGCTCACACGGCGCTGCCGACACCCCCTCATCAAAAAATGTCCTACCAGCGTCTGCGAAAGTCCTGGCTTTTATTCCCGGCGCGCACTCGGGTCCGGTGTCGAGCGCTTAAACCGCAGTCTTGCTGAAAAGGAATTGTAGCCGTGCCAACTCTTGGTCTCTCCATCCGCATCATAGCAACAACGATTGATGGCTCTGCTTGGATGAGCCTGTCAAGTGTCAATATGCGAGGAGGCGAGGGGTGCGGAGGTGGGGCGGACAGCGATGCTCCAATTCGGGAATGCGATGCACCAACGACAACGGCAAATGTGCTGCCGACATCCATCACTCGGGCTCTATGTACACAAGGTGCTTGACAGTTGACACCGGAGAGGCTGTGCACTGCTAATAAAACGAGCTGAGAGCCACATTCGAATGGCAGAAGCCGGCCCGACACCGGGCTGAGCTGGGGCCTCCGGTAGGACATTTTACGGATACAGACCACGCACGGTTCGGTTGCAGCCGTCGTTTCTAAACTTCGTGTTCCCGCGCAATCGACATCTTGGAGCTTGTTGGTGAGCTCGTGTTGAAGCAGCGGCTGGCTCCCTGGCCTTCCCAGACAAGCATGTTCTGGCATGGGTTGCAACGGCTCTTCAGAGGCTTCATTGATTTGGGGCGCTCAGCTTTTCGACGTAAAACGGCGGTGCGGAAGTCAATATTTTCGGGTGGTCTGATTGCTGAGGACGTAAGGAGTAGCCACAAAACCAAGAAACGTTTATCTAATCGGCACGAAAACGTGGAATTTGGGAGGGATTGATGACCGGCAACAATGCAATGACCATCATACCATACCCTGAGGCTCTATGCAGTAGAAACGATCAGTTCTGCCCGCGAAATCCCGCACATCATCGGCCTCAAGTTCCAGGTTGCCATTCCAAGGAGTGTGACAGTAGGCGGGGCGAGTGCCGCTACACCGAGGTGCGAGGACGGCGACGCGGTGGAAGGGAAAAGTAGGAACTGCTGGTGAGGAGCCTCAGGCAAGGAGGTCTTCAAGAAGGTAGTCTGCTTAGTCTGTAATGAAGACGTATTGGTCCCGGAGAATCTCTCTGTATGTGGTGGGTATCTCGGTAGCCAAGCAGCCAACTCCACCGCGTATCCAGAACACGGAAGTAGCGCCAGTGAATAAGCGCGCTGGCGACTTCAGTCTTCAGGGCTGAGCAGCGTCACAGGGCAGCGTCAACGGGCGACAGGCGGCTCAGGTACCCACGGGGTGCGGGATCGAGGCTGAAAGGTCACGTGAGAGATGCTGGCCAATCATGGGCGCGAAGCAACGCAGGCCGGGACCACAAATCCACAGCACTGAGAACCTCCGAACAACGTGAGAGCGCACACTGCATCTTTGCTGCCGCCGTGGATCTTGCGAAGCTCGCCTCCGCCTTTGCAGCCGCCGCCGGTCCTGACCGCCCCCCGATGCCCGTGGCCATTGCACTTGACTGTGAGTACACTTGGCTGCGCTGCTTCCACCGCTTCGCAGAAAAAAAAATAAACCCGCAACGGCGCCTGTCGACTCCCGATTGCTCCCTTCATGCCCCATGCCCCTCTTTCTCGGCACCTGCTTTGGGTTGAACGCAGGAGCGCCACGTCAAAGCTTCTCTGACTGCAAATTCCTCCCCCTCCTCCCTCTCGCCGCTGCCTCCCTCCAGCACCGCCGGCCATCGACCCAAGCCGCTGGCCTCTTTATTTCTACCCCACCCAACGCCGCCGAACTGCACTTCGCGTTCATCGCTCCGCGTTAGTCGCTTACCTGTGGTATATTTAGGTCCCGACCATCCGATCTCTCAAGACGACTGCCTGTGGCCCGCATAGCTGCCGGCCCCCGAGATAGCGCCATGAAGGGCAGCCAACGTCCTCCCCAGGTTGGGATCCCAAGCCCGGCCCCGCCCTCGCCCAACTCTAAAGCCACGGCCAAGTACACGAACAAGGACGGGTCAAAGTACATCACGGTCCCAAAGAGCAGTACGCCTGTCCATTCGTCACAGAGCTCGCCGACAGGCACTCATCCTTCCGCGCCGACTTCCCAAAGTGGCGCCCTAGGAACCGGTGCTGTTGCCAACGCCGGCTTGGACGGGCCCGTTCAACCCGTCAACCGGAAGAAGCAGAAACGGCGTGCGAAAGCAGCGGCGAAGGCGGCTGCAGAGCAAGCACAAAGTGTCGCCGCTCCGAAAGACTCACCGATTCCGCCCGGTTCCAGCCGCCAGCATTCTGGAGCGCCTTCAAGCAACGCCGACCAGAACGTCCAGGCAGAGCCCCAACACGCGCCGGGCGTCCACGTTAATGGTTTTGCTCAAGGGGAAACGGCTCAAGGGAAAAAGTCCAAAAAGAAGAAGAAAAAGCCGGCTGCTACGGACCCCCAGCACAAGTGGCCCGACGCCGTCCCACCAACGCCGCCCGGGGACGGGAAGACCCCGATGAGCATGTCGAAAGATAGGATTTGGAATACCAGCTCCGAACAAGAGAGGGAACGAATCAAAGAGTTCTGGCTCGGTTTGGACGAGGACGAGCGGAAATCCTTGGTTAAGGTGGAGAAGGACGCCGTACTTAAGAAGATGAAGGAGCAACAGAAGCATACGTGTAGCTGCACAGTCTGTGGAAGGAAGCGTACTGCTATCGAAGAAGAGCTGGAGGGGCTCTATAATGCATACTACGAGGAATTGGAGCAATATGCGCGCCCCCAGCCCGATGGTCGGCCTCCGCGGCTGTCAGCACAGCCTCATGGCGGAAACACTCCCAGCTACTCAGGTCACCAGCCATCCCAAGGCCACATCGTTGAGCACGTAGGGGACGAGGATGAAGGCGAAGAGGTGGCCTACAGCGTTGGCGAAGCTGAAGACGACGGAACGTATAGCGATGACGGGCGCTCAGCAGAAGAGGCGCCGAGGTCTGGTCCACCCACCGATTTCCTCGGCTTCGGAAACAGTCTGACGGTACAGGGTAGGCGGGAACCCCCCATTCTTCCGTGGTTCCTGCAGGGAACTCGGGAGGATGATGCCCCTGTTATGGGAACTGGTAATAAGGCTAATTGCTCATCTCCTCTAGACGGTATACTGACTGTCGCCGAAGATCTGTTGAAGAATGACGGGAAGAAATTCATCGAGATGATGGAGCAGCTTGCGGAACGTAGGATGCGGCGAGAGCAGGAAGTAACCGCACCGAACGATCAAGAATACGGCCATCCTAACGGGGATCGCTTCGGCCACCCCCATATCCCCCCCGAAGAGGAGGAGTACGATGAGGACGAAGAGTACGATGAGGAGGAAGACGAGGAAGACTACGAGAGCGGAGAGGATGAGGTATGCATGCCCCTTCCCGGCGGATGGCTCGATGTGTTGGTATTGATTCCCGGAGCAGGACAACATGACCGAGGAGCAGCGTATGGAGGAAGGGAGGCGCATGTTCCAGATTTTTGCTGCTCGGATGTTCGAACAGAGGGTACTCACGGCCTACAAGGATAAGGTAGCTAAGGAACGCCAAGCCAAGCTGATCGAAGAAGAATTGGAAGAGCAAATGCAGAAAAAGAAGCTGCAGGAAAAGAAGGCGAAGGAGAAGGAAAAGAAAAAAGACAGGGCGGCTCGGAAAAAAGAGGCCCTGGCTGAAAAGGAGGCTCTTAAGGAAGAGGCGAAAGCCGCCGAGGAAAAGGCGCGTCAAGCCGAAGAAGCGCGAAAGGCTGAGGAGCAACGCGCCAAAGCGGAGGAGAAGAGAAAAAAGCGCGAGATGCAGAAGAAAGCCGACGAGGAAGAAAAACAGCGGAAGGAGGCTGAGCGACTGAGGCGTCTTCATGAGCGAGAGGAGGCAGAGCGCAAAGCTCGTGAAGCTAAGGAGCGCGAGAAGAAAGCGCGCGAAGAGGCGCGGCTGAAGGAAAAGGAGATCCGCGAGCAGAAGGAACGGGAAGCCCGTGAGAGAAAGGAACAGCAGGAGCGCGACAAGCGAGAAAAGGAGGCAAAGGCAAAGGCGAGCCGGGAAGCGAAGGCAGCCGATAGGGAACGGGAGAAGGAGAATTCCAGGCTCAAGGACGACAAGGTTTTACAGAAAGCCGCAGTTCCTGCCGCCGCCGTCGCCGCCGTCCCTGTGCCCATTACGCTTCCGAAGCGCCCTGCGCCGCCAACGCCGGCCGCCGTCCCCGCTCTACCCCAGCAACCGCCGGTGTCGTACTCGTCGCCGCAGATCCCTGTAGCGACACCGGCTTTCCCCAAAGCGCCGACGCCCAGCCGGAATCGGCAGGCGTCTCACCAGGAGACCGGCACCACGACATCTTCGCATTCCGGCTCCGCGCCGAGTCAAAATCCATCCCCGCATCCAGTAACGCCGGTTCACGCGAGCCCCGGTCCTATAGGTCCTCCTGGTAAAATGGGTCTCGCCGGCATCCAGGCGGCCGCGACCACGTTTCCGCCGTCACATCCGGCATCGCCGTCGAGCGGCTCCGCCAATGTTCTGCCTTCTTCTCCGGCATCGTTCAGTTTACCACATCTCGGCACGCAGTACCCACACGCCACCTCACCTCACCCACCCCCGGGCTATGGCAGTCCGGTTCACCGTGAGCCTGCTTACTCGTCTATACCCGCTCCATACAGAAATATGGGGCATCCTCCGGGATTCGTTGGAGCCCAGGGTAGAAACTTTGGTATACCTCCACCTCCCGGCTTCCCGGGGATTATGGAGCATCCAAGCCCCGCCATGTCATACGGTCCGACTGCGTCCAGCGACCCTATGCAGTCTCATTCGAGACAAGGATCCGGTAGCTTCGACCCAGGTCCTCTCATCGCACCGCCGCAGCCCATCAGTCGTCCCGGGCCGATCGGACGACCATCAAGCACGGTTTCCGGCCAGCGAATGACCACTGGTTCCTCCGCTGTTCATCCTAGCGAGGCTGACGATCAGCATCTCGGAAGCAAGGCGCTCTTAGATCCGAATGACGGACCCCTAGACAACTCCCATACCCAACCTCCAAGACAACCGTTGCTACCCCCTGCCGCTCCCCAGCTGCTCTCGGGACTTCCTCCAAACTCGTTTCTCGACCAAGTCTACCCCCAACTCTCTAACCCTTGGCCACCGGTCCAGCGCCCTGCATTTTTCAGCCAGCCAGCACCAAGCTACCATGCCGGGATGCAAGCGTCGTGGGGCCCCGTTGCGCCAACGAATTTGGCGTTCGCTGGGCCGGGACGTGTGGAACGCCCGCCAGGACCCGCGAATGTGTCGATCCGCAAGTCCATGTGCCAGATCTGTGCCGAACTCGGGGCCACTGGCTTCGTCCCGCTAGATGAGGTGGAGGCGCGGCTCAGAACCATATTCGTTCCAACCCACCTTGGTAGAGTCGACCTTATGGCGATAACGGAGACAGAGGGCGATTCTCAGAACGGCGGGGGCTTTTTCGATGTGAAAACGGACGAGTCGGGGAAGATCTGGATCCGTTGGGAGAGGACCGACGGGAGTATGGCTGCCCAGCCGATCCAGAGAGCGATTGGCGCCCCGGGTCATTTAGGAGAGTCCAACAGCCATTAGGCTGGCAAGCTTCACTAGCATTGGCGAACTAACAGATGGCCTAAGTCCTTGTGAAAGCATCCTCCTTCGGGATGCCCGGGAACAGGGGCCTCGCTAGGTATATTGTATCGCCTGAACAGCTTGGTTTCGTCGCTGCGAGCATTGGACTTCGTGATAGGGGTCGAGGCGTCTGAGGCCACTGGCGGAACCGGCGAACGAGAAAGAGGGTCGCTGGTCTCTGGAGCATTGTGGGATTACACTGTATATGTATTCGAGCAGTTTGCAGACTTGGTCTGCGTCTAGGTGCATTGCCTGCCGTGTCACTTGGCAAATGCTTGCTTTCAATGAAGACAGCGAAGCACAATCATAGAACTTGTTTTCCATTTGACCGGGGTCTATTAGTCGAGCTGCTACGCGCCGGTTTGTTGTTTGGGTCGGGATCGGAAACGACCTAGGCAGGTAGGTGGCAGCAGACTCAAAGGCCCCCAAGTCGTGTCTATCTTGGGCATCCTGGTCGAGATCTAGACTTACAGTTTGTATGTATTAGACTCTTTGGTCTCCGGGGAAGCAGTGGTGGGCGACTACGACCAATAGACAAAAGATGCTTTTGCGAGCAAGGAAGCAACAATGGATGAGAAAGGCATTAATTAGGACTGGTAAAAGTAAAAGCCAGAGGACTTGCGGTAGCTTGAAAATTTTCGTGGCCGATACCAATTTTGTCACATGGGATTGATGTAAGCTAGGTATGTCCGACCTCTCCAACCGGTTTGCAGATATATATATAGAAAAGGATACCGAAATAAAGTTTGAAACAAGACGCCTGTAACTCAGAACTCCCGTTTTGTCATATTGCCTATTCCTATTCCCGAGGGGCTCCTCCTACTCTCAACGTACATGTAAACATTGTCATCCTCCTCCTTTCTCATTATCCCCATCCAACCACTTCCATACTTTGTTTGAACCACCCACACATCCAACATGGCTGTATGCTTTCGGTCCAGCGATGAAGATGAGTTCGATGATGCCTCCAGCTCTAGGTTCCTGCTCCCCCCGACACACACAGTGTCTGGTCCCAGGACTGACTTGTTCCCTCTCGTTACCTCAGCGGGTGCGAATCGTGCGAGTCAGCAAACGGGTTGGAGCCATGCGCGCCGCCGTACTCGGTGCCCGGAGCAGCCTGATAGCCGCCCTGATACTGCTGCGGCAGCGGCGGGAGATCAGACGCCTGGCTCATGAGCGGCTGGCGGTCGAGGTTATCGCCGGAGGAGGCACTAGGGCCAGCTTTCTTAGCGCTCACCATGGCGGCCGTCTTGGCCTCCTGCGCGATCTTGGCGGCCTCGGCGGCGCGGATCAGCCGGCGCTGGACGCGGCGCTCTTTGCAGCAGAAGAAGCAGATGCTGATGACCGAGATGGCGATGGCGCTGGCGAAGAAGATAGCGATGATGATGCCCGCCAGGTCCAGGCCCGAGTGCTTGAACATGCAGCTCGGGCTGCCCTGGTTGTCGACCTGGCAGATCAGGCCGGCCGCGCACACCTGCGAGGGTACGGTTGTCTCAAAGCACGAGAGGTGCTTGCCCGCGTCGGCGCCCGTCGACTGCGTCGGGCAGGACGTGATGGTCTGGCTCGTCTCGGTGAAGCACGGCGACGGGCTGTTGGTGTTGGCCGGCGCGGTTGTCGGGGTTGGGGGCTCGGCGGCCGCGGGCGGAGTGCTCGCCGCGTCGCCCTGGCGGGCGGCCAGGATCGTGATGCCGCCGCCGGGCGAGGCGGCGCGCAGGACCGGCATGGCCGCGACTCCGTCGCTTCCCCGTCGCCGCCGGAGCTCCGAGGGCTCGGTTTCGCATCGTTGCAGGGTCCAGAGGGCTTCGATCTGCGACTCGGCCAGCGTGCAGCCCGCGTTCTGGAAGCACGTCTCGAGCTCCGAGGTCAGCTGCTCGACGGGCGTCGTCGACTGCTGCGAGACGAGCTTGGAGAAGCAGTGGTTCAGCGAGCCGACATCACCGCACGAGGCGAGCCGGGCCAGCTCCAGGCTGCGCGTGTGTATGCATTCCGGTCGGTTGACGGCCGAGGCCGAGCCGAGGATAGAGAGAGATGCGAGACCGAGGAGGGCGGACCGCCGCAGGATGGCTGTGTCGAGCATGACTGATTTAACAGGTCGTCGCACCGTTTTCGTTTTGGTCGGCAGTTTATTTGGGCCGATGGTTACTTATTGCCGGACCTGATTCTTCGTCCCTTTTTTTTCGTCCGGGTTTCCTCCCGTCGATTCGGGGTCCAGCCGATTTGCTCGCTCGGATTTTGGGAGTCGTGTTTTTTCCCTGGCTGTCCCTCGCAGCGATCGGCGGCCTGCAGACGAGTTGGTGTCCTGCTGTTCTCCCTCGCTTTTGTGTGTCGGACGAATGGCGTCGCGGGAACAGTCGCGCAAAATGAAAACGTCGATATTAAGCACGATCGTAGCACGATAAGGAGCGGAAAGGAGGGAGAGAGACAGATGTCACCGACGACGAGACATGGAGATGCGATGAAGGAAGGATGACGGTTTTAGGGGGCTGCAGGACGTGAAAAGAGTTAAATGGGCGCCTCCTCGCAGAGAGGACCTCCTTTTCCTGCGACCCCGAGGGAGGGAATGCCCAGCCCAGCCCAGCCCAGTCGGGACCGAGGAGGGCGAAGACCCTTTACTGGCTGGCTGCAGAGACCTGCATGCCCCTTCAAAGTTTAGCGCGCTTCACGATTCCAACTGCACTGCCAGTCTGGCGCATCCATTTCTGACAGGGTCCTGTTCGCCAAAGTGCCAGCCATCCAATCAGGGGCAGCTTGAAAAAGAGTGTGGACCCTTCGGCCTGGTGGCCCTCGTGGGCTTGGCACTGCCAATGCAACGCATTTCAGCCGTTACCCTCAGCCACACTTGCAAGACCATCGCAGAGACGAGAAAATGGAGGCTTGTTCCTGCCGGTCGGGTGCGCAGCATGGAAATGCGACAAGACTCAGGATAGATCTAAACCAGATCTTGGGAAGGAGGGCATTCCAGGTCATCCTCGGGAGAGACATTCAATGCGGGTGGGACAGCGGCCGCCATGTCATTTCGTTCAAGCGGGTTGCTGATGCGATTGTTTCAAGGCCCCATCCTCGCGCCCTCGAGCAAACAAAACTGCGCCGCTTTGTCCGCAGGATGAGATCAGCTCCCGCTCAGCTGAACTTCAAAGTTAATGCAGGTTAAAGTCAACTGCCAACTTCTGTTGCTGGACGCAAGCGTGACAACATGAACGTGTCGGCTCTGCATAAGCTTCCCTGTGACACATCGGGCAGGCGGTGAGAAAGATAACCACTTCTTATCGGTAAGGAAGAAGCTTTGATCCGGCGGGACGAAAACCAATCCGATGTCGGATCCACCACCAGTGGTGGCCGATAAGAAAAAAACTGGCGATAAGGCCCAATTGAGTCACGAGCTGCCACAAGTTCGACCTGACCCCTCCATGATCAGACTTTCTTCCATTTGACGTGCCAATTGATCTGGGAGGCAAGCAAAAATTTTCCATTGCTTGCACCTCCAAACCTCTGCCTCGCCTGATTGTTGTGATTCCACCTTTTCTCGCCGACTCAGAAATTCGTAACCATGACCAAGGGTCGCGTCTGTCTGTAAGTTCCCCCCTCCCTGCTGAAGCAAGCCAGGGGCGCCTCCCCCACGATGACCCGCCTTTCAGGATTGGCCAATTGACCAGCTATATAGCGCCTACTCTGGAGGTTCGTCAAGCTCCTTGTCCGAGATCTTACCCCGCCCATGTTTCGGCCGCATGGTCCAACATTGTGTTCCCATGTCGAGCCGACCCGGCGGGCTCCTGACTCCCCAGGAGAGCTGACAAGACACAGGTCTCGACACCTCCACCATCCTCAAATGGCTCATCAACGAGGGCTACGAGGTGGTCGCCTTCCTGGCTGATGTCGGCCAGGAGGAGGACTTTGTGGCTGTCGAGAAGAAGGCGCTCGCTCTGGGTGCCAAGAAGATGGTTATCTGGAACCTCCAGAAGCTCTTTGTCGAGGAGATTGTCCACAAAGCTATCCAGTGCAATGCCATCTATGAGGATCGTTACCTCCTCGGCACCTCGCTCGCCCGCCCCATCATCGCTCGTGCTCAGGTCAAGGCCGCTGAGGAGAATGATTGCCAGTATGTCAGCCACGGCTGCACTGTAAGTCCTCACCCTGTCGGTGACTAGGTTGTGCACTAGCTGACGTAGTTCGTGTCGTAGGGAAAGGGGTATGACTCTCGAACGCCGGTGTATGGCGCCCGCTAACTGGTCTCAGTAACGATCAGGTCCGCTTCGAGCTTGCTTTCGCGGCTTGCAACCCCGGTCTCAAGGTCATTGCCCCGTGGCGTATGCCTGAGTTCATTGCCAAGTTCAAGTTTGTTGCCTTACCATTCATTCCACCTGGCAGATAACTGACCTTCCGTAGGGGTCGCCAAGATCTCCTCAAGTATGCTGCCGAGAACAACATCCCCGTCTCATCGACCCCCAAGGCTCCCTGGAGCATGGATGGTAAGTCATTTCGTACACAATTCAAGTGTCTGCTAACTGAATAGACAACCTGGTGCACTGCTCGTACGAGGCCGGCGTTCTTGAGGACCCCGACCACACCCCGCCGAAGGAGCTCTGGACGTAAGTTTTTGTCTCTGCAGATTGAATTCATGGCTAACCATTAAAGCCGCACCATTGATCCCCAGGATGCCCCCAACAAGCCCTATGAGTTCTCCATCTACTTCGAGAAGGGCATCCCCGTCAAGGTTGTGACTGAGGACAAGAAGGAGGTCACTGACAGCTTGGAGCTCTTCAAGCTGCTCAACAAGATTGGCCACGACCATGGTGTCGGCCGTGTCGACATCGTTGAGAACCGCTTCATCGGCCTCAAGAGCCGCGGCTGCTATGATACCCCTGGCCTGTATGTGAAATTGATTTTGGGTTGGGTTTCGCTGACATGCGTAGGACCATCGCCCGTCTGGCCCACATTGACCTTGAGGGCCTCGTTCTCGACTCCAAGGTCCGCGAGCTGCGTGACCAGTTCGTGACCCAGGCGTGGAGTCGTCAGCTCTACAACGGAATGTGTAAGCATTGCTGCCGCTAATGCCATTTGTCGTTGATGGTTACTGATGATGATCAGACTTCACCCCCGAGAGAGAGTTCGTCGAGGTCGCTTTGGTTGCCTCGCAGAAGAACGTTACCGGTGTCGTCCGCATGGCCGTCTACCGTGGCAATGTAAGCATGTCGGCCATCTTGGTGATTCTCTCTAACACCCGTAGGCCTACGTCCTTGGACGTTCCAGCGACGCCAGCAACCTCTACAGCCAAGAGTGAGTCCCCCATATTGTTTCCTCGTGCTTCGCTGACCAAATAGGGATGCTTCCATGGACTCGCTCGAGGGTTTTTCGCCCGAGGATACCTCCGGCTTCATTGCGATCCAAGGTAAGAGACTCGACCAGACAGATTTATCGATACTAACAGGAACAGCGATCCGCCTCAAGAAGTTTGGTCTTCAGAAGCGCAAGGATGGCGAGCCCCTTACCCAGTAAATTTGGGACGGCGGTAATAAGTGGTGGTAATCGATCTGGAAGGCAGACTGGTTATAGAGGCACTCTAGACCAAAAGTACTTGTTTTGATGCGATGGTTGAAATTTCAATTCCGTGACGGTCCCAGTGACTGCGCGTACATGATTCTTCCAGTGCTGTCTACGTACCCAGCCAGGATCAATCAGCATAGATCACAACTGCCTCTCCAAACAACTCCCATCCTTGGACGAAGATGAAGAGATAGAAGTCTTGAGGTGATTCTCCAGACTTAACCGCGCAAATGGACTGCGCTCACGCAGCCTACGTCCATACTTGCAAAACACCCACGGCGCAAGACAAAACACGAGAGCCGCGCCGGCGACGACACTCCCGGCGATGTTGGCCCCGAGGGCGGGATACATCTGCTGCGCGACCAGAGGCATCAAGCCCGAGACGAGGGCGCGGACAAACGCGAGCCCGCAAAAGGCCGAGGCCGCGTAAAGCAAGTAGGCGTCCGTCAGGTAGGCCGCCAGGGTGTAGGCCATCTCGTTGACTGCGAATCCGATGGGGATTAGGGCGGCCGTCGGGACGAGCCAGTGCAGCTGCGTAAAGGGGGGGACAGTCCAAGCGAACCAGGCCAAGCCGATGGCGAGGGCCGGGGCGGCGAGGATGAAGCCTGTTATTTTGTCTTCCCTGCTGATTATCAGTATAGGTTGGCAAAGAAGGGAAAGATGAAAAAGAAAGCAAAACTGACGGCTCAATCCTCTCCCCCCTCTCCAGCCTCCTCGCCACAACCCGCCTATCCCACAGCCTCGGGAGAAAACTCAAGCCAATCCCCGGCAGAAAGGCCAAAAAGACCAACGACGCCCTCGCCGCATCCCCCTCAACAAACCCGCCCGACTCGAGGGTGCCATAGATGGCCGGCAACGACTCCGTAAAGAGATACACAATACCCCACGACACGGCCGAAATAAGCGTGACCATGGCAACAATCGGCTCAGTAAACAACAGTCTCAGAGGCTGAACGAGCACCAACCTCACCAACGATTTTGTCTCTGCCGTCCGATCCGGATCAAACCAGTCCAACTCCATGTCCCTCCCCTCACCAGTACCAGTACCAGCACCACCCCCAACACGAAGAAAATCAATCTTCCGCCGCAACAAACAACTCGGCCGACTCTCACGCACAAAACACAACCCCAAAAAACAAACCGCCGTCACCCCCGCCGCGGTCCAAAATACAACCCTCCACCCTTCACCGAGACGCAACAAAAAACTCGCATACACCGGGCCCAAACACAACCCAGCCGTCGACCCGGCATTCCACACCACCACCAACCACACCCTCTCGCGCCCGTCAAACATGTCCTCGATACTCCCCGCGGTAACAACAGCCGGCACGGCGGAACAAAATCCCGCGAGAAAACGGCCGGTCCATACCGCGCCGGGGTGGTGCACGCCCGCGACTACGAGGCAGGACAAACTAAAAAGGGCGGAGGAGACGAGGTAGGGCGGTTTGCGGCCGAAGCGTTCTGAGAGGGGAGGAGTCAAGAGACCGGCGAGGGATTGGCCTAGGTTGTACCTTTTTTTTTATTACCATTTGATTGATTTTTGATTTTTGGAGGAGGGTAAAAAAAAACGTACATGAATGTGAAGGCTAGGAGGGCTGGGATTTGAGAGAGGTTGTATTCTCTTTGCGCGGCGCGGGCTACTGATGCCTGTTGGTTTTTTATTTCTCCTGGTTAGTGAAATTTTCGTGATGATGGTGGTGGTGGTGGAAAGGGAGGAGGGGGGGAACTTGCGCCGGTGGTGCTGATCACGGTTCTGTAAAGTTGGAAGAGAGAGGGTTAGTTTGAAAATACTGAGAAGATATCTAGGAGAGAAGGTTGTTGGGTCGGTCTGAAATGGAGAGGCTCTGTGACAAAATATGGAGGAAGAAAAAAAGGTACACTCCGGTCTCTTGTGGTCTTCAGCTTCCCTAGTAGATGGGGCCGACTTGCGACACTCCAGGGTCCAACCCCTCCTCGAAGAGTCTACCTTCTGAGAATAAGAAAAAAAGGCTAGTTCGTTTTCGATTCGATATACGTCTTCTCAGTAGTGTATATCTACAACTCCTTCCATCCTCCAGGTCCTTTTTATAAAAAACCTAGCAGTCTGGAAACATGACTGAAAAGTTGAAGTTGGTCTACACAGTTTTGTGTAGGTGCAACCCATTTTTGCAATCAACGCCCATGAAGACACAAGAACCGCTCGGTTCCACAGGGGCTGGGCGTATAGCAACCAAAATCTGAGTCTGACTAGGTAACGACGAAAAAGAGAAGGGAAAGCAAAGCCACATACACAAAGAACTCGAAAAATATAATAACGCCGATATCAAACGTCTTCCTCCCGCGCGACCAGTTGCGCGGGTGATCCCGGCTGTCCGGCAGCCAGGTGATCAGCCCGTCCGATCCGCGCCTGAGGCCAAGACGGGCCAGATCCGGCTCGTCGTCGTCGGTGGCAGCAACAGCTTCGCACTTGGTCTCAACGACGAGTGGCTTCATGGCGGTCAAGACGGGAGGGGGACGTCGTTAGGTAGCTTTATTAGTCGTTGGGTGGTGTAACGTGAATTCTCATAAAATCCACATTCGTGGTAACCGACAGAGTGAATTCAGGCGAGAGACAGTAACGGGAGAAACCAACTTGGAAACAAATGGGGAGTGAGAGAAGGAGGAGAATGAAAAAAATGGGGATACGTGACACGAAAACATCAGCCCTAAATGACCGACGGCTCCAGGCCCCTACGATAGATATCTAAGCTCGAGACCCATACATAGGTATAAAATGACCTCCCCCCAGCCAGGTCTCGGGGACCAGCTGCTCCACTATATTCACACAGGGTCAAAGAGTCATCCATCTCGTCTGGTCCCCAAATTTCCCCCGAATAGCAACGGGCGGGGCGGAGTCTGGTGCCGCGTTTTCCCTTCATGGTATAAATCAACAAGAACGAAAGGGGAAAGAGATGTGGCCAACGTCACCACCGGCCCTAAGCCTCTCAGACTAGGAATAGCAAAAGGACCCGAGACCAGTTCCTAGGTATGTTCCGTCTGCTCAACGTCCCATCCCGGTGCTCAACAAGGTTAGACCGTCCGAGAGAGGCCGTGCTGCGTGCATCCCAAATCCCAAATCCCGCCCCCAAAGTTCCGAAAAAATGTTGTCCTCCCCGCTTCCACAACAGAAGTACCTACAGGGGGGAAGGAATGCCGTTCGCACACCGTGACACCATCCTGCCCGATATAGGAGGGATCATCCACAGAACGGCATCCCTCTCTCCAGTCCCCGACGGGAACCGCAGGAACGGTGACATGCATGGTCAGCCGCGGAGGGAGTGGAGTTGAGTGGTGGTCACTCTGGGTAGGTACGGGAAGGAAGGAAGGAAGGAAGGAAGGGGGGAGGGAGGGGAGGGATTCCAAAGAGACGGACCCCAGGCGACAGGGAGAAAGAAAAGGGACTTCGCCGAGTTGTTTTGGATGTGGATTATCCAATCATTGATCAGATCATAGGTAGGAATACACCACGAAAGAGCGGTGGAGGAGGAAGAGGAGGCCCAAGAGGCAGCCTGTTAGCTAACAAAATAGTGCCGATCCCAGTAAGGTATACCAGCGGTTGTATACGCCCCCCCGCTACTTCCACAATATCACCAACGGCGGCGCAGGGTTGGTATTTTTCCTCTAGAAATCGCGGAAGAACTCCTCCTCGGTCGAATCTATATGTACCTATTTTATGCTGCGGTGTTAGGTTTTAGTATGATCTACATCCAACTTTACAGCCATCTTGTCTTTCTGCGATACCTAAGGTAGGTACCTACCTAGGTAGCCTGAAGGATGATTACGCACCTCGTGCCTTGCCGAAAATAAGTGCTGACCGCTCGGCATCTGCTGTAGGTAGATGCTTGTTGAGCACGAGCGGCACGCCCCCTTCCCGCGTGGTAGGAATAGGAAACTCCGGCCCTACCGGAGACACACTTACACACAGACCATCGGTACCGGCCTCATCATTACCCCTGCGTCTTCCCGTGGAAGTCAACCCGTCGAATCCTTCTTCCTATTGCGACCTCGGCCATCCCAAGCTTAGTATCAGTACATATGATTGGCAGAGACGCGACCGAACCCACCACACAGCCTTTTGAATCCTTTGTGACGAGAACGCAAGAGAGAATAGAGAGCTGGCGCCTTTCGAGAATACGTGAATTTGCAAAGAGGTGGATGATCACCGGTGTAGCCCCTAACCTGATGATCCGATTTGTCAACTAAGGTAAGGTAGCACTCGACTCGGATCCTTCCTCTCGCATAAGAAGGCAAAAACGGGCCGGTACAAACCGCGAGGCGGCTTACATCATCAACTTCCTTTCCCTAGGTACCTAGTAAAGGTAGATTATTCGAAGTGTGACCATTCCATACGGCACAGCCATGTTAATTTTGGCAGACGAGAAAAGCAAACGATGAAGTGGGTATAAATCCGTCTTTCTAGTCATGGTCAGCACCCGGCATGCAGTAAGTAGTAATAGTAGTAGCAAATGCCACCGAGAAGAATGATCTCCACATGCTGCACTCACTTCTACCAAAATGGAACTGCACACTCTGAGCCGTGCCTGGGGGACGAAGTTGCCACCGGGTGACACAGCATGTCCTCCCGTCGTGGATGCCGCCATGTCCTGGGGCGATCCATGTCGGACCGGCACCGCGTTTGACTTCCGCAGTAAGTCCCGTCCTAGACACGAGCTGTAAGCAATGAAAAAATCATACTAATATCGTAGCCGATGCCATCACCACCCCTTCCATCCGACAGCTGGCCGCTATCACGCGGGCCACGCTCAACGACGATGTGTTTGGCGAGGATGCCAGCACCACGCTGCTGGAGCAGCACGTTGCAACTATTTGTATGTTTATCATCTACCGGTACATCTACCGGTATACCGAAGCCAGCCCGACTAACATGAAAAAAAAAAGGCGGTTGCGACGCCGCCGCGTTCGTCATGTCAGGAACAATGGCGAACCAGCTTTCCCTGGCGGCCTTGACATCCATGTCTCGCTCGAGGCCATGTGCCGTCCTCGCCGACAGCTCCGCCCACGTCGTCAACTTTGAAGCCGGCGGCCTGTCGAATCTCTCCGGGGCAGCGGTACAGCCGGTCCAGCCGTCCAACGGTTTATATCTCAGGGCCGAGGACATCGAGAAACACGCCAAGCTGGGAGACAATATGCCCTGGGAGGTCTGTCCCACGGCCGTGGTCAGCCTCGAGAACACGGCGCACGGAAACCTGATACCCCTTCGCGAGCTGCGCGGCATCAGGGACTGGACGGCCCAAGCCGGCATATTGGTCCACATCGACGGAGCACGCGTCTGGGATGCCGTCGCTGCGGGAGGTGGCTCTCTCCGAGACATTGCAGCCTGTTCCGATGCCATGACGCTGTCGTTCGCAAAGGGCATTGGAGCGCCGATTGGGGCTGCCGTAGTAGGGTCGTCCGAAGTCATCAGACGCGTAAAGAGGCTGCGTCAGAGCATTGGGGGCGGGGTCCGGAAGGCAGGGGTTCTCGCAGCAGCGGCCATGGAGGCAGTCCTGGAGAACTTCGGGCCGGGCGATGTGGACGTGTGCCGAGTCATCCAGGGTGGGCACAGTGCTGCCGCCGAGGTGAGCAACATGTGGACGGCGAGGGGCGGCAAGCTGCTCCGGCCGACCGAGACCAACATGGTGTGGCTGGACCTGGCGGCCGCTGGTGTCGCGGCCGAAACGGTCAGTGATATGGCGAGTCGGAGGGGCGTGTTGTTGGCAGCCCCGAGGGTGGTGTTGCACCACCAAATCTGCGCGGATGCCTTGGTCAGCTTGGGGCAGGTGTTTGACGATATTCTGGCGGGGGGAGTAGCCGCGGTGGATGCGGCTGACCTCGGTGTGCGGAGCAAAGGATGCGTCCAGGCCATGTAGGTAGGTAGGTAGGAAGACGGGAGGATTTGACACAGACCCTTTGCAAGAGGAAGCGTTGAGAATGGTTGGTGCCTGGGTACAATGGCGCCCCAGTCTTACACCGGGTACCTGATCGGTTCCCCGATTGGACAACCAACGAAGCTGTTTTCCGGTTGGGTGGCCTACTTCGCCATCTCGAACTGCCTGGGGTGAAAACTTTGACACGTAAGGTGGGTGGGGAGATAGAGTAACGGGAGGAACACGGGGACGCAGTCAGACGGGAATCCCCCAGTTCTGCTGGGGGATGGCAGCTACAAAAAAGCACTGGTAACAGAAAACCCATGATAGTTATCGTGGTGTGGAAAGTAGTAATTGTTGATAAAGCTTTTGCACTTGGCCTACCTACCTACCTACTCCGTACCTACTTAGGTAGGTAGTACGTATACTAGGTACAACAGGAACGAGTACTAGGTAAGTACCTACCTGGGGAGTTGGTTGCCAGGACTAGTGCTAATTTAAAACCTGTAATCGTTATAAAGGCAGGTAGGTAAATAAGTACAAGGCAGGTTGGTATTTGTAAAGAAGTAATTGAACGAATGCCCATGTGGTTGCGATGAAGCCCTCGTTTTATTCCCCTGTATAGGTAAGTTAGCTGCATTGCAAAGGCGGTCTTTTGTATGGGAAAAGTAGGTATTTGGATGCCGGCGGATAACAGCTGGAAAAGTGGGGTGGGTGGTATCTCTAAGAGAAAGGGTAGTCCCCGGGAGACTCCCTTGTTGAAAAAGAAGCTATCTACAGGTGGAAAATCTGACTGCACCCTAAATAGCTGTCGGCTGGCTTCGCCAGCAACAACCGCGCCATATGTGAGGTGCCACAGTCATCACACACCAAATCAATAGGCACTGATCTTGGGGAAGCTAAAGCCTATTCTATTTCCCAGACTACAAGCTCTCATCAAGACTATTCGACCCATATCCTGAATCCGGCACCTGCTTCTCGCGTGCCTGGGGATCTTCGTCGGTAGGATAGAGCAAGCCATCGAATAGATACCCTTGTTGGTCGTACCCGAGCTCTTCGTTGCCGAGCATGTCGAAAGGGTTTGTGAAATCGAGATTGAACCCTTGGAGCCAGTCATCCTGAGGGAAGATCCCTGTTTGTAGCTCGCTGGCGCTTTCTGGCCTCGAAACGGAATCAGTCGGGTTGTTTGCTGTTAAGGATTGACGAAACTCCCGAAAGGCATCAGCTATTAGCGTCTTGACACATGGAGCGGCCTTTCTTCTCAGGCTCTCCTCGACGACGATGAGATCAGCTTCCAACTCTCGGCCGAGAGCTTGGCGGAGGCGGGGCGGGACTACACGGAGTACGTATTCCTCGCATTCGTTGAGGCGGTCGACGTTGCTTGGCCGTGCCTTGTCCTTTGTTGCAGCCAGCTCTCCGTAATCGTAGACTGCACTTCGTTTAGTTTCTGATCGCAAGTAAGCCTCGCCGCGACCTGCACTCACATGGAGTGGGGATGTCCTCGTCCTCGACATGAGGGAACAGAATCTTGAAGACTTCACGCCACTTTGCAACTTCCGATCTCTCAGGGTTGACTCGTCTCCTGGATCTCAGGCTCCTCTCTTGACCAGCATCAAAACCCTCAACGTGCTCAATATCCCGCAGAGCACAGGGATCGGTTAGCCTCTGATGTTCCAAATGACTCCGCTCATCTTTGAACGGCTGCCAGCATCTCCCACAGCGATATTTGGGCTGCCTATGTCGTCGGTACAGGTGCTCCCTGGAGATGGAGGTGTTAGAACCATCTACCTACAGGTAGTCAAGACAAGTCGACATCCATTCTCGAAAAGTCTCAACTTACTTCACCCTATGAACGCTAGGCCATCCAGGTCCTGGACAGTTTTGCGCTTTCTTGTACATTGCTGGGTTGTACTTGAAATATGGGCAAGCGAAGCCTGAGTCCGGGTTACTGTCATCATTATCCAGTGGCTTTTTGCCTGTTCTTCTCTTTCCTCTGTCCGCCCCTTCATCGTTAGAAATGTCATCTTCGTCATCCAGACCGCCGGTGTTGGAGACTTTTCGCTTCTTTCTCGAGTCTCCTGGCGATTGACTACTATGTCCTCTACGATCCGGCGTATTGGACTGTTCTGTCGAAGTTGAAGGGTATGGTGAGGCGGACTGTTCACCTCGCGCGATGGCGAATTCAAGTTTTATTCTTTTTGCAACAGAAATGATAATTTCATCAAGCATCCTCTCTTTCCGTTCGTCCAGGCTAGTCTCAGTAGCCAAAGAGCTTGTGTCGTCCGGTGAAGTCTCAGATCGTGGTGATGTTGCTGACTGAGGCCCCACCACCTCTGCTGGGGTTGTCGACCGCCTCAACCAGGTCGTCTGATCCGGCGTCCAACCGGTTCCGACGATCCTGTCGATGTCTGGCTTGCCGATGATCGCAAGAGCACCCAAAACAGTGGGCTCGACGTCCAAGACGAGGAAACTAGACGTGAAAGTCAAAAATATGGGTCAAAAAGTTGACGACGAAGGGGACGAACTTGACCCAGCCGACATCACGACCAGCGAAGCTGAGAAACAATGACGTTATACCGACCGGCTGGAACTGTCCTCCGCGAGGGTTAAAGACCTTGCGGACACTTGCGAAGATCGGTTCTTGCTGAAGACCCTTTAAAAAATTCATGGTAATAAACGATACCGCGTATCGAGGACTAAAGAAAATACTCAGAGCCTCGATGAATCCACATGTCGGTTTGTCAGTGAAGAAGCCCACCTGATAGAAAGCTTCTATCTTCGGGTCCATGTCGCCCCCAATTATTTGGGGTCGCAGGTGGGAGTCGGCTTGAGCCCCGGTGAGCTCCGGAAGCTGTGTGGCCGACCCACTAGGTATTCCGAGAGCGCGAGGACGACCGTCTTTCGTGACAGTAGTGGAAAAGCTTTCCAGCGCGGCAGAGAAGTTTTTGCTGTCCGGATGCTGAGGCACCCACTCCTCAAGGAATGCAAGTAGAACTAGATCAGGCATCTCTGTCTGCAACATGGCTATCGCGGTGGTTGCTAATGAGAGAAGACCGGGAGAGAGAAGGCGGCAAGTGATGATGTATGTCGACGGGATGATTCGATCCAGCTATGAGTGGTGTTGAGAATTGAAACCTCTGGTGACGACCGGAGGAAGGTCTGGGGTTGTGTTGCATGGAAAAGATCCCACAGGACTGCCAAAAATGCATCGGGCTGCCCCACGTTCTGGCACTCGTTTTGCGCAATTGCGTATGACGGGAGAATCATCCTCCGCCCAAGTGAGGTGAACGAAGCCTCGCAACTCCACGACGGGATCACTGCAAGAGCTCAATGTCGATACCTATGCGAGAGAGGGCCAAAGGGTTGAAAATAAATGCATTCATAAGAATATAACTGATGATGAGTTCCAACCCTAATAAAAGAAAGGATTGAACCCATCCATGCAGCTTGTGAGCGCTCCTAAAAGTTCGAGGCGCGACTAGATCAGTAACCGCAGATAACATGCCGACTTCCGATCCAGGCCAGACCCCCGCTCTAACAATGTCTCAGAAGTTACCCGAGGATAGCCAGTAAGTACTCTCTCTCCCTTAGGCCCAGATCTTCTTACGAATAGGGAGCTCTGTTCGCGAACAGCGCAAGGGCACCACTGCCACGAGCCACAGATGGCTGCACTTCAACATATACTGTTCTCTACCAACTGTTCTTGTATTTTTTTTCCTCTTCACTTTTCATCCAAAAAAACCTGGTTTCTGACGCCAACCCTGCGTCGAGCATTTTATTCCCTTTCCTTTCCATGTCGCCCCGGTAGGAAGCTGGCTGACCGACCGTCAATTGACACGGTCAAAATTCCGGGGAAATCTAACGATAGCCCGGCTCTACCTTCCATCGAGGGTTGGCATTGTAGCAACTTACATAGTCAATATGACAAGGCCTATACCATTGACGCCAAGCTAAGACTATGAGTATCCGTACCGTATATAGTTACAAAGGGGGCAAGCCCGGCCCTTCGATCCGTTCAACTCCACGCATATGTACCCCAATTTCTAATAAGCATCCCATACTTTCTCGACACCAGTGTCACTCACCCCTACAGCAGAGCCACCAAGCCAACCACCACAGCACTCCAAACCACACCCATCTTGACCGTCTTCCCCTCGACGCCAGCACTCAGCACGCTGCCAAGAGACTGCGACGTCCCAGGCACGTTACCAAACGCATTCAACCCCCCATCGGTAGCACGAATACCAAACTCGCCGTCAACAAAAAGCGACGCAAACGTGCCATTGCCCAGGGCCGACTGCGGCTGCACCGTCGAGTTGGTATCCGTCGTGAACGGCAGGGTCGACTGGAAATTGGGAATGCGGCCCAGCAGGATCTCAACCCCCCGAAACGCGACGGCCGGCTGGTCCTGCGTGAGGAAATGGCCCGACGGCGCGACGCCAAAGTACGTCAGTCCGCGCTCTGTATGGGCGGTCCCGATGACGCCGGCGCCGGCCACGTTCTGGACGTCCTCATTGTCATGATAAGGAATGTACAGCGCTTGCGTGGGCCGCGTCTGGAAGCCGAGCTTGCCGTTCCACGTCAGGTTCTGGATCGTGAGGAGGGTGCCGTCAGCGATCAGGACGAAATCGCGCGAGCCGTGGCCGATGAGCACGTTGTTGGTGGCTTCGATGACGCGGGGAATGACGGGCTGAGAGCCGGGCCCGGCGTTCTGTGACAAATCCGTGTTGTTGACGAACACCGGCGCCGACGCGCAGAACTCCCATGTGTGGTTGAGCGGCGCGTTGATGGCGGCCTTGACATCCTGGCGGTTGAAATAGACTGGACCAAAACCGTCGGGGAGAAAGTTGGTGCCCGAGGTGAAGCCTAACGGGTCGAGAACGAAGGGACAGCGAGATGAGATCTCGTAGATGTCGAAACAGGGGTTCAGCTCCAGAGCGGCCACGTAGACGTTGAGGAACAAGTTGCACTCGGGCCTGGGTGTGTCATCGGGCTGGTAGCCGGGAAGGGATGCCGGCTGGACACCCGCCGGGGGGAAGACCATGAAGCGAGTGAGATAGTCGGTGTAGCCGCACTGGTTAGCTTGTTGCTGGATGGTCTTGGAAAAGCTGTCATTGAAGGGTAGCACGCCTTTCCACTGCTCGACGAAGGTGGCAACAGGGATGTCGCGGGCCACAGGATCTTTCGAGTAGAGACCATCAAAGATCATCATGCCCGTGACATTGTAGTTGACAGGATCCTTTTTGTCCAACATGGCGCTCGAGATGTAGGGGACATACATTCCGCTGTAGGACGAGCCCGTAATGTAGATCTTGTAGCCCTGCAGGGCGAAGGTGTTGACAAAGTTCTGCCAAAAGCCGAGAAACTGCTGGGCAACGTCGTTCTCATCCCTGGCCGTGGGCGTTCCGAGCGAGAAACCGGAGCCGACGGGCTGATCGACCCAAACCACGTTGGTGAGGTGATGCCATGACCACTTGTTGGCAACGGGCTTGAAGGTCCCGGGAACCCAAAGCATGGGGCCGTTCTCCTGAAGTAGCTCGCCAACCGACGAGCATCCCGGACCGCCCGTCAGCCAGATGAGGATCTCCTTGTTCTCCTGCGCGACGGGGTTTGTCGAGGGGAAGAACCAAAAGAAAAGTTGGTTCTCGGGGTTGTTGTTGTCAATCGGGAGGTTCCCGGCATATGATTCGCCTACATCAAAGTCGACTTCGGGAATCCCGGTGCCGTTGACAGCAAATTCTGGAATTGTCAGTAACCAGCGTCTCTAGCGGAGGACAGTCGACCCACTTGTAGAATTGCTGTTGAGAAAGACGGATTGTCTAACTGTTGTCTGGCGCTTCTCTGCTGTTTCGCGGGTGGAGCGGAATGTATGGGCATCGAGCCTCCGCTTGGTCAATTCGGGATGGAAGTGATTAAAGTTGATTGTCGCCAGGACAGTCGTGGCCGAGGCCAGGAGGGAAAATGCGTGAGTCCAGCGCATGTTTGCAAAATAAGATTAACGAATCGAAGAGAAGATGATATCCCGACTTGCCAGCTCAGCAGTCAATGGCAGCTCCAGAAACAATCTTGATCAACAGAAACTCGATCCAGTTGATGCTGGGGAGACCGCTCCTTTTGTACGCCGAGGAATCCGACCTTCCTCGGCTGGTAGATCAGTCCGATCAGTGGATGGCATTTGGGCCCACGGATTCGCACTTGGCCTACGGAGATCGCTTCGATCTGACAGGGGCCATGATGAACAGCGCGGCCGCTTCCTGCGTCTCACCTGACGAACCCTGCATGGCTTGCACGAGGAGGCGCATCAAGTGCCGGCTGGGAAAAGCAGTTGAGATGACAGGTTCGGATGCCAGGGCCTTGTGCGCGGGATGGAAACGGACGACGAGACACGACGTTGGGCGGTTGATGCGTCCGTGTGTCTTCATGTCGTAACGACACAAGCCAATGGGGTGCTCTGGAATCGACGAAGGATGAAGTCAGATTGCGGTCTGTGTGCGGGCACATTTGCAAGCAGCCTTACGCAGAAAGAATCCTGCAGAGATCTCCGGGTCGCGAGTGTGGCCGGCTCAATCGAACATCAAACATCGGTAGAATTGGGGCCGTGGCTGGAAAGCATCTTATCGTGGAAATCTGAAACCGGCAAACGACGGTTGACGAGATGGGACGAAAAGATACCCCAACCTCCCCAAACATTCCCCTTAATTGGGTAAATTCGTTTCGTTTCAATCCCGCGGCCCCCGCTGTTTTTTACCCACTACCCGTGCCTTGAAAGCTTCTATCTTGGTCTCGCGCCGATCTGAGCTTTGACATGTACTCTACTCAGCCGGAAACAACGAGACCTGATATCGCGGCTTCGAAACAAAACGAGTGCCCCACGGCTTGAACCGCAGCCCAGCCACCTCGACGACATCGGCCTCTCGTCTCTCCGGTCCAACAACAATTTACACAATACTCTGCCCAGAGTTGAGACAATGTCAGGAGCTAGGGGTCAGGAGTTTGGAGTGGCAGAGGGTCTGTGAGACGACAGACTTGGTTAACGACGAGTTTTTGCTTCGGCATGTTGCTCCTGCCACGAGCTTTTGCTTCGGTATGTTGCTCCTGCCGGCATTCGTCAGCCAGAACTTTAGATATGCGCGTTCGTGATACCATTTAGGCTCGAATGTTCGGGTGGAGCATGACGTACTAAATTTCCTAACTGTTCAACCCATACTCGAAGCCGTGCTAGACACCCGCGTAGACATGCTGTTATGGATAGTTACAAAGGCGTGTCACTTGATTGGTCTGCCAGATTTCATGTGTTTGCTTGTTAGCATCATTGTCCAAAGTCACACTGTATGGCGCGTTTTCCTCGTTGACGTTGTTACATGAGAATCACAATAGGACATAATAATACGACTGATCCCGCAGACCTGTACGTGGGACTTCGTATTCGCCAATCAAAATCCCCATGACTCAAAAGGAGATCACTCGTTGCTGTATGCAGGAAGAAGGGGGATCTTCTCTTCCAGCACTCTGCGTGGGGCTACACATGCATACCTAGATATATATAGGTATGTATTCTTGGTCACGACATATCGACAGTCGTTCCAGACTGATTACCTGTATTCAGCTATCCTAGCCGAGAGAAAAGGAAGAGGCTGGCAAGACCAGGGCGGAAGACGTATGCACAGAGCCATACATGCTCCTCGATAAAACTATGCCAAAGGGAACTGGGATGATTATGGGAACTGTTTGCACATGTCAGGACTGTCAAACTCTGCAGCAAGGCCTGCATCTTGCTTTTTACATCCAGCTTACCTCACTCATGTGCATCTCTTCCACCGCCTCTTCTATTCTGGGTGGCACCTGTCCTGCTGCACACCCATATTTTGATCCCGGGCTGTCCCCCCCTCTGTTCTTCATTTTATTGTTGACGACTTCCTCACTTCGCTTGATTCTTGGTCTGTACTATATAAACTGTCCTCCCCCAACAAACAACCAATACGATGCGCTCTCCCGGTTCTGACATGGATGAGGAGAGTTTGTCTCTCACCGCCCGGCTGTAACCGGGGAGTGTCCACGCAGGCGACTGCACAAAGAGCAAACACCGTGAAAGTGAACTCTTGCCCGACTTCATCATGGCTATGGAAGCTCACGAGGCCGCGCTCTTAGCCCTCTTTCGGACCGGCGACAATGAAAGCTTGGCAAGACGGCTGGTAAGAGCATCTTCCCTGTCTGCTCGATATGGATACTGACATTCCGATTCCTTTCCTCTTACAAGGGTACACGAGATCCAGCGCTCTTCGCCGCCATCCACGAGGAGGCACAATCGATGAGAGACCGAGAAATAGCTGTCCGTCTGTCCGTCCTGTACAACCTTGAGGACACCGTCACAAAGCCGCGACGCAGAGACAGGCCGGAAGAGTCATCCTCGTCGGCACACGGATTGAAAGACCAGATATGCGTCTGCTGCAGCGTCGACATCCCCGCAGCTGCCGTCATCGCCGACTGCGGGCACAAATATTGTCTTTCCTGCGTGGAGATCGTAGTACGCAACTCGGTGACGGACGAGGCCTTGTTTCCCTTTCGATGCTGCGGGCAGCCCCTAACGGACGACAGATTACTGTGGGCTCTACCGAACAAGCTCAAAGAGCTGTAACGGGAGAAACGGGTCGAGTTCGCCACGTCGAACCGCGTTTATTGTCACGACCCTAAGTGTGCCGCTTTCATCCCCCCGCAATTTGTTGTGGCGGACGATGCGACCTGCCCCAGGTGCAGACGGAAGACTTGCTCGCTTTGCAAGACGGCGCCGCATGTTGGGACGGATTGTCCGAATGACCCTGCTGGTCAGCAGCTGATGCGCCTTGCTCGGGAGAATAAGTGGCAGCAATGTTATTGTTGCAAGCGCATGGTGGAGTTGGCTTTTGGATGCAGCCATATCAGTGAGTGTCAGCCGATTCATCCGAGAACGATGAGATTCTAACCCAAGTCTTTTTTCCGAACAGCTTGCCGATGCCGTGCCCAGTTCTGCTACCAGTGCGGAGCGAAATGGCGGAGCTGCAAGTGCGAGCACTGGGACGAGGACAGGCTGCTCAACGGCCAGAACCAAGCCGTCCGCCCTGAGCCTGCACGCATTGGTGGACCAGGGTAGGGGGTCAGCATCATTGTGAGGAGTGTCATGACCGGTTGCTTGACTTCATGTTAGAGTGCGACCTGTGCTATCTACAGGTCTGCAGGCACTGGAGATACAATCGGTTGTGATGTTATTGGGAGATTGTTGATGTATCAGTGTTGTATACCTCTAGTTTTTCCGATGTTGCATGATGTTGTTTTGTTCGCTGAGGCGAGCAAAGATGTTGGAGTTAGCTGTTTTATTAGTTGAATGATACTGCTTCGTTGATCTGCCACCTTCCGCTGACAAGCTGCCGGAGTTCATCTGTCAGAAAGATGTAGCATTGACATGTGTTGTGTACCGCGCTGTCTTGTTTCGACTCGAAAGACTGTGGTAATGATGCTTGTTGTGTGGAAGAAGGAGGATGGCCTGTGGCCCTGGCTAAATACAGGCCCTAGTGGTCCGTGCGTATCGCTATCTGGCTAAGGGTGCTCCTTCCAGGTCTAACAGACTCTCTCCCAGATAGTTATCTGATCGCATTCGGGGCTAAGAATCACCTAGAGTCTAGGCGAAGAGTTTGTGCGGCTCCTTGATAGAGCCCAATGCGATACTCTCAAATGTTTTAGATCGGCCCTTGAAGGTTGGAACTTTCAAGTCTAGCTCTACTCCATGAGTCCGTTGACGAATCTGAGCAGGTAAATAGCTCTCCATCGGTCTCGGTATCCGTACATGGTGGATGGTAATGGCCAAGCCGGTGAGCATCTCGCCTGAACAATGTCTGTCCCAGTCTGGGTGACTTACGGCGACTCCCTGCACCCTTGTAAACGACCAACAGTTCAAAATGGAAATAAGGCCTCATCTGAAAAAAGAAGAAAATGTCACGCTGGGTAAGGGGAGAGGTTGTGGGGGCAAAAAATACTGACACCAGTGGGATTCGAACCCACGCCCTTTCGGACCGCCAAATCATGATCTCTAGAAGGAGAACCTGAAGACGGCGCCTTAGACCGCTCGGCCATAGTGCCTATGATTGTTTGTTGATTGGTTCTGTGTTTTTCTCACTTATGACCCACGCAATGAGCCTGATGCCGGCCTTCAGCAGGTATGAGAATAACCCGTTCACTCCACCCCCCTTATCCAATAGGCTTGCTCAGCTACAACGTTGCATGGTCTCTTTGCAATAACTGGAGTACCTAGAACCGAAGAATGCATCGCAATGGCTTGGAATTCGGTAGTCAGTCTTTCGGGGCTGGCTGTGGTTCCTATTTTCCCGCGACGCCTGTCAGCACCTGGCAGCACCTGTTCCAGCTTTGCTTCTCAGCCTTGTAAGTCGAAGCTCGCGGAGCGTTGCCTTTAAGTCTGGCAATCGCATTGAGCTAAAGAGAAGGTCCTGTCAGGCTCAGAGCATGAGGTCATAAAATGATGAGCAATACTGGAAAGGAAACAGGAGTCGTCAAAGAGGAAGACGCTCGTGGCAGCCTGCGACAGGGGAAAACTGAGCGGAGGGGAGCGAACGACGGCCGAGTCTTCTCCTTTTATGGTTAAGCGAAAAGTGTCTGGTGATGGGTAGTATAAAGCTAGTGGTTTGGATAAGCATTAAGCTGCAGCAGTGGTAGTTGGTCGTATATAGAATTCAATCGAGAAAGGAGCACTGCGAGGGCATGTTTGCTCTGGGCTCCAGGAGGATACATCTACCACAGTATATTGAGACGGCGTCGACAGTGTGGATGAGCGCCTTGCAGAGAGTTTTGATGGCCAACAGCAATATTTATGGAACAACAAGACCAAGTCGTGATTGTCGAAGCATCTACCTAGGTGCCTACGCATGTGGTCCTACTGCTAGGTCCAAGTTGATAGGCCCGACGCACAGAAACGAAAGGAACCAAGACGGCAACCAAGAGCAAAAACATGGTACGCTTTCCCTTCCAAGGGTCTCAAACAATCGAAGCAAATTCACATTGACGTTCAGTACCGAGGACAGACGGAAACGAGAGAGACATAAAACCTAGCACCCTTCTGAAAGAGTGACCCTAGTGAAAAAGTGTCCCTAATGAAAAATGAAATCACTTGCCTCCCCCCACAGGTTTCTGAGGCACTGGGACGGGAGCCGGAGCCGTAGCCGGAGCCTTCTTAGTCTGAATTTCAGGTGTCCATGGCTGCGCATCGGTGGGAACAAGGGTGGCGACACTGGCATGGGGCCACACGAGGCTAGCGAACTCCAAGTCGACGACCTGCGAGTACTGGATCTGGGTTCCCACGGCCTTGATCTTGCTTTCAAACGCCAGTCCGCCCTTTGGCGCCGTGATCATGAACTTGGGAGTGGGTGGTTCGTGTGGCGTGTGCTTCAGGGCGGGCATTATCAGAAGCGATTCCCCTTCGCTCATGGTCTGGGGAACGGTGAGTTCGTACTCGACCCTCTCGATCCAGAACCGAGAAGACATTCTCGCGGCTCGAGCATTGGCGGATCCCGATGTGATGAGCCTGGTGTCGACGACGGCTGGAGTTTTGGGCTTCGTGTCGACGGCTGGAGTTTTGGGCTTCGTGTCGACCGCTGGAGTTTTGGGCTTGGGATCATCATTGGGCGTGGGCTGGGGGGCCAATCTGCCGTGCAGGAATGAGATGTTGGTGGTTCCGCCGCCGGTGATGGCCCCCGTAGTGGTAGGGCTCAGATCCGTGAAGACTTCGAAAGTGATGTTCTCCAAGACGTTCAAGCCGCTGACGGCGTTGGCGAGAACGATATTGGGGTTGGTGATGATGTCCCTTGTGATCAACCTGACCTTAGGGTCGGCGTTGTTGAACTTAGTGAGGTCTTCCGGCTCCCTGAATGGATTTTTCCGTTCCAAAGTCAATTCCTCGTCGAAAATAATGCGGTTCTTCGGATTTGCTGGGTCTGCTCCTATGGGAAACGGCAGGGCATTGACAATGAATTTGTTTTGGAAGTCCGGCTTCCCCGCGACACCCCCGAAATCAGTGCCTGTCTTAACGGGGACTGGGCCCTGGGCGTTGATTGTCGTGCCGTGAGGAATGGTACCCATGCGGACGATGCTATCCACGCCGTCGTGTCTCGCCTTGGGAACATAAAGGAACAAACCGGGCTCGAAGTGCAGGCCACTACCAAACGTACTCGAAAGCCTGCTGCCGTCTCCTTTGTCCGTGTTGGTGACATTTTGGACAGTCTGGAGGTAGGCCAGACCAGTGACTGTAATGTCGTCTTGTTTCTCCAAGCCGCGGTTCCTAACCCCACCGAGCGTCGGGCTGAATGTCCATTGCTCCGTCGTGAGCTGCGCAATCAGAGTGTTGTCGCTTTCATTTCCAGGCCGTGGAGCCCAGAGCATGTTGAAGCCGTTACCAGACCAAGCGCCCTTGAAGTGCGAAAGCGGAAATTGGAGTGCAGCTTGGGGGCCACCAGCGGGGCCTCCAGGGCGTTCCAGCTGATTCAACAGTTGAGTTTCACCCAGTCCATGGTTGAACAGGAAGCCCTTGGTGTCAAGGCCGGGAGCCGGGTTGGTAATGTTCAGAGGCGGGATCGTCGCCCCGCTTGCAGTGTTCTGGCCGACACTCACAACCATGTTGAAAACGCGGTGAGTACGAAAAGGAGCAGATGGGTAAAGGCTGGATCAAGGCGAAAGCTGATGAAGGGGCTACAGAGAGGCAGATGGGAGGAAGCACGGTACAGGGTGGACGTCGATAAGTCCTGCGAGTCCCCCAAGAGCCGAAGGTCTTTAAGATATCGGACTGGCGACACACCACGGCTACTATTCAGAAGAGCAAAGCCGTCGACCAGTATCCCTATTGGATATCCCATCCGATAAGCCGTATGCCTCGCCCCCTCGGGCCTTCCGACCATGGAACTCCGTCTCGGCTCATCACAAAAGAAAAACCCAAAGGTGAGAAGGTGTTGTCTGTGGCTAGCTGAAGAATCAACAAAAGATGAGGGGTCGTCTGTGGCTAGCTGAGGCATGGACAAAAGATGAGGGGTTGTCTGGACAGATGTGTGGTTACACGGTTGTATGATTCGTCTGGCCCCGCTTCCATTGCATGTGTATCACAATCCCGCAAGGCTCTGGCCGTGCAGATGCCATCTGCCGTCCCTGGGGCCTGTGACAAATGGTCTAGACAATTGATACTATGGTCTAGACCATTCATCGCCCATGCAGGCGAGCCGCTTGCTTGGCAGGGCTGAGATTTGGGTTGGCTAAGCTTTTGACCAGGCCGACTCCTGCAGGGCCAAGTGGCTAGCTGAAGCAATACCAAATGCGTCCTGCTTTCCTGAGGGATTCCTATCCTGAGGAGATCCGGATCCTTCCCCGCTCGGTGGCGTCCCATCAGAGACGAGCAGAAATGTTCATGATAATCCTGCGCGTTGACGGAAGAGCAGCATGCATGGATTGTGCAATCGCTCTTATCACTCTGTAGTAATTGGTTCACGTTGGTTTCGAAACGGGTATGACTGTGGCTGGCTGAGGGTGGAACAACAGATGTCGGTCCCGGAACGATTACTCCCGCGCGTCCCTTACTCCCCCATCATCAGTCGTGTGGGTGAGGCTAGACCGGAAGTCGTGATGAGGAGGAAACGAGTCCCCGGAGGAAACGAGTCGGGAACCAGTCCTGGGAGGAACCGAGTCCCCTTCTCTTCCCTACCTACCTAGCCAAGGAATCGCTGTGGATTATGTCAACGCCTGTACCCGAATTGCAACCGGCCAGGCTTTGAGCTTGCAAAGTTCCCGCTTATTATAAAGGGCAACTTAGCTTTCACATAGCTGACGGCTGTCTGTCCCCTTTTCCATATCTCTTCATCTCCAACTTCTGCTCGCTTCAATCCTTCAGCACCAGCGTTTCTATCCAAGACCAGCTACCCATTGCGAACCGCTCGAACCATGTCGAAACCAGAGCTGGAGGGCAAATGGGGAAACCCCTTTAACCTCAAAAATGTCGCGGTACATGCAAGCTTGCTGCATACCGGCAAGGTGCTCTACTGGGGCCGACGCGCGGACCCTAGGGCTGATCCCGACATTAGCAATGGAAACCTGGATGAACACGACACCAGTGCTTACCTCTGGGATCCCGCTCAGCCCACGCCGGAGAGCAAGGCTGACCCCCAGCCACAGCCACCCGACGTGGCTCTCAAGGGTACCAATCTCTTCTGCTCTGGCCATGCCTTCCTCCCAGACGGCACGCTCCTCATTGCGGGCGGACACGATGGCGGAGATGGTAAAGGGGCCAAAGCCATCACCACTTACCACCCAGATGACAACCAGTTCCACCTCAGACTCACCACGAAGCTGGGCCGCTGGTATCCCTCGGTCCTCACTCTTCCAGATGGTCGAGCCCTCATTGTGTCGGGCAGCAATTCGGACTTCGTCCCCACCAACATTTCGCAGATTTATCCCGCCGGCAAAGCCGATGTTGCACCCCAGGACGTGCTCGAGGTGACCGACCCCCTCTGGCAGCTATCGTTGGGTAAGGATGGTAAAATCAAGACTGTCATTCCCTTGTATCCGCGACTGCACCTAACCCCGGAGGGCAACGTCATCGCCACAGGGCCGCAAGACCAGTCATGGATTCTCACTATCAAGGACACCAGCGACAAGGGCGGCAAAGATTTACTAATGAACGTCCCGGACGCGCATCGGAAAGACGCCGCGGCTGCCACCGTGGTGGGCAAGTGGTCAGACCCAAACACCCGTCGCCCCAACAGTTACCGTGACTATTGCCCTTCCGTCATGTATGCCCCGGGGAAAATCATGTACATCGGCGGTGGATCCGATGGCGGCGACACTAAGGATGAGGTGGTGAAGAACCCACAAAGAGACGCTCAACCCACCAAGGAGGTCGAGTTCCTTGACCTTAACAAGCCACTTCCCGCGACATGGACCATCGAGGCCAAGACGAACATGAAGAGGCCCCGCAGAATGCACAATGCAACTATCTTACCGGACGGATCTGTTCTCGTCACCGGAGGCACCTCGGGGGCCACGTTCAACAACTTGAAGACGCCAGAGAAAACTCCAGAACTGTTTAGCCCCATCACTCGCACGTGGACTGACATGGCTCCAGAGGATGATGGTCGCATGTACCACTCCATCGCTCTGCTACTCCCTTCGGGCCAAGTTCTATCGGCAGGCGGTGGCGAATACCAGACTCGGGGGGCGGTGAGCCCGGACGGGGATCCCCCAAAGGTGATGGCGGCCAACTGTCTGAGAACCGCCCGGATCTACGACCCACCCTACCTGTGGAAAGCCGGCGGCGTCAAAGCCGCCCGACCCGTCATCTTGTCGACGCCAGAACCTCGTGAGCTCAAGTACGGCCAGGAATTCGAGATCAAGATCGGCTACAACGACGGGAGCAACACCATCCCCAAGCTGCCAACCGTGGCTACCCCGCCCCCCACAAACGATGGAAAAGCCGACTCCGTCATCAGGGGAGTCAGCTGGATGCGCCTCGGCTCCGTCACCCACACCCGCAACATGAGCCAATCGATCGTCTTCCTCAAGTTCACCCAGAACCAGGCCACCGTCAAGATCACGGCCCCCGCGACGAACATCATCGCCCCGCCGGGCTACTACCTGCTCTTCGTGCTCGACGACAAGGGCGTGCCGTCCGAAGGACGCATCATGCGCATCTCCCAAGAAGGCAAACCTGTCTCATCAACCACGGCAACAAGCAACAAGCCCAAGGCCCGCCTGGCCGCCGCCGAGGCGCCGCGGACCGTCCAGCTCACGCTGTCGGAGCACAGCGAGCGCATCGTGGCCGAGCAGGACCGCCCGCCCGTCGTGGTGGGCATCACGCCGCTCTGCCCGTACGGCCTGGGCCCCTGCTGGGCGGGCGCCTTCGACGCCCTGCGCCGCATCAGGGACGTCGAGATGGTCGCGCCGACCCCGAGCCAGGAGGACTCGGTCGCGTTTGTGTATACCAAGGAGCGGGACCTGCTGCCGGATATCGATGTCTGGCGGCGCGAGCTCAGGGAGACGATCAATGCGAGCTATCAGATGAGGGCGATCGAGGTGACCGTCGAGGGGACGGTTGGCGGGGTTAAGGAGAGCAACAAGTTGAAGCTGGTCTTGTCGGGGGGGAGGGAGCTGGGGCTGGGAGAGTTTACGCAGAAGAGCCAGGTCCGGTGGGATGTTACCACGGGAGCTGATAAGCCGGTTACTGCGGACGAGGCTGCGGCGTATGGGCGGCTGGTGCAGGCTTTGAAGGGCTCGTCGGCGGGGGATGGGGCCAAGGTGAAGGTCACAGGCACGCTTCAGAAGCTGGGAGCTGGCGGCTTTTCTCTTGATGTGAGAGCGTTTGAGGTCTTGTGAGCCACGGGCTTGGATTGATTTTCGCGTACTGTATTGTCAGATTGTCATGTTGGTCTTGGTTACGACAATTTTCTAGTCCGCTGTAAAATTCCATATACGGTCCCCTTGTTTAAGTTTGCGTTTTCTCGGCGATGTCATGGTACGACGGGAGGTACGAGACCAAGCGAAGGTGAGAGCAAAAGTTTCTAAAATGAAAGAGCGCTAATTCAAAGTTAAAGGAAAAAGATAGTTATAAAGCTGCTATTAAAGATCCATGTAAGTGGTAGCACAGCCCCAACGTCGACCAATAAGATTCTCCAGCTTGCTAGTCTTTCCACTTAGTTACTACCGGACTGTGACCCTCACGCCTTCTCACTAAGTAAATAGGACACATTGCAAACCTTACCTGCGAGGCCTCGCCGCCAGCTCCTACGCAGACTTCACAGTAGATACGGCATGAGAAGAGAAATTAAGGTAGACATGGAATTCATATACGCGATGCCTATTCATCTGACATCTCTATCACTTCCTCTCCTTCATGAATCTTCAGTACGCAAGCAACATTCGTCTGATTTTCGAGAAAATCTTCGTCTCTGGATCCGGGATGAAAATGAGTCGACGTAAATGCCCCGAAATGAGGGGAAAGGGTTCCAACAGGAATGCAAATCCACTCTACAAAATAGTAGACCGACTGTGTGCAGAGAAAGGCGGATATCATGATGCGAGCTGCAAAGTTGGCGGGTACCTAGTTATTTTGCAGAGTACACCCAGTCGCCCGGCCCCGCAAGCACTTATTCGCCTCGAATTAGACCTAGTAAAGGTTGCCCGAGTAATAATGCAGCCTTGTTATGGTTTTGCTTTTAGAGGGGTTTGGCCTCCATAAATGCATTGCACAAGTGTGCAAGTTAGCAGGCATTCTTGGTGCAAGCTATGCGCCACCGTTCCGCAGTATTTCTGCCAAGAAGCGCTACGTCATCGGCCACGAGCCCAGTGAGTCTTCAAAACTACCTATAGATAGTCCCACCAACGGCCAAAAGCTTGAACCAAGACCACAGCACAGATCAAAACATATCCCAAGAATCACAGTCACCAAAATGCCTCTCGTCGTCCCAGGAATCATGACCAACTCGGGGGGAGACAAAACCGAGGAGTGGACCAACAAGCTGGTGGGAAAGAAGCTCTCCGATGAGCCCTCGAACGAGACTGTAAAGTGTTTCTGTCCTGGATCTCGGTGATCTGTTCCTAATGCCTCACAGACATTCTGCAAGACCGAACTGCCCCAGCAGACTCGGGTTGTCGAGCCCGGCATGATGGTGACCAAGGACCATGTCCCCGACCGACTCAACGTCCATCTCAAAGAGGACGGCACCGTCTCGCACGTCAGCCATGGTTAGAAAGTACGGGCGAGCATGTTCATGTTACAAATAGTTTCTTCAATGTTACCATTATCGTCCCTATGCCTCAGCTGAGCCTGTCGTCGTCGCCAGCAATCGTCTTTCGCAGTGACGCAGGACCCGCTGAAGAATGTGCCCCACTTGAGCATTTACCCCTCTAACCCCTCCATCCAAGCAATTCCTTGTCCAGATCGCGGGGCACAAACCACAGACGCGACAGTACCACCAGACCGCCAGACTCCCTTTTAACAGTCTCAATCTAGCCATCATGTTCAAAAAAGAGTACGTAGAATATTCAGCTTTCCCCCGTCCAGAGCTCATAGCTAACCACACACCCCGAAACCCACCCAGCCTGACGGCGTCGCCCAAGCAAAAGCTCAAGTCGTCGATCCAACGATCGCTGCGCAACTCGCTGCTGACGACGTACCCCCTCCTGACGCCCTACATCGACGAGATCCTGCCCAAGAAGGCGTCCCTCGACCAGGTCAAGCTGCCCGACCGCGTCAGCCTGTTCGTGATCGAGGGCCGCCCGCTCTTCTTCCAGCAGGACAACAATGGCGTCCTCGTGCCCCACCTGCGGCTGGTGCACCGGTTCCCGCAGGCGTTTCCCACCGTGCGCATAGACCGCGGCGCGATCCGTTTCGTCCTCAGCGGGGCGACGCTCATGGCCCCCGGGCTGACGAGCAAGGGCGGGCGGCTGCCGGTGCCGACGGAGCGCGCGGGGGAACCGGTCGCCGAGGGCGTGCCGAACGAGGGCGTGGACGAGGATGGGCACTGGAGTCGGGAGCTGGAGAAGGGCGAGCCGGTTGTTGTTATGGCGGAGGGGAAAGAGGAGGCGTGTGCTGTTGGTGTGCTGGTTGCGGGGACCAAGGAGGTCAAGGAGAAGGGGAAAGGGCCGGTTATTGAGGAGGCGCACTTTCTCGGTGATGGGTTGTGGAATTTGGGTCTGGAGTAAACGGGTGATCGTGGTTGCTGTCGTTTCCTGATACCAATGGGATTTAGCTGGGCTGGTTCAAAAGTCATGTAGTTGGACGATGCCTGCCGAGAAGTCGATACCTAAGATGTCCCCAGGACCAAGTGGGACACTAGATGGGCCATCCTGTTATACCGTCGCGGGAATATCGTTTTTGAGTCTGTATTAAGCAACAGTCGTAGGATATCATAAATCTCGTCGGTCCTTTCAACATAAAGGTCACTGCCACGGGCCAAGTCAGAAGTCAACCCGCAAGTCTTTGCAACGACAGGCGTTGTTGCCGGTGCACTCGTCGGTTGTACGTTCTTTCTTCTTCTTCTTCTCTTCTTCCCTTCAGTCCCTCAAATATCAAGAATATAAACCCCCCCAATTCTGGCTCTGCCTCCTTCAAGGATGCAGTTGAGGGTTAGGGTTGATCATGCAAATGACGCAACCTGGTCTACGCGACCCCACCCACGGTGCAACCCCCGCGGAGCAGCTCTCTCAGGTGCCAAGCAGCCGCCGCACCAGCAGGTCCCCCTCCCACCCACCTGCATCCACCCGCCCAACCTTGTCTCCGCTCCAAGCTCATCCCCGGAGCTTGAGCGAGCAACCGCCCGACCTCAACTTCATTTCCAACCCATCAGCCAGGGCCTGACCGAATTATTGTTCCTTTTTATTGGTTTTCTTTTTGTCGCAACAAAAGCAAAGATGGCTGCAAGAGGAGTTTCCCTCCTCAAGTTCGTCGGAACGGTCTCGTTGGGCGTGCTCACGGTGAGTCAAGCTCTCCCCCTCCTTCCCCTCCACGAGTGGCATGACGTTTTGTTTAGCGTCACGAGCTGCCCATCATCTCCCTTCACAAGGAAATAGGAGAAGACATATTGGCTGACACGGGAACAACAAATGAAAAGGGCCTCTCGTACACGCTCTCGACGCTGACGATCCCCGCGCTGCTGACCCTCCCCTCGGCCGACGCGGCCTCGCGCGCCTTCGACGCCCTCGCGACCTCGGCTCGTCGCCAGCTTGGGCTCCTCTCGTCCGTGTCGGGGAGCGCCTTCGCCCTGGCCTTTATCCTCTCGCCCCGCTACTTCCGCCATCCGTACCTGCTGTACACCTCGCTGCTGGTCTTTGGGTCGCGGCTCGCGGTCTCGGATCTCGTGGCGCCTTATCTCTCCTTGGGTGCCACGACGAAAGAGTCGAAGTCATCATCGAGTGCGGCGGCGGCGGCTAAGAGGACTGCGCAGCAGCTGAAGAGGGAGCGGGAGAGGAGCCGGATGGAGGCGAGCTACGAGGTTCTGGGCGGAAGCGACGCACACAGCGATGGCGCCTCGGCGAGCGAGGATTTGGACGCCATTGAGGAGGAGAATGTCAATGGTGAGGAGGTACGGGCCAAGGTTGAGGCTTTCCTGAAGAGGTCGATCCTTCAGGGTGTGGTCTCGGGACTGGGGTTTGTGATGGCGGTGGTAGGGATCTGGGGGGATGGAGTGGTCCCGACTGCGCAGGCTATTGTTATTGAGGTTTGAGGATAATATACGACGTTGTGGGGGCGGAATGGACTGTGAGAAATGGATCTATGGTCCGAGATGATGGAAGATCTAAGAATGGGAAGGGAAAGGAGTCTTTGTGTACGGTGGAAAGGTTTCCACAACTTGGAGGTTATTATTTGTCTCTCCCTCCCTCCTCGGTCGTCTCTCTGGTAGAAAGCTCAGAGAATGTATCTAGTGCCACATATTGGAGTTTCGCTTTCTTCTCGTCGCTGGTTTTGAGTGACGTCCTGACCACGGCGCGCAGCGTAACTGAGTGCGAGAAAGCACCCCGAGCGCTCAGAAATAAGTCTACTGTGAGTGTCTCAGAGAAAGACGGCTTGTACGCTGTGGGGGTGCCGAGACGAGGGTTCAGAAAACGCCAGAATTCCGTTCCGGCCGAAGGCAGCGAGATAAACAGATACAAAGCCCAAGGAAGCCGTTGAGGCGTCGTTGCGTGCTTGTATATATCTGACTAATAAATTCCAGAAGAAAACCTTCTCCCCATCCACGGACAGAGATAGGGCCTACGCCTACGAAATGCTTGTTACGCTGCTTCTTAGAAAGTCGCCATGTGCTCGTCCTAGGTTATACACAGAGTAGACAGAGCACTCTATACCAGTAATATTTCCATCATACCCCCTTGAGCTGGCACGGCTGGCAATGCGCTCCTGCAGCATATGACGGAATCTAACTGAACATACCTAGCTATATTTCACACCATACCCATTCCAGCTGCTTTCCCTTGAGTGACAACCCCTATCTTGCCTAAGCAACCCACGAGCTGATCAGCAACCTCACCCACGGTCCTCCCACAGACATCCTGATTAATAGATTGCAACGATTTTCATTGGTCCTGACTACCAATAAATATCAAGGCTCATACACAGCCGCAATAGATGAGGCAGACGTACCTAGATGATAGTGTCTTTTATGAAACTGTGAGCCCGACTGCCTAACTGACCCCTTGGACGACACAAAGTTGGATCCTGTATGAAAAACAAAAGGAAGTCTCAGGAATCTACAACGACAGTAAAGAGCTAGAATAGGACATAGGTGACTTGTTTGCCAACAGATGAACGACGCATTCAGAGCGGAAACATGTCTCGAAGACATCAGACATGTCCGTGACTTGGAGTATCCGGCTTTGTTGGAGAGGAGCCTCAGGACAATTATGATGTGAGTCTGTTAGCTGAGCCCGAGCCCGGGATGCGACACCATTTCAGTCAAAGCTGACTGGTATGGCCGTTGGATTGCGCAGCACAGCACTACAAATACAGTAACAACCATTACAAGTACCTTGTCCACATCTAACTGGATTAAGCAAGACTTTCCCTGTAACCTCCTTCGTCGCCCTTCCTCTTCCGCCCTCACCCTCCCCCCTCTCCCGCCGGCAGCAGCATGCATCCCAAGCAGCATATGAACATAAACACAGCAATAGTACTTACAAACACGTTGTCCACATCCAACTAATTAAAATCGTTATTCTTGCAAAGTTTGACCGCCGGCAACGCCATATTTTGCTAGAGAAATCCCCATTAAGCAAGACTTTCCCTGTATCCTCCTTCCTCGCCCTTTTGCCCTCCCAACTTCGGTTTCCGCTTCACCCTCCTTCCTCGCGCTTCCTCTCCCAACCTCGTTCAAACCGCCCCCTCCCCCCTCCCCGGCGGCAGCATATATCCCAGGCAGCACAGCGCAGCACCACAAGCACAGCAACAGCACTTGCAAACCACACTTCCCACGTCCAACCCGATTAAGCAAGACTTTCCCTGTACCCTCCTTCCCCGCCCTTCCTCTTCCGCCCTCAACCCTTCCGCCTCCCGCCTCCCCCCTCCCCGGGCGCCAGCATACATCTCCGGCAGCGCAACATAGCACCATGAACACAGCAACAGCTCTTACAACACATCTAACTCGATTAAGCAAGACTTTCCCTGTATCCTTCCTCCTTCCTCGCCCTTTTGCCCCCCGTACTTCCTCTTCCGCCCTACCCTCCTTCCTCGTCCTTCCTCTCCCACCTTCATTCAAACCCTCCCCTCCCCCCTCCCCGGCGGCAGCATCCACCCCCAAAAGCACAGTACCATAAGCCCAATTACAGCACTTGCAAAGTATACTTGCCATATCCAGCCCGACTAAGCAAGACTTTCCCTGTAGCCTCCCCGTCCGGGCGGTTGGGCGCGGCGACCCTGCCACCGGGACGAACGAGCTACCCACCAAAACACAAACAAGGTCACGGATGAAACTGGTTGCCACCCAGAACAAGCAGGCCTCAATACACCAGCCGGCGGGGCAGCCACCCACTAATACCGAACCATGCCCTATCATCTGCCTCCCCCTCCCCCGGGGGAGGGGGGAAAGGGGGAGGGGAAAGGGGAAGGGGGAAGGGGGAAGGGGGAAAAGGTAAAACAAAACCATCAATGTGCCTATTCCCCCAAATCCAACGGAGTATATGTTATGGTAAAACGACGAGCATATCGCTGAAACTAATAACGACAAAATCGAAGCTATTGAGATGGAGTTGGAGAAAACCGGGTTTTATTTACAGGACAGGGAATCAAACTACAGAGAAAAGGAAATCTTTACCATCGCTCCCGACAATAACTCAGAGAGTTAAAATACTATAACTAGGTAGAGAGAATACGCGGTTCTGGCTGAAGTTTCGTCCGATGGACCATTGGACAGGGGCGTTACTATCCTAAACAACAGTGAAACTGAAATGAAATTCAAACTTCGACAAGCAAACTAAGAAGTGAGCAAGCAAGGATGGAATACGATATACCACTCTATTACAAATTAACAAGCATAATCTTAACTATCACAGAAATGGGCTTTATTTGCAGAAAGGAAAGGTAAAAACAGAAAACCTAGGCTAGCTGGAGGTGGAGGTAGAGGTGGAGGGACGCAAAGGCATCGGACGGCGAGGCACCTAGGTAAAAACCTCGCCCACTGGGACCGGAGGATATTGGGTGGGCAGACTCCGGTGACGGTGAAAGGTCAGTTGGAACATATCCTGCCGCCGGCGAGGAGGATGCAGTGCCATACTGCGGTGCCGGCGGTGATATGGTCCGAGACGAGGGAAATGAGTAGGGACGGCCGATGAGGGATTGAACTTCTTTCAAGCCCGAGGCTGAAACGGTGGAGCGGAAACTGGAAAACTGCAATCACTCAACCAAACAACACGCAAGATAATACTCATGTCATAAGCTACCAAGCAAACACACCATGTCCTGAAACTCCGCGAATATGTCAAACCAAAGGGAGCCCTGTCCGGATCCGTACAACATAAAGATTGACATGCTACACTCTCCTCATAAGGATATCAACTACCAGCGACCTTCCTAAGCCCCCGATGTGTATTACCACCGCATGATCCTCCCATTAGCTTGCACTCAGCGGGCAACAACCTCATAATAGTCCCCCGGCGCACTGGGCGCACTCGGACCATCACCCCCTTGACCCGACCCCGGAGGGACGTATGCCTTGTATTGCGGCGCCCTCGGGTCGTTGGACAGCCGGCTCGGTAGTGTCTGCCGCGCATCATACGCTGCCCCGCTGGGTTGTAGCGGAGGTGGCGACATTTGTCCACCAGGTCGGATGGGCTGTGCGCCGTGCGGAGGCATTGGCGCCTGGCCCATGGGAGCAGCCGGTGCCTCGCCGTATCCATCATAGCCTCCGTACGACGGCTGAGAAGGTTGTGGCGGCGAGGGATTATGGTACGGTTGGTAAGGGGCATAAGGTGTGATCCTTGAGCTCGGACCAGACTCCGGCGCACCCGGGGCCGATGCACCCGGGACGGCCGGGGGAGCGAAAGACGGAGCGCTGGGGGGACGACCAGCGTTGGGGCTCGCGGCGGTATACGGGTCCTCGGGGGGAGGGTACGAATAGGGAGCCGGGTTGTGTGACGCAACTGGCGAGTCATACGCTGACGTCGACAGCTCCTGCGGACCACCGCCGTACGTACTCTGGGGACGTGCTCCGGCCGGAGGGGCCTGGTATGGCGCGTACTGTGTGGGCTGTTGCGGAGCGCCACCGGTTTGCAGGGGTGTTGGCTGTTTTCCAGCCGAGGGCAGACGCTGCTCCGGAGGAGGACGCTGCGCATACTGCTGTGGTTGTTGTGGAGGCGCTTGCTGGTTAGGCTGGGCTGGCGGCTGGTTCGGCTGAGAAGGTACCTCGGCACCTGCAACATAGAACGGAGCAGGAGCACCAGGGGCACCAGGTCTTTGGAAGTTGGGAGATGGGGACGATGGAGGATATTGCGTCTCTACAGTATCTACATCAGCTATCATACTCAACTGCCTAGTTCACCAAACTCCGTACCTTGGGCAGGTGCCGGCGTGTAGAAGCGCTGCGGGTCTTGCGGCGGCGGCGCACCATATCCCTGTCCAGGGCCCGGATAACCCTGTGGAATCTGGGGCCGTGCGGCGTACTGGTGGTAAGAAGGCCCGGGAGGATGGGACATGGACGACTCCAGAAGAGCCTCGTAGTCTCTCCTCGCCTTGATGAACTTCTCGTTGAGCTGTGTGAAGTCGTCTGTGGACAGTTAGCACACAGAACCTGCACTTGTTACGAGCAACATACCCTTCTTCTGCGAGTACTTCTCGATAAGCTTGATCAGCTTTGGCCGGATAGCCAATGTCTGGTGGTAGAGCTTCGAGATCTCCTCGTTGTCCTCCTCCCTCGGCGCCGTGTTGCTGGTGCTCAAGAGCGTCAACAGCTTCTCGACGTTCTTAATCTCGGCAAACACCTCGGCCTCCATTTGCGCCTCGCGCTGCAGTTCGTCGGGGGTGGGATCCGTGAGCTTCTCGACATAGTTGAGTGGGAAAATGCCCGTCTTCCCCTTGAGCGAGCCACGCCACCAGTCCTTGAAGACGCTCTCGAGAACCGCGATGACGTCGCCCTTCTTGAACTCCAGCTCGCCCGGCTCCGACGGGACGAAGTCGAATAGCGCTCGGACCCGGGAGACGGTAGCGGCCGTCGTTCCGGTCGGGGCTGGCTGCATGGGCGCCGCCTGGCTTGTGGATCCCTGTGCCGGTCCGCCGACGCTACCTTGCCGACCCCCGCCAGATGGTCCGGCGCCGCTCGACACAGGCTTCTTCTTCCGTTCCTCTTCCTGGAGACTCAGTTTCAGCGCCATCTGCAACTCCTCCTCCTCTTTCTGCCTGTCCAGTTGCGTAAGGCTGTTCTTCTGTGGCGCGCTTGGGGGCTGCAGCGTCGGGTTCGACTGCTTGAGGCGGTAATAGGCATCGTACATGACGCCCAGATCCGAATCCGACTTAAACATGTCGGACCATTCCTTCATTCGCTCCAGGATCTTGGCCTTGACTTGGGTGTGTGTGTTGCGGTCGTTGGCAAGCTTAAGAAGCGCATCGGTAAAGGCTCGGCTCGCGAGCTCGCGGTGCATCGCCTTGCCACAGTTTTGGGAGAGCGCATTGGCAACCTACAACCGAAATGGTCAGTTTGACTCGAGATCCATCCTCGGGAGGGCACACCGACCTCGAGGGTATACAGTTGCACGTTGGCGTTGCGGTGGGCGAGACGTTTGATCATGCTCTGGACAGCTTCCTTGGCACCGTTCTGGTCGCTCAGCACCCGGTCGCAAACCTCCATGATCTTCCCCCAGTCCTCCGACGTGAGGTTCTCATCGGTAGCCTTGTCTGCGATAGTGCTTGCGTTAGTAATGTTGTGAAAGCTTGACCGAGGGGGCTCTCAAGGACGTACTGATGGCCTCATCGTAAGGCCCCGCCGCCGCTGCTCGGAACATGGCGAGGGTTGGGTTGCGTCAGGGACGCCGATGATAAGATATTCGATAGCGGTCCGTAAATCAGTCAGGGCACTGGATGTTCCTAGGGTTCGTGGCCGCGACGATGGTTGCAAGTGTGGCTTTGTGTCGGGCCGGAGCGTGGGTAAATGTTTCCCTCAGGCTAGGTAGTTGAGCTCGTTCTCGGCTCCGTGGTTTCCGCTTCGAGGAGACGAAACAAAAAGATGTCGCGGGCTACGATACGGCCAAGTTCAGGTCCCGTCGAAAACACCTCGGGACTTAAAACTGAAGGGCAGCTGGTATTCGGGCGAAGCTGCGATCGCGGGGAGCAAGGCAGTGGAAGATGATGGTGCAAAGGAGCTGAGAGTGGGCGGTGCAGCAAAGCCGCGTGGTGGTTGGCCAAGCCTAGGCACACCCTATGACGGAGGCCCCGCATCGGCCTTGTCTAACCCTGGATCAACCCTCGCTCGGCTGGACTCATTACGCAGCCATTTTCAACAATTCCCGCCTCTCATTGCGTATGCTGCTTGCGCAGCCACCGTGGCCCATCTACGACTCCAAATTCGTCTTCGCAGACAGCCTCGCGGAGAGAGCAGCCACACTTTTTCGAACTGTCATCCAGTATACTTGGAGAATCAAAATTCAGATCAGTCTCCAGCTCTCGCTGGATACAACCCGCCACGATAAATGAAGCTCAAAAGCTATGACCCCATGCCAAGAACTGGCAAAGGAGACACAACCCCGTGATATTTGCAAAAAAGCCATGAAAGTTACCAAGTACTGTTCAATACAAGTGATAAATACTGTTCACCTGCTATGTCAGCAAGTGCTGTTGGCTACGTCTCCGTAGTCTTCCATATGAGATGCGCGCTATGGTCAATCTACCCATTCCCAATGTCCTGAGCGCCTCGCCGCGCGCCTATACACACATAGACCAAACACAGAAACCGCTGATGACCTCGCTGAACACCATTCCCCTTCCCAACCCATCATACCCCAAGTATGGAACCCGCAGGCCAGACCGTGTGAATCCCAGATCCACACATCAGGACTTTCCGCTTTGACTCCCAATTCCCCATATGCAACGCCGGCAAAAGGAGATATTGTAAACAGCACAACCATGTCTTTCATCACCACCCACGTCTCGAAAGACCCCTCGGCTCAAACGTGCCCCTATCCGAACCAGCGGCACTTCCACCAGCGCTGCCCCCACCCCGGCCCTCTTCGATACTTCTCCTAGATGGCCTCTCCAGCTCGGACATAGCGAAAAGGAGCGGCTCGTCATCAGCACCCTCCTCGCCGCTCCCCCCTGGCCGACCCGGCATGCCTGCAAACCGACCCCCCGAGAACGAGCCGCGACTACTGTGCGGAGGCGTAGGCCGGTTCCTACCGACATAGCGTGCTCCACGATATGGCGCTCCAGATATGAGGCTGGGTGATGCCGAGGTGGAATCTTTCTCGTCTCGCTCGACAGACTCGGATCCCAGGCCAGATGATCGAATGTCCGCCGCTGGTTGGAGGCCCAATGACCCGTCCGAGTTGGCCTCGGAGTTTCGCTGGAACGCAAGGAGGGTGCTTAGCGTCGGTGCGTCTCGGTCATCGGCTCCCAGGCTGATACTGCGTTGTGCCATGTCCGAGTCATCCTCGGCTGCCGACCGACGTTGCTGCGCGACCGAACTCGCTCGTCTGTTGGTGTCGGCCGTGTGCAGTAGCCTCGGCGACAGTGGGATATCGATAGCTGTGGCGCCCCCTTGGCTGACTGGGGCCTCATCTTCTCCTTCCTCTTCTGTCGCCAGGATGGTGGGGTTTCTTGCCTGTCGATGGGGAGGCTGATATTCAATGATCGAGTTCTCACTCAGACGGGAGGGGATGGCGGGCGTGTGAGGTGTATGTGGTGACAGGGGCTTTCCCGGCGACGATGACGCTGATATCGACGTGGGATTAACCATCGCCGGCACATTAGCCAGCTGTCGACTTGAAGCGCTCGAGGACCGGTGCAGATGAACAGACGAAGCCATCGAATCCGTAAGAGCGTTGTTGCTGTCCTTCATCAGTTGGAACTTCGAGAGTTGAGCAGCTGTCCTCCGAGAAGCCGACGATTCTCCTTTCTTATTGGGTTCAAAGCTCTGCAGCGTTTTCCGACCATCTAGCATCCTAAGAAATTCCGAGATGTTGTCGTCATCCGTTGCAAATGAACCAGAGCTTGCTGCTCCTCCCGCTTCGGCGAGCAGCCCTGATCCAGGCTGGGCCGAGGACGACAAGCTCTGCTTCCCGCTACTCCCCTGGTCATCATCGGCTTTGCTCTGTCCACCAAATGATGGGCGTCCCCTGCGATGCGTGAAACTGCTGCTGTAACGGCTTGTCGGCTTTGGGGAGCCCGTCGTTTGGGGCACATCCTGGGGAGCCGTAACCGGGCCGCCACGCAACGACGACGCCATACCGGCTGTGAGGGAAGATCTCGTCCCAGGTCGATTCGCGGCACCGCTGAGGCCTGACGGACGCGTGTAAGACTGCGGGGATGAGGGTACCTCGCCGTCGGGCAATCTTGGGGAACCGGAGAGCGACCCTGCCTTGAAGGGCTGAAACGACACAGATGGCCGTCTGCCTGACCCGTCTGCGTTCCGCATCCCCGGCCGTCCTCCGGCTCCCCGGATCGGAAGAGAATGGGGTGGTTCGGACCGCTCGACGCTCGCAGCTACTGACCCTACCGGCGACTCGGTGTCGGATCCAATGGGCCGCACCGCCTTGAGGGCGGTCATAGGGCTGGTTCCTAGCGCCCCTGCACCGTGAAACGTGGATAGACTCCCATATGTTTGCTGTGGCTCCTGTGGCCCCCGAGTGTGGCGTTGCGACGGTAGCGAGCCCGGCTCGGCGTACGAGTCCGACCGCATGTGTTCCCGTCGTTGGGTTATCGACGGCTTGAAAAAGTTCTCGTCCACGCCCATGAATCTCGAGCTCAGGAGCGACTCTGAATCATCCACCCTGAAGCTGCACTCATTTCGGTACGTGACCGAGGCATAAAAGCGACCCACGGGCACCTCGAGATCTCCAAAAACGTAATCGGTTATGACATCCCTCTCATATAATGGCTGCCGGAGCCCATCACCACCGGCCGGTTCAGCCTCTGCCTTGAGCACACGGCACTTTACTTGTAGCGCTGGATGGATCCCCTTGGCGAGAGTCTGCTGCGAGTACTTCCAGCATGGCATGATACGAGTGGCGAGGAATAGCGAACGGAAGAAGACGATACTCTTCTTATACGTAGTGGGCAGGCTTGGCCCGAATTCCTGCGTAGTGGGTGTTGGGAGGCACTTGAGCTCGATCCGCCATCTCTCCAGCACTACTTCGGTATTTCGAGACCGCTGTTGCCGGGCGGCCCGAATATCGTCGCTGGATGAATCCGAGTTGAGCGCCTCCAATACGTCCCACCTCTTACCATATTCATCTACCACTACCAGACTCTGGCTACTCGATAATCCGGATGCGTCCAAGTATGTTTCGATAATCATGGGCGGTGGCTGGTTCTCGAAGCTGCCCGAGCTCTTGTACGTGCGCAATTCGTCGCGGAACTCTTCGAACTCGTCCGTCTCGATTTGAAACTGTGGGAAGGGGGTCAGTAGAGCCCCAGCTATTCTTATGCATCTCTCTCGGCCGGCTTACCCATTTGTTTGTCTTCTTTCCGTCTCGCGTGAGCTGAAGCCTAGACTGGAGGATCAACTGCGCTGCTTTGACATAGAAATTCTGCCAGCAATTCTGTCAGCCGCGGATCTCGATGCCAAACATCGGGGGGCGTTCGGCGCCTGTCCCACGCACCTGAATAATCTGATCGAGCTTCTTTATCGAATCCTTGGTTGGCCCAGTGCTGCCTCCATCTCCGCTCTCCGGGCCGGCGGTGCCCTCCTGGCCGACGGCCTCGGATCCGGCGCGGGCACGGCCAGTTGACCCCATCGCTTCCCTCGGGTTATTGGTGCGTGTGGGGTTGGTTTGAGGGGATGAGGCGGGCGACGACACCCTGGGCGGGTGTCGCGATTGTTGGTGCATTGTAGCAATTCAATGTGGTTTGGGCTGGACCTTTACATCGGCACCAAGGCACTTGTCGCACGATGGGTAACGTTATGGTCTATGATGTTTTCGGTATCAATGACGGGTTGAAACCAAGTGCCTGCGAGGCCGGTGCAATCGGCGTCAATTTAGTCGGCCGAGGAGCGGCGGTTGGCAACGTGAGGCGGGATCGGCGATGTGAGAATATTGCGTCAGGTGGGCGGGTTTTGTCGAGGCCAGCAGACCGTTGCATCCATGATTCGGCGGCAGGAGCTCGACAAGGAAAACAATGAGAATAAATTTTCGGAGGGACCCAGGGCGGCAACCAGGACCAAGGCAGACTTTGGAGGGGGAAGGCTCGTCTTGGGTCGGCGGCGGTGGTGACTCTGGGGCCGGGGGTTGAGGGTCGATGAGAGCTGCTGCTGCCACTCAATTCGGTTGGCGGTGACGGAGTGACAGACCCCAAGGTCGCCCAAGGCAGACGAGCAATCGCAACGTCCCGGAAGGCTCTAGGGTAGGTACTCGGCACGCTAGTCCAGGCGGCTCATCGGAGGCCAATGCGTGGCTGCGCGCATGCATGCACTGTGCTGCGTTGTTACTCTGCCGCGCTGTTCAACCTCGATGGGAGCTTCGATGGCAACTTCCGTTGTTCACTTATCTGCCCGGGAATGAACCAAGGTGTGCGTTTCGACAACAATGCCTTGGAGAAGCACAACAGCCAGGTGTTTCCAGCGATGTCGGAAGAAAGAGCGCCGGGTAGATGAAGGCAGGTCAGTGCCCAGCACTGTGCAGGATGAAGTTGGTAGGAGAAAGGGGCCGATCCAGGATTTCCCGCAGAGGCAAGCCGGCAAATGGAGACCGGTGGCAGCTGGCAGGTGGTGAAGTGTGGGGACTGCCCACGGGGTCGATGGAGCGTCTGGACACTCCTCGTGATCGCCGAGTTATCTCTCGTCATCCAACTGTCCGAGATAGCGGTGCAGATTGGCGAGTCGCCCAAGATAAGGAGATTCACACACACTCACACACGGGGCTTCCACCATCGACTTGCGTCAGGATGAAGATATCTGCACAGCTGGCTTCAACAAGCTGACGGACAGACGGATAGTTTCTGGTGCACAGTGTCGGATAACCAGCCCAAAGACCATTCTGCCTGGTGGTTACCCCTCACTTTCAGCGCTGGGAGCCTGGAATTGAGATCCCCTGGAAGCAGGCACACAGCGCAAGCAGCGAGCAGCCAGATCTCATTCGACCAGATTTTGAGGACCAAGATCCAGGGTTTTCGGGATATCTGTGGAGCTGCAACTATGTACAATTAGCCTTGCTGTGCTGAACGGTTTCCTGCTTCCCCGCCACCGGTCAAGCTCGATATTATTTCCCTGATCAACAACAAGAGAAATGGAAAGAAAAGAGAAGGTACACCCACCAAGTACTTGGATTGGCCTGGATGAATCATCAAAAAGATAGGTAGGGGATTGTGACACACACACACCCAGCACGCGGATAGTACCGCCTCCCAGGTTTTTATTACCTAGGTAGTTAGTAGCGAAAGTGATGACGGACAGCGGAATCGCCGCCGCCTCGAGTCATCACCAACCCCCTCCCCGAACGGGAGCGCATGCCGGCCCGCTGCCTCAGACGCAGCACCGTGTGAAGCAGGACAAGCACAAACAGGCTGCCGGCAACCGCAAACGTCGGATAGAAGATCATTGGCCGGCCAAGCAAAAACAAAAGAATTATCTCACCCACAAACACAGGCTGTTGGATTTTGAGAGGCAGGCGACAAGTAATAACAATGGGCGGACTCACACACAAGTCCCTTGCACGGGTAGTTGCAGCAGCAGCCAGCTGGGCTGACCCTGCTTGGTAAATAGCCGATGGATGAGGACGAAAAACCAAAAAGTGATAAAACAACTTTGAAAGTGAGGCTGTCGAGGTGCATACAGCATACAGCAAGCATACAGCACAGCAGAAAAAAAGGACGAACTCGGTGGAAAGTATGAGAGAGAGACCCGATGTCCCGGGCTGCATACCTTGGCAACTTTGGGTCTGTACAGCTAACTCCAACGAAAACGGGACAGACGGGATACAATTGCCGAGCGACCTCATTAAAAAACAGGTCAAAATCCCGGGTGCCTGGGTTCTTTTGTTTTCCCTCCCTCTGCCGTTCGTGCATATTAATATCTGTAACCGATCGGCTCGTTGCCGTCAGGCAGACCGACCGACAGCCTCATCCTACCCAATCCCATTGGTCAACAACGAACTGTCTTCTTCTCCTCACCACATGCCAACAACACTTGCATTCAGCAGCAAACCACGGACACGGTTCCACGTGGATGACCGACAGGAAATCTCGGGAAAATGTTGATCGCCCCAAGTGTCGTTTCAACACAGGGCAACATTAGCTACCCGCAGGCAGGTCTGGGTCATCTTCCCGACATCCAAAAGCGTGGTCATGGTCGTTGGTCGTGGTCGTATTACAGCTCGCCACATGGGCGCCGCCACGACGAATGCTACAGATTACAGAGCCAGCATGTAGGAATGGCAACATATATACACAATCAACCTCGTGTATCCGTGAGGACCCGTGGCTCTATCAAGCTCTTCCCCCGCCAACCTCTCCTCCATTCGATGCCGCCGCCGTGGCCTTTGCTTTTCCCTTGCCCCTACCCCGACCCCCGCCGGTTGCCGTGCCCGAACCTCCCTCGCCGGGGGTGTTGGTCCCTGGCCCGGCCCCGGAGCTCGCACCCCCCTTGGCTTTCCCAGGTCTCCCTCGCCGTCCGCCACCCCCCTTCCTACCCCCACCGCTCTCCTTGTCCTCGCGTTCCCTTTCTCTGGCCAACCTTCTCGCCTCTTCCTCTTGCGTCCGCCGGCTCTCGGCGTCCCACCATTCCTGGAACGCCTGTTCTTGCTGGATCTCCTGGAGTGATCGCTTGGCAGCTGCCTCTCGTACACTGTCTTTGTCTCGTTTCTGCTGCCCAATAATGTCGGCCATACTGAAACCCATGAGAGGCTCCGGCTTGGGCGCGGGTGCCAGATATGTTTTCGAGTGTGGCACCAGCGGTTTGGCCTGCTCGGGTTTGGGCGCACTGGTGCTCGCACCGGCACTGGCTGGCGTCACGTCATTATGCTTGACCGACGCTCGAGCGCTAGAGATTGCGGAGCTACTCGCCGTGCGCTGTCCGGCAAACCGGGTGTCGGGCGAGGCAGTCCGGCGTTGAAGAGGCGAAGTGATCCGCGCGGCTGCTACATGCGCAGGCGGTGCAGGACTATTGCTTTGCGAAGCCGGAACATCTCTCGCGGCTGGTCTTATCCTCCCCGTCGCCAGCTTCCACGGTGACGCCGTGGAATCGCCCGACGCATTCTCCCAAGCCTTCTTTGGGGTCTGGCTTTGTTCAAGCAAGGCTTGAGCAGCCTGCGCCTGTTGCTGCTGTTGCCTCTTCTTCTCCTTTTGCGACAATTTGGGCGGAGCGAGTTTTGGCCCTGTCTCGTTACCCTTTTGCGCGGCCAAACCCGCAGATAATGCTGATGTCCGTGTGCTCTCGGACTGGATGATGTCCCGGAGATCCAACTTCGAAGATACAACGCTCGACTGTCTCCAGGGATTTCTCACTTTACCTTGTGGCGTCGAGGGTCCCTCATAGCTGACACCGGTTGAGGCTGGGTTCCGAGGTGATGGAATGTTCTGCTCACCACTTGTTGCAAGTCTCGAGCTGCTGTCTCCCCACGGACTTCTCATAGTGGGTAAATGATCACCCTCTGACCCCACGTCCAAGCGCCTATCGGGCTTGAGAAGCGGGCTGTTCATCGGTGACGCAACTTCCTCGTCCATGTCAAACATGAGATCGGTTTGTGATTTTCTCGGCTTGAGGTTAGGGCTGGACTGTTCGTTCCGGCCGACTCTCGACGCCTTCCTGGCCCTGTCTGGTGACGGCGTCGCCGGCGCAGACTCGTCAAGGCTACCAAACTTAGCCCTCCCTGACGATGCCAACTTCTTCTCATCTTCTCGCTGTGCCTTGTATGCCATTTCCTTGACTCTTATCTGTCTCTCCTCCCCGATATCATGAATGAGGTCTGGGTGGGTTTCATGGAGAGTAAGTTCAGTTCGCCCACTTCTCGCAAAAGGTAGTTGGGCAAGCTGGTTCGCCCTCACAACGTCGTCCAGCTCAAGAAGAAGATCTTCGTCCAGCTCATCCAAGAGGTGATTCTCAAGCATCGACTCCAACTGAAGGCAGATGTACTCAAGACCGGCGTCTTTAAACTCTGTGACTGAACAGGGGCTGATCTCGTTCAGGAAGTGGGCGATGTTGCGGATATTTGCAAACCTGCCCATGACCTTCTGGCAAATCTGTGACAGCCTGTCCAGCATGAGATAGTTGGCAATTGACATGACCTCCATGACGAGGTTGAGGAAGTCCTCAAACGAGTCGCAGACAGCAGAGTCGAATAGTTCGGCGCCATAATCACCATAGAGATGACGCAGGACATACTTGAAAGCCTCCGAATCCATGTCTTCGAGCTCGATCTTGGTCTTGGCCAGGGTGCCTGCTGAAGAACTCTGAGCTTCCCGGCGGCCGGCAAGCCACATCCCTTGTGACCGGCCGTGGAACAGCCCTTTGAACCAAGGACATCTCTGGCAAACGAAGGAGCTGTGAACAGGCATCTCCGTGTCGTCAAGGACGAGTAAGGTGTCTGCATCATCGAAGAAAGTGCGATCTTTAATCGCCAGTCGAAAATCTTCATCCATGCACTTTCGGGGCGTTGCATGGAGCCGTGCCGCCGCTTCGAGACTGCTCATATTAAGGCGCGTGGCTAGGCTCATCACTTCGACCCGAATTTGTCGGTTTCGGTAGGCATTCGCGCTGGACTGGCGAGTAAAGTCCCATGTAGGGATGACTTTATCCTCGTACATGAAAAGCACAATATTGAGAAGAGAAACCAGGTCTACGGACTGGAAGCAGATCACCGTCTTGCCATCCACCCTGCTGATGGTGAACGGTCCGGGAAGGTCATAGGCCCCTGTTTTCCGGAACTGTGCGAGCGCCTTTCGCAAAACAGAACTTCTAGCGGACAGCAGCCAGCCATGGACTGGCACCCGGATCTCTGGGTCGGAAGAGGTACACAGCGCGATGTCTAATGGGTCGTTGGAATAACCCCAAGAGATCAAGTGTTGCTTGACATCTTCTTCGAGCCGCGCCGACTTGAGAACCTCGCAGGCAATGGGACTCAGTCTCTCCAGCTTGTTCTTCACCGAGTCGGTGTTCCAGTACGTTTGCTCATTCGTTTCCGAGGCCTCGAATCCGCGGAGACAGTTCAGATTGGAAACATCATTCCAGAGCGATGGTGGTTCAACAGCGGGCTGTGTTCGCATGACGTCGGAGTCTTGTCGAATCGCCGCGAATGTCCCAGAGGAGGCCCGGACCGCCGATACTTTGGTGATGAAGGGAACTCTCTGAAACTTGAAGTCCTTCCGCTTCGATTCCGTTGATGCCGAGAGCCCATCCTTGCCTTTTGCTCGTTTTACTCTCCGCCATACCGCACCAGAACGGGTGCTGATGATGACCGAACCATGCTCATCGACAGCGACCGACTTGACACCATCCCTCCTGGCGCGCCACACGCACTGTGGCGGCGTGACAGCTCCTTTGAGCTTTGACGGGTTGGTGGTGGACGCTGATGTCGAGTTTGGTTCGATTTTGTGATCCAAACTCATGGTAAACAAGCTTCCTCGGGCAGTGAGGGCGGCAATAGTCTCCCCGCCAGACGTGATGTGCTCGATCTGCGTAGGCTCGACCATGGAGCCATGATTGGATGACGGTCCGAACGGGTTCGAATACAGGATTGGAAACTTGACAATGTGATAACCATAACCGGTAAACACGTAGACAACGTGGTTTTGAAGCAGAATGGTCGTGGCTTTTTCGACAGCTGACACCATAACAATTGGGGAGGAGAAGAGCGAAGCTGCCACCTTCCTAGGCGTTTGCTGATACACGAGCGACCGGGAGTCGGCATCCACCAGGGCCAGTTGCCCAACATTTTTTCCCCAGCAGTACAGCGAAGACCCGGTGTGCGCTACCGAATGGATCGAAGATGCGGCGATGCCCACGACGACCTCCTTTTTCAACGGGCCAAAGACTTGGCGCGGGACGGTGCTAATTGGGTCCTCGTCCTTCTTCGTAGGTTCTGGTAGGGCATACCCAAGTTGTCCATTCGCGTTATTGCCCCAAGTCCATAGCGATCCAGTGCTGTCGATGGCCATGCTGTGGTTGTGTCCCAGGGCTATCTGAGTGATATGTTTATCAGCAAGAGGACCCAGAACTGCAGTGTAGGTAAAGCGCGTGTTCTCATCGCCGAGTCCGAGTCGGCCTCCACGGCCGATACCACAAACATAGAGGTTTGAAACGGGATCCGTGGTAAGAACAGCGCTGTGGAGCTTCGACAAGACGACATCCCGGATTAACAACGGCCGGTTCAGAACAAGTGTCGGGATCTTGGAGAGGTCATGAGAAGCTGGCCGTTCCAAGTCTGCTTGTTCAAGATATTCATTGTAAAATCGCACCAGGAGGTGGTCTGGGCGCTTGATGTAGACACGCTCAGGAAACTGGCGGTCGTCCTCGTCGTTGAACCCCAGGGAGAGGTTCCTATTGCTGCCAAAGGCATATAGATCCTCTCCCAGAGCGCCAAGTTGCGAGCCTCTCCTGATTCTAGTTGTAGTCAGAACCTCAACCGTATGGGTAACAGTCAGGCAAACTCACACAGCAACATCCGTGACGCTGCCCCCATCGCTCTCTGAGCCATCATCGTCTACATTATGTTGTACTGTATCTCTCAGGTCACGTTCGCCAATAGTGGAGTTGTAGAGATCAAAAGGGCTGTTGCCTTCATGATCCTTGGTCTTTATGAGCTGTCCCACTCGATGAATCGATGCCGTGTGGCCGGTCAAATCCGCGCGCTCCTTCTCAAGAAGTAACCTCGCGATGGAAATATTACCCGCGTATAGCGCCCTGTGGAGGGCATTCCAGCCACTCTCAGGATCTTGTGTGTAGATATCTATCGCGGGGTGGGAGAGCAAGGCTTCGACAAATCCAACGGCGTTTTCGGCGGTCGAGGATGCCGCGCGCAGCAGTATCGTGAGACCGGCGTGATCGCGGCTGTTGACCTCGCTTCGCCCGATTCCTCCACTCCCAAACCGTGTGCTACCGGGCCCGGCTCCCAGTCCCGAGGTCTTGCGCGACTTGGCCGACGTGCGCGGCGAGCTGCCGAGACCGGCAGGACTGGTGCCCCCACCAACTGTTATACCTGGGCTCCTCGCGACATTCTGAGCGCTATGGGCGGCGGGCGATAGGAGGCGTCGAAATCGGTCGACATCGTTTTCCCAGTAGGATTTCCACAAGAGATGACTCATTAGCCGGGATGGTTCAATGTTGTCCTCGGGCACGCTTCGGAAGCACCTCGCTGTGAGTCTCGATGGATCACGGCTTGTTTAAAGGTGCCAGAAGGGGCGCAAGGACGACTTCCCCGGGAAATAGTCGGACCGGATCCGCTAGTCAAGTGGCCAGGATCAATGTGCGAATTTGCTAACGCGGGTTACGGTGGCAAGTTTCGAGTCGCGACGGACTTATCGGCGATGTGCAACGGTCGACGAGCTGTTCGTATGCCGTGGAGAGATATGATCGCTGAAGAGAGCCTGGGTGTTTGTGGGAAGTACGTGTTGTCGGGGCCGACTTTTCGATTGGAGTCTAGAAGTTAGGAAAGAGGAACCGGGGAAAGCGGCAGGACGAGGAGGGAATATCGATGACATTTCGTTGTGCGCTCCGAGAGCTCGAGATAACCCCGCCTTGGCCGCGTCCACGACAGCTTGCCCTGGTCCGAGCTGACCTTCACCATCCAACCAATCAGCGACGAGATCTTGGACTCATGCTGCTTTCCGCTGCGATCAGGGCTGCTTCGGCACTTTGGGATTCCACAACCCATCCAAAGTTTACTTCAGATAATGATTAAACACATGGGACGAATCGTGGCACTCGATTTCCACGTGGGCTGAATTATGGCTATGCGTACCATGCAATCCACAGTCCGAATCCAAAGAACATGCACGACATCAGATTCGAATGAACCCCACATCCGAGATGCCAATGCAGCGATCTGGGCTGAGGTTTTCCCCGAAGGACCGCGAATGCAAGTTCCCATCTCCCGATTATGCAGTGTTACGGGCTAGCCGTGGTCAACGTGCCGCAGTCCATACATGATCTGTCCTCAGCCCTAAAACATCCACACTGACGATTAGCCAGACCAAACCGCTTGTTCAGACTAATAAGCCCCTGTCGACAAAGAATGGAGAACCCCAGACAGCAGGGGTGAGCTCCGATGCCGCTGTTCCCAGCGCCAGGACGCGGGTGGGATGGGGGGAAATGTGGGGGCACTCAATTCACCGCAGTCGATTGCGCGCTTCTTCGGCGGTGACGACGGTCCAACTTTTTCTCTCGGCGCCTGGCTTTCCGCACCACAACAACTGCCTTTTCTCGCGTCAACCTTGCCAGCGCCGACCAAGCAGTCCTCAAGATGGCGTCAGAAAAGGCTCCTTTGCCGTTTGGCTACACATTCATGGCGGGTACGTCTGCTGCGACAACTGCGCAAAAGGGCGCAATTCCGAGGCTGGACCGCGAGAGCTAACAAGTGTCAATCAATTAGGTGCCATTGCCGGTGTCTCTGAGGCAAGCTGTCTCTCGAATTCGCTGTGTTTCTTGCAACATAACTAACTGAGCTTCTCTCACACAGATCCTGGTCATGTAGGCTGTTGTTCGCCCTGGTCGCGTGAGCATTGTACTGATCTGCGTTTTCACCAGGTACCCCTTGGATGTCGTCAAGACAAGAGTGTGAGCGATATATTCACGATCGGTGTCGGCTTTCGACTGACAGCCGACCAGACAGCTGCAGACTGGCAAGTCCGCTGGGGCCGATGCGTACACCGGCATGGTCGATTGTTTCCAGAAGATCGTGCGCAATGAGGGGTACATCGCCCCGAAGGATATCCCAAGCTTTGCTGACGGTCTGCAGCTTCTCGAGACTCTACCGCGGCATTACCGCCCCCATCTTGATGGAGGCTCCCAAGCGCGCCACCAAGTTCGCTGCCAATGACAAGTGGGGCAAATTCTACCGCGACGCTTTTGGCCAGGTCAAGATGACACAGAGTCTTTCGGTCCTTACGGGAGCTTCGGCTGGTGCCACCGAGGCCTTCGTCGTCGTCCCCTTCGAGCTGGTCAAGATTCGCCTCCAGGATAAGGCCTCAGCTGGCAAGTACAACGGCATGATCGATGTTGTTATGAAGACGGTTAGGAACGAGGGTATCCTGGCCATGTACAACGGTCTAGAGTCCACCCTGTGGCGCCACATTCTGTGGAACGCTGGCTACTTTGGCTGCATCTTCCAGGTCCGAGAGCTGATTCCCAAGGCTGAGACCAAGAAGGGCCAGACCGTCAACGATATTATCGCAGGTACCGTCGGCGGTACTGTCGGTACTATTCTCAACACGCCTCTGGATGTGGTCAAGTCGAGAATCCAGAACACGGTCAAGGTGCCCGGGGTGACGCCCAAGTACAACTGGGCATTCCCTGCTGTCGCCACAGTTGCCAAGGAGGAAGGATTTGCCGCCCTTTACAAGGGTTTCATTCCCAAGGTTCTGAGGCTGGGACCTGGTGGTGGTATCCTCCTCGTTGTCTACACTGGAGTCATGGACTTCTTCCGCAAGATGAGAGATGGCGAGGCGTAGGTGGGAGAGGCGGTGATCTGTCGGGAGATTTGATCAGTCATGGGATAGACATGGTTCCGCGCGGGCAACTGGCTTTAGATTCCCACAGAAGCATATGTATATGGGTTGAGGGCAATTTGGTCGTGAAGCTGACTTGCGAGTTGTGTGTACATAACCGGAGTTACGGTAGACAGCGGACACGGAGCCTGTCCAGTTTGGCGGAGCAGATAAGGGATAAAAGTCCGTTTATGTTCTGTGTGTTCCACAATGTGTCGCCACGTCTCAATTCACGCATGTGAATAACCATCCGGAAACTGGGGTAAAGAACACCCTGATGCAAAATTCAGGGAACAGGCTGTACCTTGTGAGCAGGCAAAAGCAGCATCGGCATGTCAGACTTGCTGGTCCATTCACGCCCTATGATTCCGCTGGTTCGGGCTTGAGGCTAAGTTCGGAGTCTCTGCGTAGAAACGATCCCATACTTTAGTCATCACATTAAGTTGTACCTCACCCTTGGATACTAGTGCGAGCCTATAATCACTTGACCTGGGCGGTTTTGTCCCATGTAGAAGCACCGCATATCATAACAGCATTTTTCTCCTCAGAGTCTTTCGTCGAGTGGACTCTTGGTGTCCACGCTCTTATTTCAAGATTTCGGTTTTGTTATCTGGACAAAAAAACAGATGTACGGAACGGTATTGTCCGGTTCTTTCCAGAGTTGCTTTCGTCTCGCAGAGTTCAAATCTTCCTTCCAAGAGATAACAGACGATGTGAATACAATGCATATGGGACGTTGTCCCTATATGGGACGATGATCTCTACCTATATAACATCGTTATTTCTATATCAAACGGTGATGTCTAATATAAGACGGTTACCCCTATATAAGTCAGTTATCTCTATGTAAAACGATTATCTCTATAAGTCTATATAATGGTTGTCCTATGTACTATGACAACTGTAGAGAATACCACTTCCCTAGTGATTCAAATCGCCTCTTGCATTCTCCATCCAGTTGCCACCGAAGTTCAAAGTGTTGATTGTCGTGAATTCATTTCGTACGGGTTCAACGACTCTGGGCAGATTTAGGATGACTGTCACCGCCGGTCGTTTGAAAAATCATCGATTGGTGAATCCCCGTCCGCCGAGCTTGTTTAAGATGGGATCTTCGCTTTAACATTGGTGATGTTTGAGGCAACGCAGATACTCTCCGCCAAGGAGTCATTGGTCCGCGATCTGATCTTTTCAAGTGCCCAGTCCGAGAAATTCTCGCCTCTCCCACTCTAGTTTCTTAGCAGTCCGCCCGGCCCGAAATCTCGAGCACCTCACGGGTTTGAATATGAGGTCCTCTTGAATTCTTCCGTAGAAATCATATTCTGATCACCCATAAGGAGGTATCTCGACTGCTCAGACAGAATAGATTTGATCGTATATCTTCGCTCTCTACGCTGCTAGCCTTCCGCGCCTCCAGGCTCCTGGACTTAGTCTTTCACATCTTCAAAGACTCCTTCTATCCTTGTACTCGGACAAGACACGTAGTCACTGAAACCTTCGAGAATTAACTGATCGACATCCTGCTTTCGGTTCTTGGTGCTCTTAGTCCCTTGTGTAAACCCTGACGTGCTTCGGTTTGCACGTGGGGGCGCTTCACCTCCCCCCTCTGCATACGTGTGGTGCTGAGACAATCCGAGGACCGTTCTTCCCTGTGATCTAATCTCATTCTAATCACAGGGTGTACCTTTGAGATCCACAATCTCCCAGCCCCGCCCATCCCCGGCCCATCCGGAAGGAACCGGCGGACTCCTGCCGTTCCGGGCCGGACCCCTTCCGTTTTGGGCCGGCCTCCTTCCGTTCCGGGCCGGGCCCCTTCCGTTTTGGGCCGAACCCGCCTTCCGGTCCGATCTTCAACCATCAGGGTGCTCCTCAAGGCCTCACCCTGTGGTCTATAAATTAGGGTCCTCCACCAGCTTTCCTCTTCCTCCTCGCACCGTCTCGCACCACCTCAAGCCCCGTTCCTCCTAGACTCCAGGGGACCTCTCCATCCCTATTCATCCTCAACCATCCTTCATCCGCATCTCATATCCCCCCTTCAAGTATACACCATGGATGATCTTCCCACGCCCTCCGACACCACTGCCGCCGCAGTTGGAGGGTACGAGGAGGCTCAGGATGGCCAGTCCGACAGCTACGTTGATATGGACAGCGATCACGCTGAGGACTCCGAGAGCGAGGACAACGCCGATGACGAAGCCGACGACGATGACGATAAGATCAGCAGCGTCATCAGCGACCCGGACATTCGCGAGAATGCCGCCCACGCCCTTTGCAGGGGCCGGATCAGTGACCTGGTAGACCAGGTCCGACACTACCAGCTCTTATACCACGAGTCCCAGATAGAGCTGCAGGGAGCACAGGCAAAGATCCAGGAGCTCGCAGACAAGGTGGCCAAGCGTCGTCAAGGCCGCAACACGCAGAGAGTATGTTGCACTCCTTTCAGGGGGGAGACCATGCTTGACTAACACCTGACGGTGTAGACGTGGGAGCAGGACCTTCGCAATGCCTTGGCCGGGAATACCCCCCTCAACTACCCTAAGGTCTACAAGACTATGTGCCTTGAGGAGAATATGAGTACAGTACCGGACACCACCCACCCCGATGTGCTCCTCGTCTCGCCCAACCAGGGCAACGGCCGCCGGTGTGCTTATCCGTACGGAATGGACGAGACACAGCAGCCGTGGAACGGCCCCTTTCCGTTCATGAAGCTGCCTCTCAACATCCAAGCCAGGATCTTCAAGGAGTGGCTGTTCATGAAGGGCCAGCTAGTCCACTGCTTTTCTAGGCTGGACCGGTACGTCGTACCCCCGCCGACCTACTTCACCACGCCGCCCAGCGAGCGCCGGAGCGGCCTCCGGGGCCTATTCTACTGGGGCCCGCAGAGCGTCAGCCTGGCCCGGGACTGCCGCCGGCCGAGCGAGGTGCTCCGGGTGCTCCTCGTGAGCAAGCACTTCCTGTTCATGGGCGTTCACGCCTTCTACGGCCTCAACACGTTCGCCTTCTCGAGCCTGGGCGAGATGTTCCGCTTCTGCCAGGGCATCGGCTTCGCCCGGCTCGACCGCCTCCAGCACCTCGAAATCACGTTCGTGGGCAACCAAGGCCTGACCACGCGCGTGGTGAACAACAAGAAGATCTCGGCCCGCACGCACTCGCTGTACTGGCTCCAGGAGTGCAACCGCCTCCGCACGCTCGTGATCCATATCAACGAGACGGACAAAAGCTACATGCGGCGTAAGTACGAGACGCAAGAGGCCATCGACTACATGGCCCGCAAGACGGCCGGCCAGCCGAATTTCCGCAAGACGCGGGCCCTGCGCAACATCCAGGGCGTCGACTGCCTCTACCAGCTGCGCGGCATGAACTGGGTCCGGTTCTACGACCTCTGCCAGGCGCTGCGCAAAGAGCATCGCGGCCTCCGCGTCGACGTGCGCGACTGGTCTTTTACGGAAGACATAACCAACACGGCGTGCATGGACAAGGTCGACCTGCGGCGCGAGGCCTCATCGCTCCCCAACCTGCGCCCGCTCGTCCCCGGCTTCGAGCCGACCCCAGAGCTTTTTGGCGTCGTCGCCGAGGCCTACTACCCCGACTTCGACGCCGGCCTAGCCTTCGACGACCTCCGCCGCCGCAGGCACCACGCCGACCACGACACCCCCTCAACCCCCAACGACACAGCCCACCCCTCCCCAAGTCCCTCGGACACGTCCTCCTCGTCCTCCTCCTCGGATTCCTCCATGGCCCCGAGCCCCCCCGGCTCGCCCCTACGCGCCATCTCGATCCGCTCGACGCCTCCGCGCTCCCCCGTAAGGCCTGCCAACGAATTCCCAGGGGCCGGGGGCATGGGCACCGCGCAGGACCCGTTCGTGCTGCACGATTCGGACGCCGAGCCCGACGCCTCGGTCAAGTCCGAGACGACCTCGTCCAAGGTCGACGTCAAGGACGAGGACGACGCCAAGAGCGCGATCAGCAGCGTCGAGGGCAATTTTCTGTCGTATCTGCGCGGCGCCGCGCCCGTGTGGCTCCATAATACGGCCGTGAAGCGCTCGGCCTCGGCGGACGGGGTCAAGGAGGAGGACGGGGAGGGCGATGCCGATGTCAAGAAGCGCCGGGTCTGAGGGTGATGAGGCGTGGGTTGTATACTAGATAGGCCTGGTTTAGGGGCCCTGGAGGCCTTTTAGTTAGTTGCGCGAGGCGTTTTTGCTTTTATTTTAGGCGTTGATTTTAAAAGGGAGGCGTAGGAGGGAAAAAATAGGGGGTATAAAAAGGAAAGGGAGAGGCATAGGGGGTTTTCAAAATAGGCATGGGAGGATATAAATTAGCCCCTTATAGTTACGGCCAGATGCATTTAGGAGGATTTATAGAGGCCTAATCTGGGGTGGTTATATGCCTGTTTTTCTGGTAAAAAGGGGTATATTTCTTTGCGTTAGGCCTGTTCCAAAGCATCTAATGCGTTGATTTAACTTTTTGGACGTAGGTAGTTCAAAGAAAACGGGTCCTGGACTCGATCAAAACCCATTGGCACACCTGCAGCAGGCATGGGAACTGATTTCAATGTCATTTCACAGAATTGCCAAGTCATTGATATCAAAACTACTCAAAGACTATCTTCTTGCCCTGGAACGGCGCGCTCGCACTCTGCGCCTCCTTGGCCTTGCGCTTGGCCTCCCAGCTGGGATGCAGCGGCCCGGTATCATCGCGTTTCCGAGGCGGCGGCGCTTTCTGCGGCGCCATGCCATCTCTACCACTATTCCCCCCGCCGCCAGCACTACCACTGTCCCCGTCACCACCGTTCCCGCGCTCAAACGGATTCCGGATCCCCCGCTTCCATGGCTTGTTCTCTCCATCCACCGCGCCCCGCTTGGGATCCCACCCGGCATCGCGGCCACCTTGTTTCTGCTGCTGCTGCTGCTTCTTCAGGTGGCGCGCCTCGGCTTTGTACCGCTTCTCCCAGATGGCCTGGCGGGCACGCTGGCCCCGACGGTTCTTGTGTGTCGACGGGGCGATGTCGATGTCGGACGCTTCCGACTCGGAGCCGGATATGTATCCGCCCATCAGCGTGGGGAGGAATGTCGAGCCTGATGTTTTGATTGGGGCTGCTGCTTTTTGCTTCTTGTTTGGTGGCCGTGAGATTGCGTCCGAGTCTGAGTCTGAGTCTGAGTCCGAGCCGGACTGGTCGTCATCGTCGTCGTCGTCGCCGGGGACTTCCTCTGACGAGTGGGATACTGCGTCGCTGAAACCTTGGAACTCGGACTCGGATGATTCAGCCTCTGACTCCGGGTCTGCGTCGGATTCATCTGACGTAACTTCGTTGGGATCGAGGTCGTCTGTGATATCTTCGTCGTCTATGCCATCAGCCTCATCGTCAGTGATCTCCATCGGATCTAGGTAGCTGGTTGTCGGTTTTGGTTTCGCTCGGCTTCTCTTTCCCGCCTCTTCTTCTCCCTCCGCTTCCGAATCCTCCTCGCCAGACGAAGAAGCAAGAAGATCATCGAGCTGGGATATGGCCTTTTCCTCCTGGGCCAGGTCTGAGTCGTCTTCCTCCAACTTTTTGGTCTGGTCCTTTTCGGGTTTCTTGTTTTCTCGGCTCTCGGTTTCTGCTTTCCCCTTTTCAGGTTTGCCGGTCGAGTCCCCCTTCTTTCCCCTCCCTCTCTTGTCCGGAACCGGTACCCCTAGCGCCTTGCAAACGGCCGCAATGGCATTGTCCGTGGCGCCCCGCACCTCTTGCCGATTCGCCAGCCCGCTGGTAACATTGTGCAGCGCGATCCTCTCATCCTCGGTCAGCTCGGGCTTTGGGATGCCCGCTTTTATCTCGGCGGGCAGCTTTGGCGATTCGGCAACCGACTTGACGCGGAGCAGCGCAGAGCAGAGGTGGGCATGGGCGGCCTGGTGGAGATCGAGGGACTGTCAGTCAGTTAGTGAAAGTGCCCGTCTGATCTGATATACAGCGCTAAAGCAAACCTTGAGCACAACCACCTCCTTCTCGATGCGCGCCTTCTTGTCGGCCGGTACCTTTGCATCGTGCAGCCGCTTCGACTGGCGCTGTCGCTCGAACCCCTTGGCCGTCTTGAACGCGTGGTGCAGCTCGTTCCTGGCACGGGTCACCGCCTCGCCAATGTCATCTTCCCGCTTCCGTTTCGGCATTTTTTTTGGTCTGGACACCCTAACGTGACGCTTGCAGACGGACCGGTCGTTTCTTTGAATGCAGACGTTCGTCAAAGTCGAAAACCTCGCTACAAGAATTTTCGGTGGGGAATTGATGATTGACAGGGGTCCCCTCACTGCTTCCCGATCGCGCACGGACATATCCGTCGACGCGTACAGTGGAATTCTGCAAACGCGACGACGCGCCGACCCGATCTTTGTCTGGAGGGGAACTTCGGAGGGGCTGTTCTTTGGGGACGACAACTCTTTACAGGAATACAATGAGTCCATCAACAAGACTTTGCTCGCCTCGGATTGCCACTTGAAAGCTTTTGTTTATTTTGATCCATCGAAAACCGTTTCATCGAATTTACCATTATTCTCACCCACCCGACCTTACCGATCCATCTCTTACTTGCGCCCGACCGCTTTCGCGCCGGGCCAGAAGAAAGAACAGAAAATGGCATCCGGTGCGCGCCCAATACAGTACACCATCCCATCACGGGAAGACTTCACCAAGCTATCAGATGAGCAAAAAGCCCGGATTGGCGAAGCTGTAAGCCTGTTTTAAAGCCCCCCCCCTCCTCTCCAACCCTTACTGATAGCAATTCAAGTTCGACCTCTTCGACTCCAACAAAGACGGCTTCCTCTCGTACGAAGAATTCCGCTTCGTCCTGCGCGCTCTCGGCTTCGAGCTGCCCAAGCAGCAGACCTTCGAGCTGCTCGTCCGCCACGGCCAGAAGCCCGCGAACTGGCCGCACGACCAGGAGTGCGCGCCCGTCTACCGCCAGTTCAATCTGACCACCACACAAGCCATCGCCGGCTCGCTGATCCGCCAGCGCGACCCGCGCGAGGAGCTGCGCCGTGCGTTTCGGCTGTTCGATATCGATGGCAAGGGCATGATCACGCAGGAGGACCTGCGGCGCGTCAGCAAGCAGGTCGGCAATAATATACCCGATGCGGATATTGTGGCTATGGTGGAGGAGTTTGATGCCTCGGGCAAGGGGGGGGTTGATGAGGATGAGTTTTTAAGGTTGATGATGTCGAAGAAGTGAGGCTGGCGGGGATGATTGCGTGCAACTTGTTTGTTGGGCATTGTAAAAGGAGAACGCGGGATGACAAGTTTGATACCCGAGCGGTTTACGTCTGTCGTTGGGTTGGCCCACGATTGGTCTGGAGAGAGCTTTTAGGGGCATATATAATGTCAGGATGTCTTTGTTTGTCAGTTTCGGTGAATGCATTGAGTGGGCGGCTCCCGGGTAGACCGGGCGTCTTAGTGAGAAGGCGCTGTCAAAGCTTGGGAGACCGAGATGGTCACAGTTGAGACGCTGTCTCCAATTCTCAAAGTCCAACCGCTGTCTGTAGGAGAGCACGTATAACAGGGGGGTTTCCCATACTCTCTCAGTTAAATGAAATGACTGCAAGATCACCATCCAAACAAGATGTGTATTAGTTCTGCCCAAACGCGGGCCTCCTAAGGCCAAAATGTCTACGGCCTAGTGTCTTCTCCCTCCGCAACATTGTTGAGAAATACCTCGACTACTTCTACACGCTGGTTACAGATTTTCTCAAAGTTATTTATCAAATACAATGCTGCAACTACCAGATATATAAACCAACCAGCAGGCCGAGTCTGACCCCTGAACAATACTGCTATACAATATCTAGCCCCCGAGATACACCACTTAGAAAAGCTTAGGAAAGAACTTGGGCGTATTCCTCTTCCACTCCAAATACTCCTTATTATCCCCAAACCGCTTATCATACTTCTTCTCGCTCAACGGGACGCCACTCACGCGGAGCAGCAAGAACGTCACAAAAGCCGGACTCGCAAAACACACAGCCAACGCCGCCGCCGGACTCAACCCGAGCGCGGCCCGGACCGGACTCGAAACCAACACGCCCGCGGCGGCCGTCGCGATGCCCGTCCACAGGGTCGACTCGCCGAAGTAATTCGGATGACGACTGCACACCACCACCACCACCATATTAGCCTCCTCCAGCTTTGAACGACAGGAGACAAACATACCTCTTACTCCAAAGCCCCCTCGTCAAGAACTGCTCATCATGCACCTTCCCCCTCTTCTCCCCCAACCACCTCGCCTTCTGCGCATCCGCCACCGCCTCGATCGTGATCCCTCCGACAAACAAGCCCAACCCCAACAGATCCGTCACCCTCAAACCCATGCCCGCGAACGCCGCAGCCGGCACGGCGTTCACCGCAATAACCGGCAGCGCGCACACAGAAATCCAAACCGCCTGGACGGCGTAGGCGACGGCATACCGGGAGGGTGAAGTCTTGATCTTGTCGAAGCGCGAGTCCTTGCCCTCCTGGAGGACCCTGCTGAAGAGATATGTGCCCACTGTTCTCATCAATACTTGCCCACTCTCTTAGAGAGATAAAAAAAAGCTCGAAAAAAAACTCGAAAAAAAGAGAAAGAAAAAAAGGGGAGAAAAGGGGGAACACATACACCGCACAGCCCATAAACAGACAGCCCCACTCAACACAACCTGCCTCCAATTCCACCCCATCCCCAATCCCATCCCCAATCCCAATCCACCAGCCTTATTACCATATGCCGCCGCCGTCTGACCACTAGCCAAAACCTTCCCCCGCAAAACGGGGAGATACAGACTCAGCGCGGAAACAGCGACATACGTCAGCGCGCCGGAAAAGTCGTAGAAGCGGTCCGACTGGGCCGCGATCGAGGGGACCGCGAAGGCCGTCTGGATGGCTATGACGGCCGAGACGGACGGAACCAAGGTCCGGAGGAGGGGGGACTTGAAGTTTGTGAGGTGGAGGAGGTGTTGGAGGAGTGTCATTTTCTTCTTCTGCTTCTTTTTTTTTTTTTTTTTGGCCTTCCTTCCGAGATCTTCTATTTTTCTAGGTACGATGCTTCTCCTTAATCTCTTTGATGGTCCAGGTTGGTAGGTTGGTAGGTAGGGGAATGTCTGTAGGGAGGGAGGAAGGGGGTGGGATATATACTGCTTGAGGCTTGAGGAATGGCGGGGTAATAAGGACGGGATGTGTGTTCAAGTCAGCAACCACACAGGTAGGTGATCGACGCAACTATGAAGGATAATGAATGAGATGTGTTCTTTTTTTCTCTCTTTTCAATTAGGATTCAAAGGTGGTTGGATTTGAAGAGGTTCATTAAAGGCGGTGTAACATGACGACATGCGATTATTACAGCAGCCGCTCTGATCTCGGGTGTCACTCCCCCAACTCCAGATCGGAGACGGCCCGCGGCCCATCGGATGCTGACCCACCCCTGAATGGATTCAGGCGACAACAAAATTCTACACCAAAATTGATGCAGCGCTGTTTCTTTTTCTATCCAGGATATCCGTAGTACGCCTTACGCCTTCGCGCTCATCCGCGGCCTGACCGTCACCGGCAACCCCCCAAGCATAGGCAGCGTCAGACTGCTCCCGCTGACCCTCTCCTTGTCGTCCAGCGGCGCAAAGTCAAAAAGCCAGGCCATGGTCGGGATAACCTGCACCGCAATCGCCTCGGCCATCTTCTTGCCCAGACACGTCCTCGACCCGCCGTAAAAGACAGGAAACTCCGACGCGCTCCTCGACACCAGCTTGCCGTCGTCCAAAAACCTCTCGGGCCTGAATGTGTCCGCATCCCCGCCCCACGTCAACTTGGACCGCTGCATCGCCCACAGACACCACACCAAGATGGATTCCTTGGGCAGCACGGTCCCATCCGGGAGCGCCGCGTCCTGCATGCACTGTCTGATCTCGAACGGGATGGGTGGGTAAAGCCGTAGAACCTCGTAAAACACAGCCATGGCGTAGGGCATGGAGGCGGCCGTGAAGATGGTCGGGTCGAATTGCTCTTCGGCTGGCGATATTTCCTCGTCCGCAAACCGCTTCTCAACCTCCTGGCGGATCCTGTCCACCACCCGTGGGTGTCGCATAAGTAGGTAAAATGTCCATGTCAGAGCCTGGCCCGTCGTGTCCCTCCCGGCCGAAAGATACGTCAAGGCAGCATCTGCCACCATTTCCTCGTTGGGAATAGCATCCAGTAGGGACTGGATAAGACTTCCAGAGATTTGGTCAAGCTTGCTCTCGTCGTGATTCTGATCGTGCACCTTCTGAGTCCTCCGATCTTCGACAGCGCTTGCTACTATGCGCCGCCCAAAACTCTTGACAGTCTTGATAGACCTCCGGAGCTTGGCGCCTAAGAATATCTCGGTAACCGGCCAGAGTGGGTTCTGGAACCGCTCGGCCGTGCCACCAGACGCATAGTCGAACGACTTGGAAAATTCGTCGTCGGCGTGCATTTCCATCTGACAAGTTAGTAGGGAACAAAAAATTCCGGGCCAAGTACTCACGTTGTACGCCATCTTGCCCATCAGCTTGGTCGTAATGCCGTGGAACACATGTTGCAAGTCAACAACACCCGTCTTCGACTGGAGGTCCTCGATGCTCTCGCGCAAATACTGGGGCAGCGCCACTTCAGTGAGTACCCTGAGATTTGCTGTATTGAGAAAGCTGAGGCCGGCCTTCCTCTGTGTCTTCCAGAAATCACCGTCGGCATTGATGATGCCGTTGCCTGTGCCACCCAGTGTCAGCGCTGCCGTGTAACATTCAAGTCCCAGTCTTACCAAACAGATCCCATGTGCGACCCTTGACAAACATCCCCTTGGTAAAGATGCCCTCGTGCTTGAATACAAACTCCAAGTTCCGCGGGTCGTGGATCAGCACACCCGGGGGCAATGTCGGCACAGACAGAGCGACCGTCTCATATCCAAAGAGGCGCTGACACCTGTCGAACCAGGCAAACAGTTTCCACCGGTCCTGAAGGAATTGGATGCCATTTCCGACCAGAGGCAGCGTATTTGGGGGGTTTCTGGGCTTTGTCAGTTCAGACCCTCGGAGAGCGCTGCCAAGACGCTCACCTTAGCGGTTTACCGTTGCGCCGGATAGCTCTTCTCCAGCGAGCGACGGCGCGGAACACCAACGCAATAATGACGGCACCGATGGCACAGAGCGCCGGGTGTCTGTCGATGAGACCCATTCTGGGCGCTGGGGGTAGGTGTTCAGCGGGAGCCGGGAGTCCCCAGCTCTAGAGGACATGCATTGATTCGACTGTTTAGGATACTGAGTGTTTGGGCAGGTCTGTTGTAACTTGTAACTTCAAGGTCTGGTAAAGCTTGCAATTAAGTCTTGGCTGTCTATTACAGCGCCGTAGACTTCAATTCCGCAGAGAGCCAAAGAGTTCAGATGTGCTTGTCAGGTTGTCAGCTGCCACGCGGCAGTTCGATCTAGGATGTCGAGCTTGTGAAGCACCGGAGATGACGCAGTCAATTCACGGTCAGCTCATCGGACGACTCAGCCAGAAGACCCCCTGTCGCCTACGAGTCCTGTGGCTGAGGCCGAGCAGCGCCACCAAGCCGCTGTAAATTGTGAAACGGTTCCTGCATTCCGCTGTGGCCGCCCTTGTGTGACGCCAAAATTCCCCGTACCCCACCTAGAAAGTCCATAACGTCATGCCGACGACAACGTTGCGATACGCGAGGCGGTCGGCAGAAGTACCGCACTTTGGATCTCTGAGCGTCAATTGGCGAATTGGATATCTAGTTTCCCTCGAGATCTTGCCAACGTGATACGCGCCGGCGACGGAACCTCTCTCTTTTGGCAGCAGCAGCGATAATCGCCCTTGGCACGGAACACAACTCGGGGGCGGACTGAGAAGCGGCGAACACGCGACCTTTTTGTCTGTCGCGCAAGCCATCGGCCATCGTGTCGCTTATTCTCTTGCCTCTCGATATTTAGAGCCGAGCAGCGCCGTCGCAATATTGTGTCAGTTGGTGTCGCACCGTCAACATGGCGCCCCTCGTCCCCCGCATGCATCTCTTCGAGATCGATGACCAGACCTGGTAGGGAAACTCGGAATCCGACCTCATCCCGACTCTACGAGTGTCACACTAACTATTTGCCACAGGTTTCCGTCCTTCCTGCGCGCGCGAGTTCAAGCAGCCCTCACAACAGTCTGGACGACGCGGGTAAGCGAATGCCGTCGCCCGCAGCACATCGACTGACCACCGCAGGTCCCCTATCTTCAACCCCAATCCCCAGCGCAGCTGGTCGCCCGCCTGATATCCAGCCAACTCGGCTCCTCAGTGCGCGACTATGTCTTCATAGACTTTTGCGCCGGCGGCGGGGGTCCCACGCCCTCGATCGAGAAACACCTCAACCAGACCATATCCTCATCCTCACCTTGCTCTTCCTCTTCCTCGTCTCTCACCAACGGCACCTCCAGCGGCAGCAACGCAAGCTACGCAGCCGTAGCCGCCGCCTCCCCCCCTCTCCGACCCGTCCGCTTCGTCCTAACCGACCTCCACCCGCACCTGCCCGACTGGAAGAAAGCCGCGTCCCTCTCCCCAAACCTGTCCTACATCCCCACGTCCGTCGACGCCGCCCACGCCCCCGCCGACCTCGTCGGCCGCTACAAGTCGCAAGGCCAAAAGGTCTTTCGCCTCTACAACCTCGCCTTCCACCACTTCGACGACCCGCTCGCCCGCGCCATCCTCAAGAACACGCTCGACACGTCCGACGGCTTCGGCATCTTCGAGCTCCAGGACCGCTCGTTTCTCGACGGCTTCGTCACGCTCTGTCTCTACGGCATCGGCATCTTCCTCGCAGCGCCGTTCTACGCTTTCAAGTGGCGGTCGCCCGCTACCTTGATCTTTACGTATCTGCTTCCGATCTTGCCGTTCGTGCTCGTCTTTGACGGGTGGATCTCGGCACTCCGTACCAGGACGCCGGATGAGGTCGAGGCGCTGCTGCGTACCTGTGGGGCCGAGGGGGGAGAGGAGGAGATTAAGCGGTGGGAGGTACGGAGTGGAAAGGTGCCTATTATGTGGCCTATTGGATCTCTCAGTTGGATTATCTGCGTGCGCAGGGGGGAGGACGATGACGAGCAGCGTAGCCGGGGGAATTAAGTATGCTAGAGGTAATGGACATGAGAGACGGTTGGCGGTAGATGGAGGACTTGTGACAAACTGGAAAAATTTGGAAAAGTACCTCATGCAACATCACTCAATATCAACCCCATGATATAGAGCTACCAGCGAAGAAACCAAATATCTCCGTGTTCCGTGCAAACAGTCCTTTACTATCCATTAGGCTTCCCAGACTTTTGACCCAGATTTCATAAGTAATAGTTGATGGTTTGCCGTGGCAAGTTTCCTTACCTGTTAATGCAGTGGTCACTCCTAAGGAACCTTGAAGTGATTTTGATGTGCCAAGAGATCACATATGTACACAGGAGAGACAAAGATGTGTAAACATTTTCAATTCGACTAAAACCGCACCTCAACAATTACCACACGCTGGGCTCGCCCGGTTCCGCTCGTCGAACCAATCATGGGCGGCCGCGATAACCCCCAACCCCTATTTTGGCCATAACCTAGTCCCCCGGGTACTGTAACCACTATTTGCGTTTCTAATCACAGCCCTCCATCTCCCGGGCTGTCTCTCCCAGTCTAATGATGGCGTCGTAAAACATGCGCGGCTGTATGAGCACGAGCGCGCTTATAAAGGAGATAGAAAAGGAGATAGAACAAATAACCATTTGGTAATATCCTCCAAGAACGGTTGGAAAGGATGAAAACAAAAAGCATAAGCGCCGGTATCCCAATGCATATTCTCTCCTCCTTCTGGAGAGGGAGAGTCTCGAAAGGACAACTAGGAAAGTCGCACCGCCGTCGATGCTGCTGCTTTATACCACCGGGCCAGCCTTGATCACATCCTCGGTCGCTTCGCTCTCGTACTTCTTGAAGTTTTCGAGGAAGAGCTTGCCGAGCTTGGTGACCTCCTGGTCGAAGCTCTCGTTCCCGGCGGTCCACGCCTTCTTGGGGTTGAGCAGCTCCGACGGGACGCCGGGGCACGAGGTCGGCACCTGGAGGTTGAAGACGTCGTAGTTCTCGTACTCAACCTTGGCGAGCTCGCCGCTGTGGATGGCGTCGAGGATGGCGCGCGTGTACTTGAGCGGACAACGCTTGCCGCCCTGCGAGAAGCCCGCACCGACCCAGCCGGTGTTGAGGAGCCAGGCATTGGTGTTGTGGGTCTCGATCTTGTCCGCCAGCATCTTGGCGTACCGCATGGGATGCAGAGCCAGGAAGGGCTGGGCGAAGCACGACGAGAAGGTCGCCTGGGGTTCAAGAACACCATCCTCGGTACCGGCCATCTTAGAGGTGTAGCCGCTGATGAAGTGGAACATGGTCTGCGCGCTGTTCAGCTTCGAGATGGGAGGCAGGACGCCCCTCGCGTCGCATGTAAGGAGAATGATGTTGGACGGGTGATTATTAGACAGGCAAGGGATCTTGGCGTTGTTGATGTACTCGATCGGGTACGCGCAGCGGGTGTTCTCCGTCAGAGTCGAGTCGTCGTAATCGACGATACGGGTCTCAGGATCGAAGACGACGTTCTCCAGGACGGACCCGTAGCGGATGGCGCCGAAAATATCGGGCTCCTTCTCCGCAGACAGACCAATAGTCTTGGCGTAGCAGCCGCCCTCAATGTTGAAGACGCCACGATCGCTCCAGCAGTGCTCGTCGTCGCCGATCAGGGCACGGTTGGGATCCGCCGAAAGGGTAGTCTTGCCGGTGCCAGAAAGACCGAAGAACAGAGTCACATCCCCATCCTTGCCCTCGTTTGCCGAAGAGTGCAGGGTGAGAATGTTATGCTTGACGGGAGCCTCGTAGAACATGACCGTAAATACTCCTTTCTTCATCTCGCCAGCGTACTCAGTGCCGAGAATGACCATTTCTTTCTCGGCGAAATTGATGGCCACTGAAGTACCAGAGGTCATACCTTCCGTGTACCGGTTGGCGGGGAACGAGCCGGCGTTGTAGATTGTGTAATCCGGATGGAAATGCTCGAGCTCTTCTCGTGGCGGGCGGATCAACATGTTGCGCATGAAGAGGGCGTGATAGGCGCGAGCGCATACGACGCGTACGCGGATCCGGTACTTCTCATCCCACCCAGCATAACCGTCGACGACGTAGATGCGATTCCTGGTGTTGAGGTAGTCGATGGCACGCTCGCGGTTGATTTTCCAAACCTGATTGGCGCACCGTTAGCATCTCCATTCCCCCTTGTGTCGCAAAAAGAAAAAGAAAGGCTTGATTGGCTAGCCACTCCGGGTGGGGCCGCGGCCCTTGCTCGGCTATCGGTTGCGGGGTGCATATCTTGGGACGAGGGGCTGCAGGCAATGACGAAAGCGACTGGGGCTTCGAGGAGGGGCACCCGATTCAACAATGACACCAAACCATAACAATGACGATGGCCGACATCAGCCCAGCGCCGTAGCACGCTTCCGGGCGCCCGAGAGCCACGATGCAGCATGACCGGTGCCAAGGGAGATGACGTCCGCCAGCAACAGGCCGAGGCCCCGCGGCAATGGCTGAGAAAACACGAGATTCGATGCCCTCGTGACCTCGTCCAGCGCCGAGGGGCCACCCCGGCGTGCCCGGTCATGGCGTGGTGTGGGGAAGAGGAAAGGTCAGGAAATCGTGAAAAATCAAAATCGTGCTCACCTCAGGCGTCATAGGCTTGTTGACGGGTCCCCACCTAGAATACCATTGTCGTCAGCAGATGGTCAACAAAACAATCGATGGTTGTGCGTTGCACAATATGCCGATGGGGTGGAGTGTGGTGTGCTGTAGTGTATGCCAGATGCGATATCCATGCGGTGCGACGTACCAGATGTCATTCTCAGACGTCTCCTCCTTGACAATCCGCTTGTCAAGCGGCGAACGGCCCGTCTTCTTGCCGGAGTATGCTGTCAGGGCGCCGCTGGAGGTGATGGCCGTACCAGTCTCGTACACCTTCCCAACGATCAACAGATGTCCAAATACCGGGAAGAGGATATTCTTACCAAGGCGTCTTCGTAGAGAGCGGCAACAGAGGGGTTGGGAATCTGTTGACAGCAGCAATTAGCTTAGAGTTCGAATCCGCCATGGACGCCGACTTACGATAGCGACGCGGTCATAGTCGATGTGGGCCTTCTCGTGGAGTTCCTCCTCGAGCTCGGTGTGCTCAACTTGCGGCCTGTGAGGGTCCCAGTTAGCAATGGAAATGCCACCGAGACGCAGACATCAGGCCAAACTTACTGAACACCACCGGGGTGGAGGCCAGTCTTGTTAACGGTTCCGACGAGCACTGGACGGAAGTTAGCGGCGAAGTTCCACTACGACTGGTTCAGACGGCGGCGACGGGAAGGGAGGACTTGCTCTTGACGGCTTGGGGAGAATATCCAGAATGTAGCTGTTGCGAGCGAGGACCCTTGACGTTTGGATCGGTGTAGGGAGAAGCGGTTCTGGCAACGGGGTCCTTCATGGTTCTTAAGTGTTTTCGAAGACACGAGCGTTCGGCTATGGGGGCGGGCCTGGAGCAGCTTGCGAGCAGGGGAGGCGGCAGCAGGGACGATGTGGAGGCAAAGATGGATTCGTTCTTGATCCACTTGATGCAGGGTTGGAAAGACGTGCAGATGGAGAACGTCGACCGGGTAGTGTTGATAAGGAGGACATGTCCTTGCAGGGCCCGAGGCCGAGGAAAGATGGTATTTAAAGACGTGGAGCCCATTGGGACTAGGGGCAAACCGGACCCAATGGGGCGTGACGACAGCATTCCACTTGACGGCCAGAACTTGCTGACCTGCTCCTTCAGCCCGGAACACGCCCGGGTTCGATGGGCGCTGGGTAGACTTGCCTGCGATTGGGCTGCTGGGTCACGAATTGTTTCCGGAGCAGCGAGCGGACACCCCTGTCGCACTTCGGGAAGGGCACACGGCCACGCACCGTCTCATAGGCAGGTCCCGGAAGACGATATTGTCGCCCCTCCTCAAGCTGGGCCCAAGTGGTCGAATGCAAGCGCGAGTGTGTATGTGTGAGGTCTCAATTGTCCCAGCTCGTTATCTTGCCATGTCAATTAAGTCCATGGGAAGTCGCGGCAGTGGTTTGTCTGCTGCTGCACCTGTCCTTTGACCCGGAAAGCGCATTCCGTCCCGCCGCCCTGAGCTGCCACGAAAAGAACGAGTTGCATTAATTTTCGCCTCCGAAGCTCGGCTGCACAGTGCCTTGTTGACCGTTTGTATCAAGCCGTGTGAGCTGGTACTTCCGTACCTACCTACAACAGCTGCATCGCGAGGCTCGGCCGAGCAGGGAAGAGCAGGCTGGAGTCTGTGTCCCGATACGGCTGCCTCGTTGGATACTGGCGGCCGAGCTGATTGATGCCCTGTAGCTTGGCCGTGGTCACTGGGCAAGCTGAGTTTGCCGTGAACCTGGAAAGGAAGGCACATGACTGCCTCCAAGAACGAGCCATTACGGCACTCCCACATTTTCCAGTCCCTAGCCCGCTTCTCTTTCTTGACTCGAAAAGGAGAGCAGGGAAAGGGCTTGTCCGGTCGGCTATCTGCGTTCCCCAGCTCCAACCGCCCCGGGGAAGCAAGCAGGGCTGATGAGAGGCTCCCCATTGGACGGAAGCCGCAGCGGCTCTTCAGCAGCGGTTTGCCGCCCCTCACCAAACAAACCCTAGTGTACGTGTAGTTACGTCCTCAGCAGCATCGTCCAAAACCTATCACGTTGTTCGGGATACATGACCTGGGGCTTGGGATGCCCAGGCTTGGCAACCTGGTTCTCCCGGTTTCCTCGACTTCTACACGCTGGTAAAGGTGCTCGGTTTACCGTGGCTTGCGTGGCTCTGACAGAGAAAAGTTGTACCCCGCAGTGATCAACCAAAATGGAAAAAAAAGTTTGGTGGCTGCCGCTCAGGTACCGTCCAACTGTGATACCCCGCTATGCGGTCAGTGCAAGTTCCATCTTCAGACAAACAAAGCCTCCAGTCTCAACACCGGCCGGGCGATCCGTTCTTGCGGTTGCCCGAGCAAAGGACGAACAGTATGAGCCGCGGGAGATCGTCTCCAGGATTGGCTTGTCACAAGTTCGTAATTTCAACGATGGCGACGACCTCGTAAGAACGCTGCCCCGCGTCCTCCACGAACCCCTCCAAGTACACACAGCCTGAAACCCACACTTGCCACACACCTCGGGGCGGAGGCTCCACTATCGGCCGCCGAATCCCACCTTGGCCGCCGACCGCATTCCGTCATGGACAACTTTGGAGGACAGCGTTCCGACATTGCCCGAAATTTCATGTTACAACCCGTAGGAGTTGCAGTTGGTGCATTGGCGGTTTCGGGAAAGCAAACGAGATTTGAAAGAACCTTCAAACTTCTGGATCCGGCAATGTGGCCGGCGGGTGCATGATCAGGATTTGGCGACTCAGGCGGTGCTGTTAGGACGTGACCTGGGCTCAGGGCATGGCGGGCAGGGATTTTACGTAACCCACCACCAACGTGACCTGGAGGCTGCGCTGGAATCTGTGGCACTGCAAGCATGTGACTGCACAGAATGCTGTCTTCAGTCGCTGCGATTCCTTGCAGACATCCGAAACCAGCCCAGGCAATCAGTACCTCTACTTAGTCACGAGAACGGCGGCAGCAAAGAGCGGTAAGCAGCAGGGAAAAAACAGAAACTTTTTGATCAAAACTAGCACCCAATTGCGATGGCGACCGTTTCATGGCCTGTCGCAAGCCACGCGTGGGAAGCACGAGAATACACGTCAAAAGCTGACACTTATCGCCCTCTCTGGATTGGAGGTTCAAATTCGCCAAGAACTGCCACACAACTGCAGGCCAAGATGTCTCTATTTGTGAATGTGAGGAAGGCTGTCACGCTGCTGCCAAGCGCGGATGCTGGAGAGTAGAGTACTGCTGGGTCGCATCGTCAACGGGATCGCCCCTGCATGCCATGCTGCGGGTCTAGAACTTTGGCTTGGGCTCGTCCTGTTCCGGTTTCTTCCATGTTCTGACATCAGCCATGCGCTCCGTTGAGCCGGCAGTGTCTCTCGGCCCCGGACGGCCCCTCAGTTTTCGCAACATCTGCCGATCCCCCGACATCCGCCGACTCGGAAGCATGTATGCGATGCTCCAGCACCCGCACGATGCCGAATACGGACGGTATCAGATCTCAGATCCACGAGGCCTCCCGACCCCAGACTTGGCGGCAGTTGGGGTTTCGTGGTCGATGCAAGTGTGTCGGCGATAAACGCGGAAGATTGTATCCTGTTGCTTTGCTGAAGGGGAGACAACGGACGTCATCTTACGAAAGTAGAGAGAACAGGACTACCTAGTATCTGGCCCTGAGATTCCATCAAGGTCAAAGGTCTACTCTATTTCCCCCCGTTCATAAGCTTGGAACAGATCTAAGATCTCACTCCAAGGCGGGAGGTCCCGCGATCCCGAATGATAACCCCCAGAGCGGGCCGGCGACCTAAACTTTCTCCGGGTAGCTTGCTGCATCGATGTAGCCGCTATCCACTGCAGCATCATGTGCCAGCGCACGTGAGCATAACATGAAGCAACTACCGACAGGACTCTCATTTATCTATCTGTTCTTCCTCGGGGCAGCTCGGAAACCAGTGGCGGCGAGCAACGTATCATGTCGCCTTTCATTTCCAGGTTGTTCACAAATGTCCATTACCGTGGTGTATCGATCATTTCCCTGACGCCCTCCCAACCCAGTTTCGGATCCCACTCGGAATTCCCCAATCTTCCCCAATATGATTGGTGAGTTCCGATCAGCAGAATACTGGACGTTGATGGGAGTGTTTTAACCCAACCGCCAACCGCCGTCCGTCCTGTCGTCAAAGTGGGTTCCTTCTGCGGACTCTTCAGGCTCGACAAACGACAAAGCGGGCCCCGGAGACCGGAGGGAAACCGGAAGGGAAGAATCCTGGAACAAGTGAAAAACGTCCAACGTCGTGTTACGTGGCCGATCTAGAGAAGTGTAGCTAGGTACCGAAGAAGCAGCACCCGGCGGAATCGGCGCCGTCGACCGACCAGGGGTTCACAAAACGTGGTCCAGCTCTGTTCATGCCAGCCCATCGAGTCGGTCGTGTACTACGAAGTCGTGTCTCGGCTGACTGCATGTACCTTGGGTTAGGTGGTACGGCCTTCACGGAGGTTGCGAGCTGTGGGAGCCGTGGATGTACAGGCTGCTGTGGATGGCTCCTTTGATCAGATGCTGCAGGTAGGTCGCTCGATCGGGAGGTGCCGGGTTTCGTGGTGTTCTTATCAAACCTGTCGGGTGAAGGCGGGGAGTTTGGGGGTGGTGCAACCTCTTTTTCAAGTTGGTGTCCAGTCCCTAGCTGATAGGGGCAGTGTCGACATTACGCCTGTCGATACCAGATACCAAACTGGGGAAGAACCAAACTGGGGAAGAAAGGGGTCACAACTGTAGATGCTAGTGGCAACTCCAGTGATTCAAATGGATCGGGGGTGTCAACTTCCTAGCCGTCTTTTAAGGTGACAAGGAAAAGGGAACAAAAATCAAACATAGCGTATCATGTTTCTGGGTCTGTCGTTCTACATGGAAACTGAGCGATGAAATGGAAGGAAGAACAACACCTACCTAGGCGATGGTCCATTTCCCTAAATCGCCTAAAATTTGCTTCTTCAAATCGCCTGCAAGTCATCTAACTTGATAGGAATTGTGACTACCTACATTCCCATATTTAGACTTTCGACTCCCCTCCGAGATATCATGAACTTGAGACGGGTCGAGACAGCTTTGAATACCATTTCTTCTCTGTAGGACTGCTCGGAGATACCGAGACACTCCCGCTGCGGCAAAAACATTCGTGTTTCCGATAAGCCAGACATTGTGGACTTGGACGCGCGTCCCTAGACAGGCAAGTTAACTTCGCCATGTCCGGGCTAGGAGAAAGACTCAGGCTTGTTGATGGAACACAAGGTCGCTCAACAGCATAAGGGTCACTATTGTGGTCTCAGTTCATTTTTTGTTTCAATGGGTTCAACGACTGGATATTAAAGTCTATATCTGAGACAATTGCTACAAGACTTCGTCAAAACGCGTCAGCTTTGACGGATTTGCTGGTTTCGGCAGCAATCGGTTACTAGCATGCCCAGAGATGAACGTCCAGGATTAACCCGGGTCTTAGTGAAGCAAGGGATGTTCGAGGCCCTTCCATCGGAAGGAATCATTGTTTATGTCGAAGACAGTGATATGGTTTTGGTATACGGTCATCGAGACCTCTGTTCACTTTTGATCGAGGTTCGAGATTGAAATAGGATTGACAAGGCAAAAGGCAAGCCATGTTCAATGCCTCAGGCAAATTCCCTGCCTTCGAGGCTTTGGTCTGAGAATACTCTCAGCGAAACCACCAGTTGACTGACGCATTCAGGCTGCCATGGCTTCCAGCGCTCTTGACACTGTGCCACCAGCCTTTGGGGATGAAGAGCGCATCACCACGGTCCAACGACACCTCCGACATGTCGTCGGAGACGCCCTTCCCCCACACAGCGTCAAGGAGAACTTGTCGCTCAGCACCCTGCATCATTTCTTCCCCTCGGATTCTAGAACTACCTCCATGGCCCAGCCTGGCTCGGGCCTCGAGGAAGAGCTGTTCACCACGCCGTGGCGGCATCAACCGAACCACCTTGGAGCTCCATAGCTGGTAGAACAGGTTGGGGTTCGGATCACGATGCCAGGGTGTATACGTCGGCTCTAGTCCGATCCAGACGCTCGAGTCGTAGATATCGCCCCTGCCTGCTTTTGTCACGATGTCCGGTGCTGGTACGTCGTCTTGAAGCTCTTTCGGGAGCGTGTTTAGGGGTGCTTGGGCTATGTATAATTGTTGTAGGACACTTCCGTCGGGAGATTCTTGGTTGAACCTCAGACCGGCTTCAAGGAGCGCCAGAGGTGCTTCAAACCGTAAGAAACGTGTTCCAGGTTCAGTTTCTGAGTTGCGCTCAAGGTAACTGATATGCTCCGTGAGAAAAGATGCTAGACTTCTCCGAAAAGGGTCGTCTGTCCGAGCGAGCCAATCCAGGAAGTGGTGGATATTTCGCGGATCGGAAGCATTGTTTGCTGGCAAAATGAGTTCGTATGGAAGACTGGCTGCTGAGAAGCGCTGGAGATGAGGTGTAAAAATTGCGCCAAACTGACTGGACGGTGAGAACCATTCCGTCATCGCAGGTAGTTCTGTATCTTGGAGATTGGCTGATTTTCGGATGGCGAGTGGCCTCTCTGCGTGGAATGCATCACGCTGGAAGTCGGCAATATTGACTGGGCTTTGGGTCTGGCAAACCGTGGAAAGTCGTCGAGAGAAGACATCTCTCTGGCATGTTATGCGGACCCCAGCCCATCTGAACGATCTGCAAGGCATGATATGCCAGTGCGGCAGCGCCCGTCTTACCCGTCCACCTCGGCCGATGTCCAGCTCGTTTCTGGGAGCAATGCTCCAGCAAAGGATGGATAATCTGAGATGCTCGATGAGATTGCTCACGTGATTGGCCGCACTGCCCGACCCTTATGGTGGCCTTGGACTTCAGGCAGCTCGGCAGCGCGGGGCTGAAGCGGTCTTTGGAGGCAGATTAGGGCGCACAGACCACCTCCCACCAAGAAATGAGGGCAGGGCAGGCTTCGCCGCGGGAAACCCAAGCAAACAACAAGACCCCCCGACGACTTCTCAGCGTCTCAGGCAGTATATCCGCTCAGCTCACAGCTCCAGCCACCGGCAGAAAGGATAGCACACTTCAACTCTGTATCTGGGCATGCGCGACGACCTGCGCCTGATCATGCCCGCATCATAGAAGCTCTCGCATCTTCTCGTCGGCCGATCGCTCCGCTCAGCAAACAGAGGGTCCCTAGGCCCATCGCGTCGACTCCCCCCTCGCAGAAAATGTCTTCCTCCTCGGGCGTCGCCGAGAGCTGGATCTCGTCGTTTTGCTCCCTGCTGGGCCACGAATATTTCGCCGAAGTTTCCGAAGAGTTCATCGAGGATGACTTCAACCTCACAGGCCTCCAAAGCCAGGTTGCTATGTATAAGGAGGCCCTGGAGGTATGTATGCTCTTTCTCGCTTGGCGTGATATTTTACTAACAGGCTGGGTCCGCAGATGATCCTTGATGTCGAGCCAGAAGAGGAGGATGATGAGGATGAGGAAGAGGAGGAAGACGAGGACGACATATCGGGCGATGGACGCGATGCAGTAGCAGGCCGGGCCCACGGCGAGAGAAGGCACCACAGCCGGATCGCGAGCGACTTATCGGTGATCGAGTCGTCCGCTGAGATGCTGTACGGACTTATCCACCAGCGTTTTATCTGCTCCCGTGCCGGTATCCAACAAATGTCGGAGAAGTACGAGATGGGCCACTTCGGCGTGTGCCCCCGGACGAACTGCAACCAGACCAGGACGCTCCCTGTCGGACTGTCTGATATACCTGGCGAAGATACGGTGAAACTCTTCTGCCCGTCCTGTCTCGACGTCTACGTACCCCCCAACAGCCGCTTCCAGACCGTTGACGGCGCCTTCTTCGGGCGCACCTTCGGCGCTCTATTTCTCCTCACTTTCCCCGAATACGACCTCTCCAAATCGGTGAGCGAGAGTGTAACAAACCTCCCACGCGCCGGGGCAGACGGGCAGGACATGATCAACGGCATGTACCCGAGGAACATAGCGCCCGGCCTGGGACCAGGCAAGATCTATGAGCCAAGGATCTACGGCTTTAGGGTCTCGGAGATGGCACGTTCTGGGCCACGGATGAAGTGGCTTCGCGACAAGCCAGCCGATATTACCGTTTTGGACGAGGCCCGGCACTTTACTGAAGAGAATGGCGATTCTGAGGATGACGATGAGAGCATGGCCATGAATGGCCGGCAGGTTGTGCGAAGGCGCCCGCCGGGGTACAACCAGAGGCTCAGACAACAGCAACGGCAGAACCAGAACGGTAGCCCGATGGTCGTAGACGCTAATGGCGCCGAGTCGGAGCTATAACATTGTTCAAATTCGTCGTGTCGATGGCCATCCCGCCTCACTACATCGGCGGCGGCTCAATAAACGCCAGGCCGAGGGGCACTCACATCACCTCAACGTATTCATCACCCAGTTTAGCATAGTCGGCGTTCTTCCTCGGGTTTCATGTGGACGAAACAGGTTCTTGGCGTTCGCCGTGGTCTTATGGGTCTGGTCATGATGTGCATCAAAGAGGCGAGGAAAAGATGAGGTTCTGTTTCCCCTCGGCGTCGTCTCTTACCCGCGGGTCTTCAAGTACCCTCTGGCGCCGATGTCACGGCCGGCTTTTTGTGGGATATTCCCCTCAGCGAGTTTGATGCGGGTTGGTTGGCTCTGCGGTGCTGAGGCTGTTGCGGCAGCCCAGCGGCCCGGAAAAGGGATGGCGGGCTTTTATTTGGGTTCATAGACAGCGGAATATGTATTGATTTGCCCTTCTAAACGCAGATACGGTATGGTGTGACTGGTGTTTGTGATGCTCGGAAATATGGCATCTCGGACTCCCGTAGCTCGGCCCTGCTCGGGTGAGCCGTGTCCGAACTCTTCAGCTGCTTGTCCTTCCCAGGTGGCTGGATTCTCATGACACCATATGTCGATTCCTATCTGCGTATCAACACTTTGGAACGCCGCGACCCTGTTCTGGGGGACTGATGTTGGCGGTGATTCGCTAATTTCGTTGGAAGTAGTGCTGTCAAGTCCCATCTTGATAGGCCAAGATGTGTGTAAGACGGAAAGAGCACCGCAGCAGCTGATCAGCGGGGCATACGTCCATACATATGCCAATATTTGGACTACGTACGTGGGTGTGTGTCACACAGACACAGACATGGTGCGAGTCATCAGCCGTTCTCATTTTACTTTGGGGTTGGTTGTTGGCTTGTGCATATGCTTTGCGTAAACCCCTTTCTCACTTGGATTTTCCGGGGGAAGGAAGATTGGATGTGTACCTATTTGTATGGCGTGATATGGCGGGTTGACTTTTACATCGGACGAGGAAGCACGGGAAGGTGTGGGGTTGGTTATTATTCTCTACTTAGCTAGGTATATGCGGTGGCTTGTTCTAAGGTATGTCGGACTATCCAGGGAGGGAGGGTGTGGTGGTGGACGGGGGTTCATCTAGAACTAGGCGCGGTAGCCGTCGATGTCGACTGCCGCCGGGGCGGATGTCGAGAAGAACAAGGCGTCATTTCTTTTGTTGCTCAGGACTGCTCTCAAGATAGGATGCTGTAGAGAGGCGTATCCGAGAATACTCTGCCGTTCTTGACGCCTATACGTACGCATGTCAAGTATGGACGATGATGTGGTTTGCGTGGCTGAGGATCTGGGCTTTCACCGCCCTCCGATGCCTCCGTATACGAGTACGGAGTGAATCAGACCGAGTGCCGTGGTTTACCGCCGGTCGCGGCGGGCAGTAAGTCTTATCTCTTGTCCGGGGGAACTAACGGCCCGTGGGACCGGCCTGAGCCGGTTTTTTTTATGGAGAACGTATTTGATGATGGTTCGGGTCGGGATCCGGAGTTAAGCCCGCGTGCCGGCGCTGTCACCAAGACCACGTGGGGGACGGGGCCTGCTTCCTTTGACTTGAACGGCGAATCCGAGAGGAATATGGTACTAGACTTGTACCCCTGTAGGAGGTCTGAACCGGAGACTTATCAGCAATTGTTGTTGAGATACCTACTTTACCATTCCGCAGTAACGGTAATGTGCGACATCTCAGTTCCGTTCGAGCAAGCCATGCGCTCGGTTGACACTGTCAAGTTGAAATTCTCAGCACGAAGCTGTGGCTAAACAATAGCTGACAACAGACTTGTTTGTTGACAGTTGAGAGTGGACTCTGTCACAGGTTATACAGCACCGGGAACCCTGATCCGGAGCTTACCTAGGATAGCTACCTTATCCGTATCCCTGCGTTCATATCGGCTGCCGCAACCCCTATCCCTGTCACATTGTCTTGATGGCGAGGACTTCATCTGAACAAGGGCGCATGCATCATCGATCTTGATATTCAAGTCGGCATGTTGAGCCGCAGCACATCTCGTCGTCCGGCTTGACACGGCGCATCGGCGATAGCCCTGCTGCTTGAGAGTAATCAATATTTCCGGTGAATCAGCCGGAGTCCTTGATCAACGCTGGGACGGTTGTTCTTCGGATCACGACTTGGCCCTCCACTTCTGATGGCTCGTTGATGTTCGAGACTTGTGCGGCATTGCCCAATGAGCAGCGTCCGCGGCATGCGCACCCCACATTCCCGCCGGGTGAGTCAAGACGACGCAGCCGAAAAAGTCTGCATTTTCTCGACTGCTTCCGCAGACGTCTTCTCTCCGCCCCGCCATGCTGCGTGCCGGTCTGCCGCTGCCCAGACCCCGCCAGATCCCACCTCCACCTTCCTCTCCAACTTGGTCTAGAATAGGGCGCCGAAGCCGCTCCTCGACCCGCATCTGGAAATCCGGGAGCGAGAAGATCCCCAAAGCACACCTCCATGTTCGCCTCGCTGGCTTGCTTCCTCCGAGAGCCTCTTGGCAGCCGGCCGCGCCGACTGCGGTCACAACTTTCGACTCATACGGAGCGCGGCCGAGGAGGGGCTGCGCGGATGTGTGTGCGTACTGCAGAATCCTATCACGTCACCGCCATATCCATGGGCTATCTGCGGCCGAGGTGGTGGATGGCTGCCGACAGCAAGACGTCCCGGCCGGGTTTAGCTCTGGGCTGGTTTGTTGGGGTCACATATAACTTTGGACGGTTGTGGATCCCGGAGAGATGTCACGTTCCTGCGGGAAATCACCGTGGAGCCGATTTGCCCCTTAGAGATGAGTGCTTGGTAAGGCAAAAAAACGAGAGATGGAGTCTGCCAAGAGTCTCCTAGTGTGATTGCTGGGAAGGTCTAGTCTTTTACTGTCCAACCTCCAGCTACCCCCCGCTCCCCTTTCACTTTCTCTTGGAGAAAATAACCTTCAGCCCCTCAGCACCTCGCGCTGGCCCCTCACCTGCTTTGCTCTGGCTACAAATACTGTAACCAGCTCACTCCCTGTCGAGGCTAGTGCTTCCTCCCTTCCCGTTTATCACACTAGCTTCTTTAATTCCTTCCTCTTTCTTTCATCGAATATAAGCCTATTCGTTTCGTTTATTCTTTTCCTCGCCACCGTCCAGGACTTTACGCTGTGACTTCAACTCGGCTTGATATACCAGTTGTGATTTTCACCGGGTAACGACACCCAGGCATACTCAGATATCAGCCATCGATCGATCCTACGTACTTACTGTACTCAGAGAAACATCAGCAGGGGTTTATTAGATCATGGCCCACGAGAAGGAGGCCAATGGAGATGGCTGGGAGAAGAAGGAGAATGACATGGCCGTCACAGAACCTAATTCTCCAACACACGCGAGATCTTCAACCTCATCCACGACCCAGGACGCGGAAGAGCTCCGCGAAGAGGCTCGTCGCAATAACCCCAACGGGTCCACTGGTCTGGGACATGTTTCGATTCGACGAGCAGAGGCCGACTTCGCCGAATTACAGCGAGAACTCTCCCGGCTTTCACGCGCCAGCCATTCCGAGTACCATGTGATAGATCCAGAGAAAGGGCGCGCAGCGCCTGGATCACCGGACTCCGCAGACATCGAGCAGTTCGATCTCGAGAACGCCCTCCGTGGAAACCTCGACGCCGAGAGAGAGGCGGGAATTCGCCCCAAGCACATCGGCGTGTACTGGGATGGTCTGACGGTGAAGGGCATCGGGGGGCAAAGTAACTACGTCAAGACCTTCCCGGATGCGTTTGTCGACTTCTTCGATGTCATCACTCCGGTTCTGGGGATGCTGGGCCTGCGCAAGGGCGGCACCGAGGCGACGCTCCTGAACAACTTCAGGGGCGTGTGCAAGCCGGGCGAGATGGTGCTCGTGCTCGGAAAGCCGGGATCAGGTTGCACAACTTTCTTGAAGAACATCGCCAATCAGCGGTATGGATACACCAGCGTGACGGGCGACGTGCTTTATGGTCCCTTTAGCGCCGACGAGTTCAAGCAGTACCGAGGTGAGGCCGTCTACAACGCGGAGGATGACCTCCACCACCCGACTCTCACGGTGGAGCAGACGCTCGGATTTGCGCTCGACGTCAAGATTCCCGGCAAGCTTCCGGCTGGCATTTCCAAAGATGGATTCAAGCAGCGCGTCATTGATACCCTGCTTAAGATGTTCAATATCGAGCACACTCGGAACACGGTTGTCGGAAACCACATCATCCGTGGTATCTCAGGTGGCGAGCGGAAGCGCGTCTCGATTGCCGAGATGCTCATCACCAATGCCTGTGTTTTGTCGTGGGACAACAGCACCCGCGGTCTCGATGCCTCGACCGCTCTCGACTTCGTCAAGTCCCTGCGAGTCCAGACGGATCTCTACAAGACGAGCACGTTTGTTTCTCTCTACCAAGCCTCAGAAAACATTTACAACCTGTTCGACAAGATTCTGGTTATCGACGAGGGTCGCCAAGTCTACTTTGGCCCGGCAAAGGAGGCGCGGGCTTATTTCGAAGGGCTGGGTTTCTTGCCGCGTCCGCGACAGACCACCCCCGACTATGTTACGGGCTGCACCGATGATTTTGAACGCGAGTATCAGGAAGGCAGGTCCGCGGAGAACGCACCACATAGCCCGGAGTCGCTGGAAGCTGCATTCAAGGCGTCCAAGTTCGCTCAAGACCTCGACAGTGCAATGGGCGAGTACAAGAAGAGGTTGGATGAGGAAACGGACAAGCACGTGGATTTTCAAGTTGCCGTTCGCGAACAGAAGCGCCGTGGTGCTACCAATAAGTCTGTCTACTCGGTTGGCTTCCAGCAGCAGGTCTGGGCTCTCATGAAACGCCAGTTTATCCTCAAGATGCAAGACGTCCTTGCCCTGTTTCTCTCGTGGCTCCGCTCGATCATCATCGCTGTCGTCCTCGGCACTCTGTACCTCAACCTCGGCCAGACTTCGGCTAGCGCTTTTAGCAAGGGAGGTCTGATGTTCATCTCCCTCCTTTTCAATGCCTTCCAGGCCTTTTCGGAACTCGCTGGCACCATGGTTGGACGACCCATTATCAACAAGCACAAGGCGTATGCGTTTCACCGTCCCTCGGCTCTCTGGATTGCGCAGATCATTGTGGACCAGGCATTTGCGGCCACGCAGATTATGGTTTTCTGTCTCATCGTGTACTTCATGACGAACCTGGCCCGGACGGCTGGCGCTTTCTTCATCTTCTTCTTGATGGTCCTCTCGGGGAACATCGCAATGACGCTTTGCTTCCGCATCATCGGATGTCTGAGTCCCGACTTCGACTACGCCGCCAAGTTCGCTGTTGTCCTTATCACCCTCTTCATCACCACTTCTGGGTACTTGATTCAGTATCAATCTGGTAAGTTCACCTTCAAGAATTCGTAAGAGACTCATGCTCACATCACCACAGAGCAGGTATGGCTAAGATGGATTTACTGGATCAACGTCCTTGGTCTTTCGTTCAGCGGAATGATGGAGAACGAGTTCATGCGTATCAATATGACCTGCACGGACGATTCCTTGGTTCCTGCTGGACCTGGCTACAATGACATCAACCACCAAGTTTGCACCCTGGCCGGATCGACCCCTGGCACACTTCAGGTTTCCGGCTCGGCGTACATCAAGCAAGGATTCTCGTACGATCACGGTGGACTTTGGAGGAACTGGGGAATCGTCATGGCTCTGATTGTCTTTTACCTATTCCTCAACGTCGTCCTCGGCGAGGTCGTCAAGCACGGGATGGGAGGCAACACGGCCAAGATCTTCCAGAAGCCCAACGCTGAGCGCAAAAAACTCAATGACGACCTATTGGCTAAGCGTGACCAGCGTCGAAGAGACCGCAAGAACGATAAGAGCTCCGAGCTGAAGATCGAATCCAAGAGCATCCTGACATGGGAGAACCTGTGCTATGAAGTACCTGTACCCGGCGGCACGCGGCAGCTTCTCGACCACGTCTTTGGCTACGTCAAGCCCGGCGAGCTCACAGCCCTGATGGGTGCCTCCGGAGCCGGCAAGACGACGCTTATGGATGTCCTGGCGGCCAGGAAGAACATTGGTGTCATTAGCGGCGATATCCTTGTCGATGGAGCCAAGCCCGGGAAGGAGTTCCAGCGAGGCACCTCGTATGCTGAGCAACTGGATGTCCACGACCCTTCGCAAACCGTTCGCGAGGCCCTCCGGTTCTCGGCCGACCTCCGCCAGCCATACGAGACGCCCCGCGAGGAGAAGTATGCGTATGTCGAGGAGATCATCGCCCTCCTGGAGATGGAGACGTTCGCCGATGCTATTATCGGGTCACCCGAGGCCGGTCTGACGGTTGAGCAGAGGAAGCGCGTCACCATTGGCGTTGAGCTTGCCGCCCGCCCGCAGCTTCTTCTCTTTCTCGATGAGCCGACTTCGGGCCTCGACAGCCAGAGCGCCTTCAACATTGTGCGCTTCCTGAAGAAGCTGGCAGCCGCTGGTCAGGCCATCATCTGCACCATCCACCAGCCTAACGCCGCCCTCTTCGAGAACTTCGACCGGCTGCTCCTGCTCAAGTCGGGAGGTCGATGCGTCTACTTTGGTGATATCGGCAAGGACGCCAGCGTACTCCGGGACTATCTGAAGCGCCACGGTGCCGTGGCCAAGGATACCGACAACGTCGCCGAGTTCATGCTCGAGGCTATCGGCGCCGGAAGTGCTCCGCGTATCGGCAACCGCGACTGGGCGGATATCTGGGCCGACAGCCCCGAGCTTGCGAACGTCAAGGATGCGATCACGCGGATGAAGGACGAGCGGATCGCTGCCGGCGCCGGACGGGACCGCAGCCTCGAGCGGGAATTCGCCTCGCCGCTGTGGCACCAGCTCAAGGTCGTGTGCAAGCGGACCAACCTGGCGTGCTGGCGGTCTCCCAACTATCTGTTTACCCGTCTCTTCAACCACGTCATCATCGCGCTGCTCACCGGCCTGACCTTCCTGAACCTCGACAACTCGCGGCAGTCGCTGCAGTACAAGGTATTCGTCATGTTCCAAGTCACGGTGCTGCCGGCGCTGGTCATCTCGCAGATCGAGCTGCGCTACCACATCAGCCGGGCCCTGTTCTTCCGCGAGCAGTCGTCCAAGATGTACAGCACTTTTGTTTTTGCCGCCTCCCAGGTCCTCGCCGAGATGCCCTACAGCATTCTCTGTGCTGTCGGCTTCTTCCTGCCGCTGTACTACATGCCGGGCCTGCAGACGGAGTCCTCGCGCGCGGGCTACCAGTTCCTCATGGTTCTGATTACTGAGATCTTTTCGGTCACCATGGGCCAGGCCCTGTCCGCCTTAACGCCCTCGCTCTTCATCTCGTCCCAGTTCGACCCCTTCATCATGATCACCTTCGCCCTCTTCTGCGGCGTCACCATCCCCGCGCCCCAGATGCCGCGCTTCTGGCGCGCCTGGCTCTACCAGCTCGACCCCTTCACCCGCCTCATCTCGGGCATGGTCGTCACGGCCCTGCACGAGCTCCCCGTCGTCTGCCAGCCCTCTGAGCTCAACCGCTTCCGCGCGCCCCAGGGCCAGTCGTGCGGCGAGTATATGGCGCCCTTCTTTGAGCGCGGCGGGAGGGGGTATCTCGTGGATAACGCTACCACGGCGGAGTGCGAGTATTGCGCGTACCGGGTGGGCGATGAGTTTTACGGGGCTTTGGGCATGTCGTTTGGGAATCGGTGGCGGGATCTCGGCATCTTTATTGCGTTTGTTGGGAGTAATTTGATCATTTTGTTTACGGCGGTAAGTTTTTCTTCTTTCCCCCTTTTTCCTTTTTTTTTCTGTCCTTCTATTTTCTATGTTGCCTCTCTTGTGACACTGGGATATTCTGGAAGTGGTGCTAATACATGCATTACAGAGTCGTTTCCTTAATTACAATAGACGGTAAGGGGTCAAAAAGGAGAAAAACATGAACCGATGTTTGGAGTTTCAACCATTTCAAGCGACACGGAGATATTCTCGTCCCATTTTCTTGTTCTTGTCATATAAAGGCAAGCATTTACAACGGCGTTGTACCCGGCGTGGTACTGGCTTCGGAAAACATTTTTCTTTGTCATCGGCACGCATTTACATATAGAGCATATTTCACAGCATCAAGCACCATAGACTATCATAATTCCAATTCAACGATATACGAGAAGCCGGAAAGAATACATGCAATTTGAGCGTTGACACTAGCCCTAAGAAAACAGCCCGTCATGTCATGACAACAGGAAAGTCATAAATCTGCTCCCACTCCGACGCAGTACCGAAGAGAAACCTAGGAAATAGGCGCCAGGTTCTCAACTCTCTATGGCTTGGTCTGCGCCTGCTGGCTCTCCGTGGCCGGTGCCGCACCGGGCGCCTGGCTGCCCGTCTTCTCGGGACCAAAGACCTTGTCAAGCCCAGCAGCCTTGTACGCGCTGCCGCCGGCCTCGCTCTTCTTGAGCTCGGCAAGCCGACGAGCCTCGCTGTGGATATCGGCAACCTGGCGCTGGCTCTTGGTGTAGAAGTCGACAATCTTCTTGCCCGTAGGTGACTGCGTCGCCTTCTCAAAGTACGAGCCCAGGCCGGTCAGGAGCGAGTTGGCGCGCGTCGAGAGACCGTACGTCGAGTCGGCGGTGCGGGCGCGGTCCGTCGCGTGCGTCTTTTGGTCGAGCGCGTTGAGCGTGCCGAGGAAGCGCTGCGTCACGCCGTGCTTCTCGTCGAGCGCCAGGGCGCGCTGCAGGCCCGTGTCGGCGACGAGGTAGCCGTGGGCGAGGTACTCGGCCAGGATGCGAGCGCGGGGCTTTTCTTCTTGCGTGATCTCGTCCGTGTCGCGGTCGGCGTTGGTCGTGACGTGCGGTTCCGCCGCGTCGTCGTCCGACGAGGACGACGACGACGTCACGTTGATCTCGGTCGCGCCGAGCTTGGTGTGGTTGAGCAGGAGGGCCGTCTTGGCGGCGCTTTCCTTCTCGAAGGTCACCGTGGCCGACTTGCTCTTGTCGCTGTCGGCGGTTACGTCGATCGAGGTGATCTTGCCGCTGGACGTGGGTTAGTTAGACTTTGGTCTTGGTTTTGGTGACGGTGTTTCCTGGGGAGAAAAACAAAGGAACATACCAGAAGTTGAAGAAATCCCGGATCTCCTCGTCCTTCGTGTTGGCCGAGATGTTTGTGACGTGGACAGTGTTCGCCATGGTGTCTGTTGGTGGTCTGATTGTTGAAGGGGAAGAGGGTGCGGGGTTTGTTGAGAGGTTGAGGGATTGCAAGGTGGAGCGTAGGAGTGTTGGAAGAGGAATTTGGCAGATGGATTGATGGGAAGAAATTTTTCTCGAGTTCGGTTTCGGTCAGGTGCGAATGCGTTTTTGTAGAAGATAGAAGACGTCTGAACTTCTGGGCCGCGTGTTCAGGAGAGTTCAAGGTGGGATGGCACATGTGAATGCATGATGAGGGGCAGGAGAGCAGTACCCTTGTCACGGCAAAGCCATGTCGTCATCCTAGACTGCTGTGGAGCCTCGACCGTCACGCTGTGTGGCTGTGCTGGGGGCCTCAACAGGGATTGCTTGGCATTCCTGGTAATGTGTGGCGCCACCCAGATTTCTGCTTCTCTCAGCTGCTCTCGACTCCGGCATGTGAAAGCGGCATCAAATTCGACAGTCGACGCGTACTCTGGACACGTTATCCCGAGGGCTTATTACTCTGGCTGAAGTGGTATTCTTGAGCTTCCCTCGTTGCCTCGTAATCGTGCTCATTTTGTATTCAGTCTTGGCACATTGTGTGGCTCAGTTGCACTGCATTCCGAAATCTAGGCAAGCTCAATTCATTGCTCGCAACCCCAATTAATTGTACAGACGCGGCGTAACCATCATGACCCATCAAGCTCATTCATCTTCCCTCCATTTCCATGTCTAAGAGTCCATCTTGGTGTTCTTGGCAAACTTCTTCGTCACCTCGTCGTCCAGAGGGCCCTTCGGGTTGGAGGTCAAGTTCTAGACACTGTCAGTAATTGATCAATCAGCGAAGAAGCTGCGACGTACCTCAAGACCGGATTTGTTGGTCTCCTCCTTGTGGGAGGCGTCATCGGTGCCCTGGCCCGAGGCAGGCGTGTCGTGCATCTGCTTGCCGGAGGACCGCTCAGGCGGCGGGGACTGTCCGCGTTCAACAGGTTCGGAAGGCATGATGAATTTGTGTAGTGTTCACCGTTTGCAGTGCTTTGGAGATCGGGACCAGAGGAGTGCAGGGAATAACCGAACGTTTAAATAAGGTACGGTCCTCCGAAAACCCCGAATAACAAGTAGGTTGACATCAGAGAGCACGGCAAGTTCCCCTATTCCGTCATTGTCCTTGTCCTCCGTAAGCTCCAGCAATTACATCATGGCCCGCCGGGATCGCTGAAGGTGCATATGCGCCGCCCTGTGGGGTGCCCAACAAGCAGATGAAATCCTCTCAGCCTTGCATTCACTCGTTTGCCTGCCAAATTGCAGCAGCAGAAGGCTGAAACTCGGTGCAACCGTGAAGTGAGGGGAAAGTCGGGATGAGGGGCCGGGCAACGCGAATGTCTCCGCATCAGCATCTCCAACCCAACAGCGGCCGTCGGCCAATGCGGCATCGCATAAACGGCCAAATTGTCAGCCCATTCATTCCCGCTGTTTGTTTTGGACGCGACTGATGCCGTGTCCCGGTCCAACGGGCACGAATCTTCGGCCGCCCGACGATCGTTAACTCGTACTACATACACGTCGACCTACGAACTCTGTTTGCCCGCTGCAAGTCTGCTTTCTTGCCTGGTGGCCCCAGCACGCCCAGCTGAGACAGCCTAGCCCGACGCCATCGCGACACGCCAAGACCTTCCAAACCGCGACACAACGTTTCCACCAGCTTCTCCGGGCCAGCCTCCGCCCGGGCGGGCAACTGCGACAATGCCAGACCTCAACTCGGTTCCACCGTCTCCGCACCCACGCCGTGCTTCAGCTCACCAAATGCCGCCTCCCCCAGTTCCGGGCTCGTCGCTCGACAACATTCTCCCCTCGAACCAAGTCGCCGTCAATAGCGCTGCCAACACGGCCCCGAACTCATCATCTCTTCCTCACCCGCCAGCCATGTTTGTCGCCGCCGCGGGAGATAATACCGGAGTTGGTCCAGGGCCCGGACCTGTGCGGCATCCACGTCCGTTGACGGCAGCCGATCTGCATCTGCAACTCGAGAAGGAGCAGGAAGCTGTGGTATGTTGGGACGCTTGGAAGCCGTATTGAAGCGCTGACGAACCTCTGTAGGTCAACCGTCTCACCCGCGAGCTTTCCCTCCTCCGCGCCGCCCAGAATGCCTCGGTAGTCTCGAATGCGTCGTCGACATCGGCCAGCGCCTCGGAGTCCGCGCAGCCTGGAGACGGACATTCTGGGCCTGGGCTCGCCCATCACCGGGCTCCGATGCACCATCGAACATCGTCGAATGCGAGCAGCCGCAGCTTGACTGCCAACGCCGGATCTGTAACAACTGCGTCCTTCACAGGTATCTCATCTCCTGCTCCGGTCCGACCGACCCAGCCGCCTGCTCTCGGCAGCCTAAGTCTCAGTCGTCAGAACAGTAGCGCTTCTCGTCGTAGTCGTAGCAGAGCCGAATCTCCATCGCCGGCTCCACATAGCATCCCAGGCCATGCGAGTAACAGCCAAACCCCGTCGCTCCCGCCGAGCTATACGCAATCACACCTAAATGACCCGTCCATGGCCAGCTACTTTGCCAACCGAGTGCCAAGCAGCTCTGCGGTGAGCGAGCTGTCCCCCGGCATTCTCCCTGGAACATCACGCTATGAGGAAACGGCCTTCTACCGGTCCGAGCTGGATTCGGTCAAAAAGGAGAATGAGGCTCTGAAGCGCCGGGTCCGGGAGCTCGAGCGGATGGTCCGGGACCGCCGTCCCAGCGATGCTAGCCGCGTCAGCGCGAGCGTGCCCACGGGCAGACCGCGGAGTGATAGTGTCAGCACCACGGCCAGCGCCAGTGCCAGCGTGACGGCCAGCGCGACAGGCGGAGGGGTGACCATCGCGGCCCAGCGCGAGGGGAGGGAGCGGCCGCGCGTGGTGAGCATGTTGAGCACGGCGGGCAGCGTGGCTGTGGGTGTGCCCGAGGACGAGGTGCGGGTTGGCGAGAGTGCTGCGAGCGCTGGGTTGGGTGACGCGACGCAGGCTTGAGTTTCTACCATGACGAGATTGTTTGCGCTTGTTTCTGCTGGGTTGGGGTATAAAAGGCTAGGAGTTTCGGACAATCGTTATTTTTTTGTGGCGGAGCAATCCGGTGAAATTGAGACAGGAGGTTTATTAGCTCCTGTATTCCCCTTAGAATGCATGCCACGGCTATGTGGCTGTTATTCAGATGGTTGACAGGCTGGTGATATCTTGAATTTAATTATGCCTTAAATTAGAGTGTGGAAGAGTCGGCTCAACCCCTGGGAAGGTAGCTGATGCTACTTTCATGTTGTGCGGATACCGCCATTCCCTTTGCACCCAACTTCTATCAAGAAGACGAAGCACATGCTAAGCCAGGGCATGATGCTACTTTGGTATTCCGGAAATCGGCATGTATCGAGAAGCTAGCTTTGGCCGGCGCTTTGGCGTGTGAGAGCTGCTTGGATAAACGCAAGCTAAGTACCAGGTAGGCACTACCCTTCCTTAAGATCGAGACTTCACAATCATCCCCTTTATCAAGATTAACATACCTTACATATGCTAACCTACGCCAATTTTCTCATCTGTTTAAATCCTTATAATTATCACCTACTTAGCATCTATCCGTCCAAACTTACACAACCAAACCAATCCATCCGAATATACCGAGATGTGTACCTGTCTCCCCAGGAGTTTGATTTTGACACACCCATGCAACTCGTTATATCTCGAGAATCCAAAACTCAACCCCCGAACAAAATGAAGGCCCAAAAAATCAAGCAATCTCCCCCTCCCCCTCCTCAAGCCCATCCCGATTCCCATCCGCATACCACCCCAACACCTCCTTAAACTCATGACTCATAACATGCACCTCGTAGTCCTCCGGCCTTCTCACCTCCGCAAACTTCTCCACAGGAACAGAATGCTCCTCCTGAAAGGCCAGTACGGCATCGAAATCCCTGCACTTATGATCAATATTAAAATCAGGAAACGCATGCTCCTGCGCGTCCATCCAAAAGTGCGTGTACAGATCCACATTCGCGGTACACATCAGATTCTCGAGGAGTGTCTCGACGCAGTGAGAGACGTGCAGCTCTGCGAATTGATGCGATGAAGAAGAGGAAGAAGAGGAGGGGGGAAAGTAATAGGGGTAGTTGAAGACGAGATGCTTGCGGAGCGTGTTGAGGCAGTGGATCTGGTGGAACACGTCGATCTTGGCGATGTAGCCGTCGTCCGGGCCGTAGCCCCACGACGAGGGAAAACGGGCGGCGTCGGATGGGTTTTTGTTGAGCCTCAGGATGTCGGCGCGCGAGATCGCGATGGGGTTGCGCGTTTGGATGCGGTCCCAGGCTGAGTCGACGGCTGGCGAGGGGGGGAGGCGGTAGATGCTTGGATTCGGGTCGAGGAGAGTGCCGTTCATGCGTTTTGTGAGGAGGGCGATGGTTATTCGGTCGAGGATGGGGGCTGGGGGGGGGGGATTTTGTTAGAGTTGGGTTGAGTTGTGTGAAAGAATGGGAAGAGAGAAAAACTTGCATGGTTGGGAGGTTGCTTTGAGGAGTCTGTTTTTTGTTGGGAAGAGGCCGAGGGATAGGCCGCCTGCTTCGTGGAAGAGCGTGGCGGAGATGGCTAGGGACAAGATGGAGATGCAGAAGAGGAGGATGTTGGCGATGATCAGCCATGGTCGGGGTGCTCTTTGTCGACGAAGATAGCCGTATGCTGAGTCGGTGTCGAGGAGCGAGCGGTCCTCGTCGGTGCTCCCGAGGGGAGAGTACTCTGTTGACTTGTCGTTCATTTTGATTCTGGCAGACTCGCAGACTGAGAAAAACAGATGGAAAGGAGAAGTTGAATGCGGGAGTCCTCGAACCCAAGAACCCCGAGAAAGAAAACATCCTGACAAAGTTTCTCACAGATTCTTTTGTTTTCTTCACCTCGTCAATATCCGTCCCGATAGCCGTCGCGGGGCATATCTAAACCGATCCGGAAGGTTATTGTCGTCCGCATACACGACACACGAAATCCGCCGATGGTCTTGTACGATGACAATGCATATGGCCATCGCCGCCTACATCAGGTAACACCGGCCTTGGCGTTTTCGGGAAGGTTGATTCACAGCACGACGGGATCAACTCTCACTAACTGGTCAAGATGCACAACGACTCTAGCGCGGGTGGGGACTGTATCATGTAGGCAGAAAGGAATCAAGTAGATCAGTTTGTATGGCGGCGAAAAATATTTACGCTTTGGGAAGGTCGTCGCTATCTTTGCTGATTCAGGCAACATTTTGTACAACTACGCCACAGATTTGTCAGTATGGAGTTGGGTTTGTCATTGCATATAGGACCGAAGGCGAAAATGTCGCCATGCCGTTTTCGAGGTGGCCATGATACGTTGTGTCTACCACCTACCTAGATGGTCATGATGTGGATTATCTCTTGCTAGCAGGGAAAGTTGAAGGGGAGGTTGCGAGAGGGAATGAAATGAGATATAAGGGCTTGACTGAGCCGGAAATTTGAGTTGGGAGACTTGGATTCAACGACCAGAATCAACCAAAGACCCTCTCTGAATCTTGTCCAACATGCGCTCTTCCATCCTCGCTATCCTCGCCGTGGCTCTGCCGATGGCCCTGGCTGCTCCGGCTCCCGGTGGGTTCTTTCCGGGCTGTGTTGTTGGGATGCGCTAACACGATGAAGCTCCTGCCGTGGACTACATCCGCGAGGGCCGTGCTGTTGATTACATCAAGGAGGGCAAGCGAGCGCCTTCGGTCGACTACATCAAGGAAGGACGGTCTGTCGACTACATCAAGGAGGGCAAGAGGGAGCCCAGCGTGGACTACATCAAGGAGGGGAAGCGCAGTCCGGTTGTCGATTACATCAGAGAGGGTCGGTCCGTTGATTACATCAAGGAAGGCAGATCGGTGGATTACATCAAGGAGGGCCGATCTGTGGATTACATCAAGGAAGGCAAGCGGGAGCCCAGTGTCGACTACATCAAGGAGGGCAGGCGCAGTGTGGACTACATTCGCGAGGGTTAGATTGGACACACAGTCTGCAACGTTGGAGACTTCTTGGGCATGTGGATGGAAAATGACAATTGACGTTTTAACAGAGGTAGATCTGTTTTGCTTGTTTGTCTTCAGACTGTAGGAATCAAAAAGACATTTGCTTTGCACACTGGCCTTTGGTCTCGCAATTGAGATGGTGCCTGATCTCTGATGGTTTGAAGGCAGCACTGCCGTGACTTCCTTGTTAGGGCAGCCGTGTCTTCGAACACGCAGTCAGTCATGCGTAGTCGTTGCCTCCTTCCCTCGTTCAGCGACACCCTTCTCTCACTCAACAACATCTTTCCCTCGTTCAACAAACACGACGTCATTTAGACGTGTGCGAAGGGACTTCGCAACATCCCATCATCCGCAGACACTGGACAGGAGTATCGAGGAAGCAGAGCAGTGGAATCTCTATAAAACATGGAGCGTCCTCCGTCCATCTCTCCCTCGATTCATCATCCGCATCCAACACTACTCTTCAGTTTTGCATCCTCAGACACACCTTAGACAACAGCATCACAGAACACATCCATTCTCCTTTTGAACCTAGAACCAGGCGACCTTTTATACATTCCACACCTTTCCCTTCAGTCCGCAAAAATGCAGGTCAGTCTCCCATCCCCGGCATCTCCATCCCCAACATCTCCATCCCCGACATCTCCATCCCCGACATCTCCCAAGGCCAACCAGCAACTAACGACCCATCAGCATTTGGCCAACACCATCAACGCCAAGGCCTCCATCATCGACAAGGTCCTCGGCCAGGACAACCAGGGTCACGACAACAAGGGTCATGAGCACAAGGGCCATGAGCACAAAGGCCACCACAACAAGGGTCACGACAACTGGGGCCATGACCACAAGGGATCTGACAGCTGGGGCCATGGCCACAAGGGCCATGACAACGAGGGCCACAACTGGGACCATGACCACAAAGACCACGACAACAAGGGCCATGACAACTGGGGCCATGGCCACAAAGGCCACGACAACAAGGGCCATGAGCACAAGGGCCATGACAACAAGGGTCACGACAACTGGGGTCATGGCCACAAGGGATCCGACAACAAGGGGCATGACCACAAGGGACCCGACCACAAGTTCCCATTCCCTGACCACAAGTTCCCTGGCCACAAATTCCCTGACCACAATGGCCCTCACCACGACAAACCTGACAACAAGGGACCTGACGACAACAAGCCGTCTAACATTTGCACCCCAGCACCTCCTGCCTCAGCCCCTCCCTGTCCACCACCAGCACGGCAGACCGGTACCCCGATCTGGTGCAAGGTGACCCGCTGCGAAGTCACCCAGCCTTGCACACACCCGCAATGCGCACCAAGCTGGCCCGCAACAGCTTGCAAGCCCGACATCAAGTGCAAGCTCGACAAAACCAGCAAGCCTGACGGAACCAAGGGTCCATGCGCGGATAAAACTCCCTGCGCAGACAAGGACGACAAGAAGGACGAGGACAAATGCAAGACCTCGGACACCTGTGCCCTGCCCGAGCAGCCGCCGGCGAATGATTCTGGTAAGAAGTGTGACGAGGGCTCCAGTGACAGTGAGGGCGAGGGAAAGAAGGGTAAGACGGATGGATCGGATGGGAACAAGGATTGTTGCTAGGAAGGACCCGATCGAGGGAATGCTGGGTGATCAGCTTGAAGTTGCTGTTTGGGGGTTCCAAGTTCTAGTCGATGCAGATATATAGGAGTATAAAGTAATGTGACTGCGCGGATGAAAACAAGCAATGCTCTCAAACCGTGTACAGATGATGACCACTCACAACGTCTAGTTCACAGAAAAGACACGTTGCTTTGGTCTATCCAAGCATCATCACCGCAGTATTACCAATACCGAATACACAACCTCTCAAAGTTCCAGGCCTTCATCTGTCCAGCCCACTTCCATCACCCTCCGCCTAGTCCTCCCCTAATCATCATATAAACTCGTATCATTCTCGTGCGTCACCTTGGATGCGTGCGGACTCGTAGCCCGGATACCGTTCTCCAACCGGGCCAGGGTGAGATCATACCCTTTGCAGTCGCACCACGACTTGACCATCTTGACGGCGTTTTTGATCTCACGCCCGTTGAGGTGCCACGCGGCCAGCTCCTTAATGTCGTCGTCGGAAATATCAATAACTGGACGGGCTTGTACTTCCCTTGTCACTCCTTCCACGGTTTCCGTCTCTGGCTGCGTTGATGAATCCCCAGCTTCAGCCTCGACTGGGCCAGGGCTTGACTCATCCGTTGGTTGAACTTGTACACCCCCCGGGGCCTCTTCCGTCTCATTCACCGTCACCTCCGTCACTACACTCCCCTCAGCTTCCCCCCGTCCCAGGCCGGGGCCGGGCAACCGATCCAGAAACTTGCGCCACACGGCCTCGCGCGCCTGCAAGCTCAGCGGCTTGAACAGCAGATGCAGACTGACGCGGCTCCGGAAGGCCGAGTCGATGGTCTGATACAGATTGGTGGTGAGGAAGATGATGCCCCGGTAGTACTCGAGCTCCCTCAGGAATATCGAGACCAGCTCGTTGCGGGCGATGTCGTGCGGGTGTCGCTCGGCCATGAACACGTCGGCTTCGTCGAGCAGGATCACGGCGTTCCACTCGGTGGCCATCTGGAAGATGCGCTTGATGTTCATGCCTAGCATTAGCGCGTTTATGCCTAGGTCTTCGGCTTGGAGGTAGACTAGGGGGCGGTGGGTGCGGTCGGCGACTGTCTGATGTTAGTTTGGGCGCTTGGGCGGTGGTTTGGGTGGGTGGATGAATGAGAGGAGAGGGGATGTGTGGTATCGAGAAGGAGATATACGACATGCACTAGGCGATATATGGCATGAAGAAGGGGGGATATACAACGTACCCGCTTCAGCTGTCAACGTCTTGCCGGTCCCTGGTGGGCCGCTGAGCAGAACAATCAATCCCTCGCCTTTCCCTTTTATCACGTCGCCCGGCATCGGGGACGTGTTGTTGTGGTTCTCGACAAAGGCGAGGACCAAGTCCTTTTGCTCCTCGTCATACACGAGATGGTCGAATGCCTGGTCATTCCAGACCATGGGCTTGATATCTTCGACGTAGAATGACACTGGCCGGACATACCTAGTCAGTTATGGGGGTCGTGGGTTGTTTTTTGTAGTCCGGGAACTTACGCCACAGCTTATTTTTCAACGCGTAGCCGTCAATCAACGGGGACATGAACACCAGGTCCTCCTCGTTGGCCAGCATGGCCTCCTTGTTCTTCTGCTGCTCCTGCTCGTCCAGGCGCTTCGCAATGACGGCTTTCTCCGGAACCTTTCTGTCCCGCGGAGGCGGCGGCCGTCCTGTACCTCGCACCATATTCCTCTTCGTCTCGGGGGCCCTCCCCTCGCGTATCCCCTGGGCCAGATGGTGTTTGTTGAAGCCGACCACATCGATCAGAATCCTACCGTCGACCTTACCAAATCTTATTGTTAACTATATTCAACCCAACCCTCTCCTCTTGAAAGTAAGAGACGGGAAAAAAAAAAACTCACATTATGCTTCTCCACCCTCTTATCCTCATGATATATCCCAATGCCCGAATACATGCAATACGTCAGCCCCTGATAATCCAACACCTTCCGCCCCCTCTCGGCGAGGCGCGCCTTGGTCTCGCCGGCGTCAGGCAGGAATCTCAACGGATAGTGCGGCAGATCGGTGATGGGCTTGTTGCCCTCGAACTGGGGGATGTCCAGCTCGACGTCCTCCCAGACGAAGGCCTCGCCGTTGAACCGCAGCACCTTGCACCGGATCACCAGCACGCCCTGGAGGGGGTTCACCTGGCGAATCGCGGCGTCGACTACTTTGAGGATTAGCTCGGTGTTGTTCCCCCAGCTGACGATCTCGCAGTCGCGCGGGAACAGCGTCCAGCTGAGCTTGAACGAGACCAGCCCGCTCGCGAGCAGGCTGCGGCGCTTGGCGCGCATTTCGCCGAAGAGGTCGTCGAGGACTTTGATTAGGAGCAGCATGTGCGTGCGCAGCGGGTCGTTTTCGGCAGTACCGGGAAGCGTCTTGTACCTGGCCACGATGTCGTTGTAGCAGAAGAAGAGACTCCGAAACGGCTCGCGGAAGGTGGCCGTGTCGTTGGGCTCGATGTGCTCATTCTCTTTTTTCAAAATCTCGGCGAGCACGGAGACCAGCTGCAGGTTCTGCACGTCGATGCGGAAGCTTTTCAGAGAAAAACGGCCGCCCACGGCCGGCTTGTCCGTGTCGCGCACCTTGTAGAGCTTGATGGCCACGCGGTCCTGGGCTTTGGCTGCGGACTTGCTCAGCTGCTTGGGCGGGTAGTCGACCCAGTCGACCCACGAGTCGGACGAGTTGCGCCGCTCGTAGAGGGTCTTGACGGCGGGTGTGGCGCCGAAGCCGGCGTCTTTGCCTTCTTCGGACGTGCCGTCTTTTTCGGGCGGCGGTCGTCCGTGGTGATGAGGAGTTCGGTCATGATCGCCGGCCGCGGAGTGGCTTCCTAGGTCGAAGGAGGATTCGGACGAAAAGTCGGCGATGGTCCGGTCGGTGCGGGTAAAGGTTGAGCGGAGCTTGAATTTGACTTTCCAGAAGATGTCGGCGATGTCCTCGCGGTCTGGTAGGCGGAGACGTAGCCTCATGGTGTCGGTTTGGGTTTGGGTTTGATTTTGATTTTGAGATTTGCTGTAGAAATCTCAGCTGATATCGGGGATCTATATAAGGCTGGAGGTTGTTTCGGATCTACCCGCGTGGTCGTGTGACCTGAGTGTGTAAGAATCTCATATCGAGGCGTTCCGGACAGGGGTGTGGGAAATAAAAGAACAGATGTAGAACCCAAGGTCTCTTGGCTCTACCTCAGAGCGGTTGAAGATTCCTCCTCATGAACGTTCAGCTGCGGCTTCACATCGGAAGTAATGCTGAAGGAGGCTGAATATAACGTTCCAGTGTACCGGGTAGGTAGTAACAGCAAGTAAACTGTAGTCCTGCTAATTTTGACAAGGGGGAGGATGGACGAAAGTGTCGCATCCATCCTCCCGGCTGCGATTGTCTTGAAGGAAACGAAGCAAAGGTATACCCATCGGTTATCAAATGAAATGAAAAAAAAGGGGATATAGGCTAGCGCTTATATCCGCACACGACTATTCCAAATGTTTGAATTTCAAGCATGAGCGGATAACAGACCGAATGCTCAGGTACTCACGTCTAGGAAATGGAGGGTGAGTCAATTCTTCTCAACCAACATCCACAGATCCTCCCCTTTTTGTTCGATTCTCGATTGGGCTCTCAAAATAGTCGGGGCGTATTACAAACTGAAGTGTGCACAGAATCTACACCTAAGTAGATCTGGCGAGAACGACGAAAACGCACAAATCTCGGATGATCACAGCAGCGCAAAAGATTACGAAGAAAAAAAAATGAGATGTCTGTGTGCCCCACCTTGCCTACCTAATGCTGTGTGTGGCTGATGCCTTACCACGCCGGACAGACGTACGTCGTTGGTTGGAATTGAACAGAGCCTCCAGTCGTCTGCTCGTGGCATCATCCGCAGCCAGTCAGTCGGCTGGGAGTCCTGCAAGAATTTCTCCGTTACCGGCCGGGGGATGGCGGATGGGTGGTAGGTGGTGGGCAACCACCGCATCTTGCAGCCAAAACAGGGCGAAGTATGCAGGTTGCAGACTGCAGCAGAGACAGGTTCCCCGCTGGCAAACGATCAGACCACTGGCGTGGCCGTTTTGGTCCTCCCTCCCCCACACTTGACAAGTCCCTCCACCAATTGTGGTAAACCGATGAGCGGGGGGGAGATACTCCTGCCGGATCTTGGTACAGTTTCGAGTTGTTTTGTGTCTTTGGACTTTTTGAGATATGATGTTGAGAAATGCAAAACATCCAGTTGCAAAGCGTTCAGGCCTATAGGCGCTGTTCTCGCATCTCAACTCGAGTCCTGCTTTCAAACAGTACTCGACTCGGTGACCGGCATGGAGCCGGTTTATTCGTGAGTCACTCACTGGCTACGACATGCAGAGACCTTGTGCAATTGGCAACCGGCTGGCTGTGGGAATCATGAGTTTCAGCACAGCCTTCGGATGATCCTCTCCTTGTTCTCTTGATTCTGTAGAGAACCCCCGGCCCCCTTTCCGTTGCTGCGGCAACGCCAAAGGTGATGCAAAATCGTCAAAAAAGTAGGGAGTTCGATACCTCATACCGCTGGTACAATAGGCACGAGACATCTAGACCACGCACTGTACTGGAAGACTGAGGTAACGATGCTTGTTTTGGTGAAGAGGAGAAGTGAGCCTGTGGCTGGCTAAATAGGTACAGTGACCTGGGTCCATGCGTGCCTTCCATCTCCTCTGGGCGCTCCTGCCTGACCCAACAGTACTTAGCCACGGACACAGGCCATCTTCCTCTTCCACAAAACAATCATCTTTAGCGCCAGCAAATTCATGATCTCTTTTTAACTACCTTTGTCTTCTCCTCACGGGCATCTACCGACGATTTGCTTCCGCATACAGCAATGCCGATATGCAGACTGGACGGACAAAACCTTCGAGCTTCGCTGCAGTGTGGCTTGCGCTAAAGGTTTGTGTTGAGCTGAAGAGTATGGCGCTCTCCGCGCTTGAGCGCCATTGGGCGGTTCCCCTCACAACAGATGCAGGTGTGTAGACTTGTGTGTCCTGAAACCAGTCTCGACTGGTCTAGAGCACCCTTCAGCTGGGAATTGTTGTCGGGTTTCTTCCTCTTTCGACTGAGAAGGCATATGGGCGGCCAACCAGCCAACTTACAGCTTAAACCTCCATTTCCATTGCCGCGCGAACCCCTCACTGTCTCGAGAGATGATAAAGCCTTTACTTCACGGCAGCAGAGTTGCAACCTTCCGTCTCCCTGGGTCGGATATATAAGGACTGCCTTTTTTTGGCGAGAGATGATGATAACCAACTCCATTTCCTCCTCCTGTTTCCATATTTACACACTTTGACAGTTTCCGAGAAAGAAATCAAGATGGTCATCAACGAAGGCGATACGTACGTCATCACTGGCATCAAGGCCGGTGTCACGCTTACCGCCGTCCCCCTCTGCCTCGAGGCTGACACCTGGTTCCTAGGCCAGACCGTCGAGCACCTCATTCAGAACAGCCTGTTCATCTGGGCCCTCAAGGCTCTTCAGGAGAGAGATTCCACTCGGAAGCTTTCCTTCTTCCAGATTGCCGGCATCCATGGATACCCCTACCAGCCATGGGATGAAGCAAAAAGCTACTACGCGGCGACCCTCGGCCAGGGCTACTGTACCCACAACAGCCTCTTGTTCCCGTGCTGGCATCGCCCTTATATGACGCTATACGAGGTATGTCCGCTGTCTTATCTCTCCCCTCCCACTAACCACGTCCGGATACAGCAAGCCTTGTACGAGATCATGGTGACCGAGATCATCCCTCACGTTCCTGAGAGTTTCAGAGACCAGTGGAAGAGCGCGGCCGATACTTGGCGTCTTCCGTACTGGGACTTGGCTCAGAAGAAGTCCCGGCCGGGCAAGTAGGGCCTCGTCTATGACGTCCCCCTGATTGCCAAGGAATCAACAATCAACGTGCTCGACTACAAGCAACCCGACTCCCAGATCCATGTCCCGATCGACAACCCCATGTACAAGTTCGTCATGCCTGGCAAAGCCCAGATGGGCTCTTTTGGTATCAATGACATCCAGGATGGCGTCACGCAGTTTTACACAATCCCCGTAAGTGCATCCGATGCTCTGTTTGTACTCAACTGATCTGTATGTCAGTACTCCAGATCCATCGCCACATCCCGCTGGGCACCTTTCGAGCCTCAGGGCGGAACCGTTTCGGAAGCCTGGGTAGACGGTACCGTACACAACGAGTGTATCACCGACGCCCTCGAACCCACGAGTGGTACAACAAGCCGAAAGACTCATTCCCCTTGGCCGAGATGGTTTATCGGCTGTTTGAGCCGGAGTATATCAAAACCTTCGCCCAGTTTGCCACCACCAGGAAGCCCATGCGCGTCCGAAAACTTCTCGACGAGACGCGCAACCCTACCCCGTATCTCAACTTGGAGTTCATCCACAACAACGTGCACAACTGGACCGGCGGAATCAACGGACCCGTGGGCCACATGGGCGACGTCCCCGTTGCCGGCTTTGACCCCATCTTCTTCATGCACCACTGCAACATCGACCGGCAGTTTGCCATCTGGCAGGCACTCAACGAGAAGAACCCGAACAACTGGTTTGATCATCTCAAGAAGCCGTACGACGACGACGGCACTTGGGCTATTGTCCAGGGCGAGAAGGTCACGCCGAAAACCCCGCTGGCTCCGTTTCACAAAAACGCCCAGGGAGACTGTTTCAACTCGGACGACATCCGCAACTGGATGTCGCTATATTACTCGTACCCCGAGCTCCAGCCCTGGCTGGACAAGTACAAGACCGAGGGGCAGTTCGACGAGGCCAAGTACGTCGCCGACATCAGACTACAATTACAAAGATTGTATCAGCCTCTCGAATCGCCTACCGTGTCGAGCTGGCTCACGGATTCGCTAAAGGTCGATGTGATTGTGAACATCACCTATGATCGGTATGTCATCCCCCCCTGTGTCTCCTCTCTCCTTGCCATGACCCAGCATATTGATGGAGAAAAAACCAGATTCGCATTCAACGGCCTCCCCTACACAATCTACCTCTTCCTCGGCGACAAATCCGCCTTTGCCAGCACCACCAGTAGTAGCAGTGATTCGGCAGTCCCGCCTCACAAACACCCCCAGCACGTCGGCTTCGTCTACACGTTCAGCAACCCCGCGTTCGGCGCCGCCGCCGGAGCGGGCAGCAGAGGCTGCCAGAAGTGCCTGAAGGAATCCGAGTCTGACGAAGACACGCTTTCCTCTGCGCAGATCCCGCTGACGGCGGTGCTGGTTGCGCGTCAGAAGTTGGCGGCGGCGACGTTGGGGGCTGAAGAGAGTGAAAGTCTGCGGGCCGCGGGGATTCATGGGCTTGAGGGCATGGAGGAGGATAAGGCGGAGAGGTATCTTGCTGATCATTTGCATTGGAGCGTTAAGACGGTACGTTACTCACTTAAATCTCCTTTTTTTTCTCTTTCTTTTTTTTGAGTTTGAGTTTAAGTTTTGAAAGAGAAAGACATAATGGACTAACAAAATGACCAGGGAAGCGGTATGGACATCGAGGTCCCCGAAGACGATCAGTCGTTCTTCGAGGTCAAGGTGTACCATCGAGCTGCCCGTTTTGATAACCACGAGGCTGATGCGCCGCCCTATAAGCCGCTGGAGAAGGCCACGCAGACCAAGCCGGGTGGTTTCCTGTACAAAGGGAGCGCCTCCGGGACCGGGACCGGGACCGGGACGACGGCAACGTTACCGACACTGTAGTGCCGCTGCGGTGTGGTTTTATTAGGTGGTTTGGTCTTTTTCTCAAATTTGAGATTTCTCAAATATATGAAATTGGATACTCGTTTCGGGTACTTGTCTTCCATCTGACAGATATCACTTTTTAATTATTATTATTTGCTTGAACCGTTTGAAGCCTAGGGCTTCCACCCCCTAATAAGGGGGTAAGCGGTCTCTCGACCAAATAGTTATCGTATATAAGTGCCTACCTACAACCTGAGCCCCGGCGTGCATGTGATCACTTTTGTTATTTATTCCAATTCCCTCTGTTTGCTTTTCTTGCCCCCAACCGGGCTGTCCCAGTCCCGATCCGCTGCTCCGACTGTGCCACGAGAGCAGAAAAGTTAAATATCCATGAAACTGGCCGGGGCTGTCACGGCAGCTATAATCCACGATCCTGGGGTCGGGCCCAGATCGTGCCGGCATATAACTGGCAGTTAGGATTTCAAGGTGCTGACCTTGAGAATTCCAGCAATCCCTTTAGAAGGCAGGTCAAACTGGGTGTGATCCTATTGCGCAAGTCGTCACATGGAAGCCAGTGCAGCGCTGCAACCCACTAAGCCATGCCCTTATAAAAGGATACAAAATCAATTAAGCCGATAGCTCAATTGATTCCAGCGCCTAAGAATCTGGCTTGTTACGGCCAGGGCCTTAACAGGGGCCATTATGTTAACCTGTTCAGGGTTTAATTCGATGCCACCGGATGGCACCATCCCGCCGCACCATCAACCGTAAGCCTCATCCACTCTCAGCTTTCCGTACTCCGAGCCAACATCCTCATCCCGAAAGATAAGCTGAAGATCCCCATCTTCCTTGGCCACCCGGACCACAACCCTCTCCTTCCAAGTCTCGAGCCTCCTGATGCCCACCCCGGCATTGTCCAATATCCCCGACGTCGGCGGGTGCGACTTCCACGCGAGCGCAAACATGTGCCCGTAAGCGTCCCAGCCACTCGTAGTCGTCCTGTCGAGAACCACGACTTTGAGAATGGCCGCCAAGGCGACGAGAGCATGCAGACAAAGAATCGCGAGGGCGATGGCGGTCGTGGCCGTGCCGAATCCGTACCCGTATCCGTAGCGCTTGCACGAAAAGGTGACATTGGACCAGAGCGGCATGTCTCGGAGATCCCCCGGCGAGATAGGTACCCAGCTGTAGCTGTTTGGGCTGTTGTTGTAGATCGCCGTCCCGTAGTCTACGTCTACTACATTTCCTCCCGGCGTGAGGGAATAGTTGCTGCCGAGACCAACTCTGGCGAGGCCATCGACAATGACGAAGCCCAACACCGCCTCCAGCGACTGAGCGGGGATTTCGCCCTCCTGGTCGCCACCGTTTCCGCACTTTGTTATCGGATGCAGGTACATCTTGGTCAGGAGACTCTCAATCGTCGTGGTGGTATTGCTTGTGGGAAGTTTGGTGTTGAGAGCATCTAGCCAGTCGAGCCCTAGTCGGATCGGGTGGGGGGATACCGAGTCGCCAGCCTCGTGTACCGTATCAAAAAAATCTTGAGTGTCTCCACCCGTGGTATGGATGAGTGTGTCGGCGGTCGGCTCGGTCCAGTAGCGTGTTGGCAACCACCGGGCATCGATGGTACAGGCATACATAGCAGGTGCCGTGTGGTTGCACAAAGGGAACTGCACAGCTGCAGTGATAGACGGGCTTATGCTTGTGTTCTGGGAGAAGTCAACCCAACTCAGGTAAGCGCTGTTACCATCCATGTGCTGCTTCAGATGTGCGGCGTCTCCAAGTTGCGACGCCTTGACGTTGAATTGCTGATCCTTATAGAAATTTGGTGCGCCGTTCCAAGACTCGCAAAGGTAGTTCCAACCTTTTGTCTGGCTCTTGGAGAAGGGCGGTGTCAGTATGCCGTGGTTTGGGAAGCGAACGATGCCCGTGTCGTTGTAGTCTGTGTCATGGATTACGTCGATGCACATAACCTGGACGAATGGCTTCTTCGGCGGTGAGGGCCCCACAGAGTCAACCTGGATCACCGAACGCTCCCAGAGTTCTGGCTTTGAAAGCACGAGGCTGCGGTATAGGATGTTGAATGGGCTTGCGGCAATGACCAGTGTTGGTGTAGATGTCAACGTGCCGTAATCCTCTCCTCGCGACGTGTCGTAGTGGTAACAATCGAGAAATGCAGAAAGGGGGCGCGAAAACGGTTTCGTGGCTATTGATGATTCCAGGGCGGTGATATTCCATGCTTCAAGGGCGCTAGGCCGCCCAAAGCCTTCCATGTCCGCATTATTTTGCCAGTAGAGTGTGTTCTGAAGCAGCGACTCGTAGCCAAGTCCCGGACAGCTTTCGGCCTGCAGGTTATATGGCTCGCGGCAACTCGAACTCGGAAGGTGCGAAGAGTCAAGTACATCCGGCCAGATATCTTTGAGGGGCAGATTGACGGTGTATACGGGCTGGTCGCCGAAGAGGCCTATGAAACCGAATGGATTGGCATTCCACCAACCCAGCCTGGGGATTACGGCGATGGCGGCGGATGGTCCGGCAGCGGTGGCGAGGAGAATGCCGATGCTAAGAAGTGCGAGCAGTGATACTGAGGACCGACGGCTTCTGCGGTAGCCGAAGCCCATCCAGAATTCCGCCGAGAATACTGTCGATAGCTGCGTAAAGTTGAAAGCTGAGACCAGGCTCCCGAAGGAAACGCCGTCATTGCCGACGAGGTCGCGTCGTAAGACGGAAAAGATGATAGATGCCAAAGAAGCGCAAATAAAGACCTCGTACAGCTTGGCTGCAAACTGTAGAGCCTGGAGTTTCGTTTGCGTGTAAGGTTCTGACGGATCGGTCCAGTACGTCTGGCTTATGGTGAGGTAAAGCACGGCTCCCGTGGCACCGATTGGGATGATATGGATGAAAGAGTGGGCTATCCGGGGCCAAAACCCGCTTTGGAGAGCAGTCTTTTTCTGCTCTGGGCCGGTCAAACCTTCAATCCACTCTCTGATCCCAAGGTTCAGTTGAGTCCAGCAATGTCGGATCATCTTTGGACAACAAGCGAGGGTGTTGAGGCAGAAGCAAGAAATTCGAAGAGGATCAGATGAACGGTATGAAATCGGGATTGGAATTTTAAGCGGTCTTGCTTATTGATGACTTTCTTTCACCACGAGGATGTCTGACGAGGTTGAAGTGTTGCCACTTGGCGAAGCAGGAATTGAAGCCAATCAATCAACCCGGTGCTGCGGCAGCTAAGGGTTCGGGGCTTCCAGAAGTGGTTGAGCTGAAAAGATGCCAGTGCAGAGAGCACCATTCTCGCCTGACCTCCGCCAAGGTGGACTGACATGCGAGGCGCCCCGACATGAGATAGGACGCCACGAAAGAAGCTTTGCGTGGAAGTCAACTGATTGAAGCGACGGGACATGCGAGATCGAACTTCTCCGTCCCAAGGTGTGTAGATGCCCGTGATTCTCTCCTCTGACGGACTATTTCCCAATCGAAGATCCCCGGGCATTTTGTCCCCATCGGGCCGGCGGTTCGACAGGACGTGTTGAGTTTCTAAGGCATATGCAATGCATTTCGGTTTGTTGAAGTCACCGGAGAGAAAGTATTGGAGTGGACCGGCTACAATCCTGGCAAACAAACAAACACCTCTTTCTCGTTGTTGACTGTCCCCTGACTCTCTCAACCTCGGATGAAGTGGGTTTGTCGACGGAGGACCAAGTAGAGACGGAAAGGCTTCAACGAATACAGAAAGCTTCTCCCGCTCGGGACGACCGGGCCGTCCCCGACATTAGACTAGGTCTACACTCCTGCCCTTTATGCTCGGAAGTGAAAGCGTGGTCCGGTCGTTTGTCGGAGGTAGTTGGCGCCGAGAATGTCTCAATGTGGGTCTTCTAAAAGCCGGCAACCCGACGCGCGGCGACAGCATTATCCGGCTGACATCGGTGATGGCCGGCCGCCTCATTACTATGTCAGACAGGATCGCCGGCCCAGGTTCGAAGCGGCCCCACCAGACCATGTACGATTGTACTTGTACGAATGCCGGTTTCGTGTACCAATGCCGGTTACGTGTGCCCTGCAGGATGGCTGGATGCAGCCTTGTCTTTGTTTCGGCAAGTATGGAAGATAGAATCAATCGGTCATTTCGAGGATGAGACTTGAGTCGCGTAAAGTAGCCGTAGGAGGCCCGGGTAATCCAGTCTGACTGTCTCATCACCAACCGCCTCGTGCGGCGCCGATGTTGCATGCCAAGCGATCCCCACCGGATGATGACATCGGAAGAAGAGATCCGCAAGGATCCGACCAACTTGAATAGGGCTGCGCTTATGGTCGATCAGGCTCTGTCCTTGGTGAAGTTCTCGGCCAAGCCACAGCGGGCTCCGAGTCAGGGGACGGCTGACGATCTCCCTAAGCTCGCAGATCTCCCTAGCCCGGCATGAAAAAGAAATATAAAAGTCGGTAGCCGCGGGATGTGCTTATCAGGAGACGACGGGGATCGTTGTGGCCGAAGGACAATGATGTTGGCGAAGGGGACTCGACCTCAATCTCTGGCCCATTTCCCCTTTCGGTATCCAAATCGACGCAGAGTGGTCATAGCCGACTGCCGACCTCGCGAGCGGAAGGATATCCAATACCACACGCTATTATGTACGTGCGGTTCCGTGCTCGCCCGGTGTGGGGGTTGTAGAGACTGGTCCATTTCGCCCAGACTGCTCGGCACCCAAACCGGCTGCTGTCCAGCATGTGCGTGTGGAACCCGGGGAGATGCTGGCCAGTCTTCCAACCAATGTCCTTTTGTGAAGGCGACGAACTCGCGTCTTATGACCCCGTTTGGGATATCTGTAAGTCGTTTCTCTTGGCCACCTCCGGCTGAGTGAAACAGTCCCAGCCCTCCGGTGCGTAACCGCACTGGCCAAGACCAAAATGGGGAAAAACTACCGCCGTCAAAGCCAATAACAACCAAGCAAGATGATGCGGCCATTCCCCAAGACGAATATAGCGGGACAGATGCATGATGTTGGTCCACCATCAAGGACCGGTAACCTGGCATATCGAAGAAAGAAACCGGCGAGAGAAATGGGATCAATGGATCTCGGACGAAGGCCAGGGTCTGAGACATGCAGGTCACCAGGATCCCAGTGGTTGCTCTTCCTGTTTTTAGCGCACGCTTAGCAGCGTCGCCAGTGGGGCGGCTGATAGTTAGGACCGCCAATGTCGGATCCAGGTCCAAGACCTCTTGGACGTTGGAGAGGGTTCATGAAACGGTCTTGATCTCTCCGCGAGACAGCGCAGTCCGCCGACACGGCACCGGGACCTGTACAAGCTCATCCTACCCCGCTCGTCCCTCGTGGTGTCTCTGGATCTAAGGCACCGAGGGAACCCCTTCAACACTACCCCGACCGAGTATGCGCGGTTTCACAAAGAGAGAAGGTGGCCGACCATGTCGTGCGGGGTGCGGGAGTTGGCCAGAGCATCTTTGCATCTTGGAGGCGAAACTTGGCCCGCTTCGGGCCGTTTTAAGAGGTTGGCTGGACGAGACGCATCGAGGGCGGGCGGTTCGGGGAATTTCTCACTCAATTGGCGCGCACGGAGAGTGGCGGATAAGAAGGAGGACGGAAAAGAGAAGACGAAGGTGCTGAACAGTGGAAAGGAAAATGAATTCCAAGCACCACAAACACAAGTGATGAGAAAAAAGCAACCCGGCTTCCAAGACAAGCGCACAGGAAAAACAATCGAGGCAAGGCTCTGCCAAGCATGGCGGCGTGGTGTCGGGGCTGCAATGGCACGTCGCCGTGTGGCTTGGGCAGCGACCCGGATTGCAGCGTGCAGCAGCTGTCAGGGGGATGACAGCCAGCCACGAGGTCGAGACGGCAGCAGCCAATGCGGGTCATAGCTTTCCCCTCTGCGGAACCCAAGCGGGACCTGACCTCCCCTGGTTCCCCTCTCGACACCCAGGCCGACTCTCCACCAACCGCCGAACTATTGGCCCCCGGCGCCCTCTAGCCTGAAATTTGCAAATTGGGGAGCTGGAGACCATTGCTTTCCGCCATGGAGAACTGGATACAACTTGGGGACTGTCCCTGGTCTTCCCCAGAGTGTCAAGCTGCAGCGTCTCCGCGTCCCGACACCACTCATTCCGACCCGCGGTTCGCCCGCTTCCTCCCGTCCTCCTCCTCCTCCTCTCTCCTTCTCGTTTCCTCTTCTCCCAGCCTGGTCCCTTGCGACAACGGCTGACCCAGAAACCTGGCTCTCCCCGTTGCCATCACCTCGTCAGCGCGACTGTGAACCGTGAAGCTCTCGACCCCACTTCAACAACCGCGAGTCAGGACAACGACAGCCGAGACCACACAGCATGGATCAGTTCGCACGATCAGCGGCCGATATCGACGAGATGGCGTGAGAATTCCCGTTCGGCTGGGTGAGGACTGTTGATTGACGTTGTCTGCTGCAATAGGAACACACTGCGCCGGCTCGATACGGGAGGGTCCTATGTGGGCCACCCGATGCAGAGCCAGCACCCATCGATGCCATCGCCTCCGTTGTATCCCGACGGCGAGGACATGTACCGCGTTCCCTCGCACGAAACCGCCGACAGTACCGCCGCTCTCTGCCGCCCGACATCCAAGGGCCGGCCGAGTACAAGGAAAGACTCGAGGGCGTCCGAGAGACGACCTTCGCGGACGCCAACAACAGGGAGCGCGTCCGGCTATACACTGTACCCCGCCCCTAGTAAACCGCCCGGAAGAGCCCTGCCGCCGGTTCCACCGCTCCCCAAGGGCTCCCGGCCACCTGGGTCTCGTGCCTCGGTTGACAACTCGGACGCTGCTTCGTCGCGCTACTCGGAGTGCTCCAGGACAAACTCTCACGTCGATTACCCGTCCGCCTCCGCCGCCATGCCTATGTCACCAGGATTCCCTCTTACCCCAATGTCGCTCCAGCACTCATCTCCAGACGACTACGCTACCAGGCCAGCGCCGCTGTCGCCCCAGCCGTCGGCCGCTACTCCTCTGGACCTGGCCGCCTGGAAGATCCTGGCGACGAAGAACGAGAAAGGCATCAAGGACCCCGCCATCTACTACTTCGACGTCTCCACCACGGCGACGACGTTAGCGAGCAAGCATGGCAATAAGCTAATCAAGGTTTGGAATGTCGGCACCGGCGCCGTACAGAGCACCATCAAGTTTTCGTGTTATACGACAGCGCAGGCTCGGTCACGCGAGTATTTTGTCCGCAGCCATGCCATCTTGTCGGAATCCACGACTCTCATCGCCATCGCCACTGGCTTTGGTGATACGCTGGAGATCTGGGATTGGGCCAAGAAGAAGAAGTTGCAGTCGATCGACAAGGCTGACCGTTGGGCAGCGGTCCGCTCCAACGTCTACGAGTCGGCTTGGAGCCCGCTTGTTACATATCACGGCCACACCGACACTATCGATCTCTACCACCCAACCCACGACAAGAAGCCTTTTAAGCGCTCCCGCACCATTGAACTTCGCCGTGCCGGCCTTCCTGTCCTGCCAAAGTATCCGGAGCTCGCCTTCTCGGCTACCAGCCCTATCCTTGTCACCGCCTCAGGTCCCCGGCCCCCCCGCCTTGGCCATCCTCCACCGGAACGCGAGACGCTTTTGGTGGCCTGGGAGATAGCAGATGGTCCCTCGGGCGACATCCGCGACTCGACCTCGACGATCGTCACCTCGGAGCCGTACCGCGTTGTCGCCCCGTGGCAGCATGCCGAGCTCGATACCGCCTTGCCCTCGGGCCTCGCGGCCTACGGAAGCATTGCCGTATCTATTTGGATCCCTGCCAGCTATCGCGCTCTTCCAGTACCAGCATCGCGCGGGGGCCAGGGCTACAACCTTCAGCCGGTCAAGGTGCACTGGCGGTATGTGTTGGTATGGGACTTTTCGGTGAACTCGACACGCACCTTCCGCATCCCGAACACGATTTCGTGCGTATCTCCGGACTGCCGATACGTGGGGTACTGCGATACACGTGGCACGGATGTCGGTGCCCGCGGCAGCATGGTGATCCTCGATGCGACGACGGGCAAGCAGCTGTGGTGCTGGCCCGACCCAGAGGCAGGCGCCATGGACAGCGGGCCCAAGGCCGGGTTCGAGCAGCTCGAGAGGCTCGGCAAGGTGACAGAGATGAGCTTCGCTGCCGACAGCGGATTTCTTTTTGTCGGGGATATCGACGGAAATATCGGTGTCTACGAGATTCGGGAATTGTCCGGCGACAGGGTGCAGGTGGTGCCGCAGGCATGATGGTATGAAGTATTTGATCTCAATGGAAGTTGTAAAAGGGGGATGGTGATCTAATGGCGGCGGACAATGCATGGAGAGGAGAAACAGGTTTGGTCGGGAGGTATTTGTGTTTTATCGTCTTTTTGGATTTGCAAAGTATCAATTATACCCCTTCCCGTTCGCTGCCTCTGTTCTTCAGTCTTTACATGGACGTACAGTTTTCATATTGAATGGCGCAGAGTATAAGGTAATCACATGGATGATATTACGACTTTAATATGGACTAGTAATAAAACTTGCATATTGCGAAAAAAACACACAGTGATAAGATTGTCTTCCTTTCCTCTGTAGGAGAGTATTGTGCCGTATCCTCCCTCCTGTGCTCTACCTTGTGGAATGTTGTATGGAATGCAGCAACAATATGCCCTGTTAGTATTTCAATCGAAGCGTGCGCCATGGTATGGCTGTTTTTCTCTGCCATGTAAAGATACTTAGTGGGCACACATGAAACGGTCTTGACATGTCGATGCCTTCTCGGCACGTAATAGGTAATAAGGTCTGGAAGAAGTTCCAAAGCAGGCGGAGTCTGGCAGATGAGGCAAAGTACCCAGGGACTCAGAATCGAGAGGACTAGTCGATTAGTCCACAAGGCAGGTAGTAGTCCAATTTGCTCGTTCCCCAGAACTCGCCGTGCTCGATACGTACGTCGAAGAAATCGTATCCAAACGCTTGGAGAACACTCGACCGGATCCGGCGCTCGACCGCGGGCCACACCGTCTCGTCCGACTCATAGTCTAGCGTGATAAGTATAGTGTCCCTGCAGGGTCCCAGATACGGACGCTCATCGTCGTTGTAAAACGCGTCGTCTTTGTAGGGGTCGCACGTGCCCATCTCGACCAGATACGGCTTGTTGACCATCTTGTCCCTGGTCTCCGGGGTGTACCAGAGGATGGCGATAATCATTTTTTGCATCCGGTCCCAGTCGTCTTGCACCTCCGTTCCTGGCGAGGGTTCGATCGGGAGGATGTACTTTGGGCGGTCGAGCTCGTGGGAGATCATCTCGACGCCGATGGAGACGGATCGTCGCAGGTCGGGCTCGGCGTGCCACACGAGCTCGTCTAGGCCCTGTTTGACTGCGCAGACGACGTTCTCCCAGAGAGTTGGGGTTGCGCCGTCGATGTCACCACAGCCGTCCCAGTCGGCGACGATCAGGACCGTGGCGCTCCGAGGGTCCAGTGGCGTGCAGTACCACTTGGGGGGGCGGCTCGTGACGGTGATGTCCACGATTCTATCATTCTCGAGGCCCGAGTCGTTTGCGATGCTCCTCACCAGGCCCCCGATCTCATCCATGCCAAACCTCTGGAGCAGCAAGCGGCAGGCCGTGTTCTCTTTCTTGTCCAGGGGGAGCGGCAGCGCCGGGGGCGTGGCGACGCGGTGCCTGACCTTGGATATGAGGAAGTGACCGGCGATGCTGGTGCCGGAGGATGAGGCCTTCGTGGGGCGAAGCCTGGCGGGTACTTGAGGTGGTTGGCCGGCAGGCGAGGGAGTTTGAGCTTGGTTGGAAGGGCCGGCCACAGATGGCACGGAGCTGGACGAAGATGAATCCATGATGCTAGGGTGGCTGAGTATTGTGAGAGAGCTGGGTTGATGGATGGTATGAGGGAGATGGCATGTTCGATGATGTGAAAGAGATGGGATCTGGGAGAAAAGAGAAGGATAACTCCAGAGGAGCCCTGGGGTTTTTATATACGATCTCGAGCACATGATTTGTGTGGGCGTGATTTGGAGGCGGCAAGGGCTTTTCGAGCTGGAGAAGGGCCACATTTAACTAAAAGCGCTCTACATCTTTAGTTGAAGTAGCTACATACACAAGTAAATCGTCCGTCGAGAACCTAGAGTAGCCCTAGGGAAGCGAGGTCATCGCCATTACTATATTTGGGTAGCTTGGGTCCACTGTCGAGTCGCACACCTTGCACATGAGACTGGACGATTCGCCAATTCGCTGTCTACACTGCATGTGTTCTTCATGCAAAAGCACTCTACTCTGTAACATCTTAATCTAGCTCCTTGACTAACAGGACATAGAGAGAGGGAACTTGATAGTCGTCGAGTGGTGAAGAGTCACTTGCCTGCAGAATACTGAATTCAAGATATCTAAACTGGGAACTGAACTTGATGGCGCCAGCATGTCTCATTTCGACTGAAGGTTTAGGTTACGAGCGAAAGCCTCACATGGTCCCCAGATCAGGACCAAACCCTCCGCACCGACATGTGAACAACCGAGACTTCGAGAATCAAGAATCCAACTTTTTGCCCGCCGCTACCCATCTGTAGTGGAAGATATCCGATCGATCCATTCACAACAATTTGACCATCCTCTCCAATCCCCCCAACAAGAACCACCAACCATGTTTTCAGATGAGATCCCCATCCAGAATAATCATATCCAAATCCTCCCACCCAAACAACCTGGAAGTCATGTTCAAGTCTCATATAGTCAATCTCTCAACCAAGCAAGTCCTACACTTCCCGGCCACACAAAAAAGATCAGCCACCACGTCCAATAAACCTCTCCATCCTGCTCTCCGACGGCTTCCGACTAGGCAAATGCACACCTGTATCCCTCTGCTGCTGTTCCACCGCATAGCCGCCGACCTGTGCATCGTATCCAACCCGTGCATCCGTAGCACTCGCCGGCATACCAGTCATACTAGTCCGCTGCTCGCCAGAGACATTACTCTTGACGGCGCCGTATAGACCCGCGCAGCCAAGGATGCCGACGATGGCGTACCTTTTTTTGTTATCAATCATTAACCAGTGCACTGAAAAGACGTGGTAGGTGTGCAAGAAAAAGGACACCCTTCCCTTGCACAGCCTAAGGTAGTACCCGCTTATACACGACAAAAAGAGAAAATGAAAAAGAGAAAAAAAAGAGAAAGGGGGAGAGAGAAAGAGAGAGACAAACAAAAGAGTCTGATCAGGATATCCCATCTCCTTATCCAGCCTAGTCTGGTGCACGCCGCTCGGCGTCGTATACGTCGCCTGCATCTCGGACGGATAATCAAACGCCAGCTCAATGTCGTCGGCCGCCTTGCCGCCGTCGGCCATGGCGATGCGGCGCGGCGAAGTGGTCGAGAGGGTCCTGGTGGAGATCCGGGTGGTCCGGACCGGGCTTTGCAGAAGCGCCGCCGTCGCGCCGAGTCCACGGCTGGCGCGCACGGCCTGGGTTATCCGGGCAAGATTCATAGTTAAAGTGTAAATCGGCAATGGAAATGAATAATAGTCACGATTGTCAGAAAGAATCATCGTCAGTAAAAACATGGCGAGTTTGTCTTGTTATACTTGAGCAGGATGCGGGGGATGGCCGGCTTGACGTATATCTGACGGACGATTGCAGTCACCACGGATTCCACCCGACCGATTCTGACGACAGCTGAGCGAGCCCATCTTAAAAAGCAAAATTCATTGTCCTTGACTCAAGGTCCAAAAACGACCTCGGGCCCGCTGGCGCATCCCCTCCCTTCAATCCTCATCTTCCCCGTCCAGCTGATTCCCCGTGCCGTTGATGCCCCGTGCCGCTGAGCGCTCTCAGGGTAGCCCATCCACCAACTCCCGAAAAGACAAAGCCCCAAGAATATCAACAGATCAGAGGTATGTGCCTGGCTGCCCCAAACAAACTCCAAGGCGGGCCAATCAACAAAAAAAATCAGATCCTTACAAGTTACAAGAGAAGCTTACGAGCCCCTTCATTAGCCAGAGCATCCGCCGCATGATTCCCCGGGTCCGAGGCGTGCCCCTTGACCCAGACGAATTGAGTTTTCGTCCCCTTCTCGTCTCGCGCCTCGATGCGAGCGCGGATCGCCTTGATCAAGTCCTGGTTCATGACGGGATCCCGACCGGCTTTCATCCAGTTGTTGCGTTCCCAGTTCTGGTACCACATCGTGACACAATTGATAGAGTACTTGCTGTCGGTGCGGATTTCTACGCCTTGGTCGTCACTGGCCGCCTCCAGAGCCCGGAGAATGGCTGTGAGTTCGGCACGCTGGTTTGTCTGAACTTCCCCTTGAAGTCGTTCTGCGACGTTTCTATGAAGAATGGTTAGCGAAAGATCCGTCGTATGCTCAGATTATGAACGCACCTAGGGTCTTCCGGCCCAAAAAACACACCCACACCGGCGGCCGCGCCTAGTCTCCCATTCCCGAGCGAGCTCCCATCTGTGTATATGACGATCAAGGAGGGTGACCCTGCGTCGGTCGCTGTTTTTGCCTTCTTCGCCGGTGGCTGGGTCACCCCGTCTGTCGTATTTGAGCTTGTCATATTTGAGCTTGTCGTATTTGAGCTTGTCGTATTTGAGCTGGTCACGTCCGCGTCGGAAATCCTATATGTCCGCACGAATTCCTCTGCTTCAGCTCGCGTGTTGAATTTCTTGTGCTTGGGACCCTTGACGCCGGCAATAGCCCGCTGTGCCGCCGGCCAGTTGGTGTATACACCGGGCTTGTTCCCACGGGCAACCGCGTAATATCGCTCGGGCTCGTCCGGTCTGGAAGGAGGGTCTTGACCCGCGGCAAAAAGGGCGGCGTCCTCGTAGGTCGGAAATGACTTGACTGCACACAACACGTTAGTGAATGCCAATACATGATATGGTAGGGTAATACAAACATTGCGCGCCCTTGAAGCCGGAAATCTGCTGCTGGCACATCGCATAGTCGGTGTAGACCCCGGGCGTGAAACCAGCCCGAACGGCGTAGTACTTTTGTTCCACGGCGTCCATTTTTCGCTTTCTTGAGGTTCCGGCCGCCGTGGTTGCTTTCGATGCAGCGGGGTTCTGGGCGCTGGACAGAGGAGTTTTCTTGTTCGCGGCTGGCATGCTGACGCGAGGCTTTACGGGCGAGAAAGGAAACCGGTTCGTCTTGTGACGGATTGGTAAGAGCAAACCCCGGCGGCGCTGGTTGTGTCCAGGGCTATTTGAGATGGGCCTGGACAGCAGCTCGGGCCAAAAGCGCTCTTTATCGAACTCGACGGAAGAATGTGCAAGAGCTTGGTGGCCCAGGCGTGTCAAGCCTAAGAGGGGTCGCCCGCGAGGCAGTCAGGCCCCTTGCATTTTAGGATCTTTGTCGCTTTGTCAGTCTGGCTGCCCGGAAGCGTTGGCGTATGCGGCTGATGTCTCGCTCTCAATATGCTGCCGAAAGGCGGATCCCAGCGATGGCAGACGCGCGAATTGAGAGTATCGCCGCGATGGTGTTGAGAAGGTGGGGGAAGAAGCAAACAGGAGTCCCGTGCCGAGACCACCCTTGGGGTTCTCGCAAGTTATTTCCGATAAGATAAGGAAGCGGCCGGCAAGAACCGTGCAACCCTAACCCTGCAACTGCCCCGCATTCATCTGATCGTGCAGCTGGTGCAACCGTTACTATGGATGACTTCAGTTTTGGGATGCTCTTTCGGGTTGTTTGGACGATCTTTTGTTTCGGTCCGGGCTTGGAAGAGATTACAAAAGCACTTTTTCGAAAGCTTTGCCCCGGATTTTGTCCCACATCAGCCCTGCTGATCTCCCCCGCAGTCGATAGCGACCGTTTGATGATAAAGTTCTGATTTACCATGCGCCACGAACGCCTCTCAAATGTTATCGGAGTTTCATGTTGTTTCTCGATCTGGCCGTGCTGGATCTGTTCATCTGTTGTCTTGGGGGCAATCCATCCTCACGATCCCCCGCTCCCTCTGACATTATTCCCGCCATCTCGTTCTTTTGAGACCACAGGGAGCAAGGTTGCGAAAGGAGCAGGGACGAGATGGATACGAGACTTTAATGTTTGCTGACGGATGTTGCTGACGCTCTGAGCGCAATTTTGCATCTGAAATTCCATCGAGGCATTTACCCAAAGAGGCAGTTCCAAGGCGACAACCGCCAGCCCATCCAATCATCATGCATTTCCGCGTCTGAACCACACGTCACAGTGGACCTCTCCAGCCGAGCTAGCCTTGACTCGGCTTTTGCCTTGCTTCTGCGCGGTGCGACCGGTGCGACTGGCAATGCCACGCTTTGCCCGGGCCGGTCCAGTGCAGCCAGGGAAAGGGAACCAGTCAGCGCTGGCCTGCCATTGAGGTCACCCCGCGATTCTTTCTTGGTTCGCCAGCCATGTCCGGACATTCCAGCCGCAACCCTGCGGACGAACACGAGCCCAGCCCGCGCGTCCAAGGACGAAGGTGGAGTGATTCCCTCCCTTCTCCCCCACAGCCCAGGGTGGCCCCCTTCCACCAAACCTCAATCCAACAACGTCGCTCGTTGCGGGTGCTCGTCGCCGGCTTTTCCTCTCGTTTAGTCTGAAGGATTGGCTTTGTTCGTTTCAGATGGTCTCTCGGCACTAGGCGATCGGTCACTCTCGCTCGCTTTTTCCGACCGCGACATCCGCATTTCGACAAGCTGCTGCCCAGCCGCCCGACCGCTGCAACCGACCGACGTCCGACTGGAAGGCGATCGAAAACACTCGACAAGGCGACGAGGCCACAGAATTTCAGGTGTTTGCGCAAGGGACAACTGGGAATGCGCGGGGGGATTTGAAGGTTTTACACAAGTCGCAATTGTGGGCGGAGGGGAAAACGCCATCAGACTCAATCAAGCCATCTTTGGCTGATCTTTACTCGACAACATGCGGCTCTTTGCCTCCCGATCGTTTTCATTATTTCTTTCCATTCTCATCTCATCCGTTCTTCCAGCCGCCAACGCCGAATATGTGCTGCGATCGAGCTCGCTGGCGACATGCCAGGATACGTCCCTCTTCACGGCAAGCCTATTCGATGTCGTCTTCACCCCGAACAACAATACGGTAGCCATCAACATGGTCGCATCGTCGACCATCCAGGGCTTTGTACTCTTCGATATCTCGATTCGGGCATATGGATACCAGATTATTCGCACCACCATCGATCCCTGCAACGCGAACCTGCCCGGTTTGTGTCCCATGACATCCGGCGATATGGACAATCCCTTCAATCTGGCAGTTGGCCCCGACGCCGTCCGCCAGATCCCCGGTATCGCGTACACATTCCCTGACCTGGATGCGACAGTCAAGGTTTATGTCAATATGACAAGCGGCGACCAGGCGGGAAGAAGTGTTGCCTGCGTCGAGGCAAACATTTCCAACGGGAAAACAGTCGACCTGGTTGGCGTAAAGTGGGCTACTGCAGCGGTAGCGGGTCTTGCTTTGATCGCTTCCGCGGTTGTGTCGGGTCTGGGCTACTCAAATGCTGCTTCTCACGTTGCAGTAGGCGCGCTGTCGCTGTTTAGCTACTTCCAGGCGCAGGCCATGATCGGATTGTGTGGCGTTCCGCTCCCTCCGGTTGTGCAGTCCTGGACCCAGGACTTCCAATGGAGCATGGGCATCATCAACGTCGGCTTCATCCAAGATATCCTGACATGGTATCAACGATCTACCGGCGGCACGGCATCTACCATTTTTGACTCGCTCCACACGATTTCGGTGCAAGTCGAGAAGGTGAAGCGCGATATAGAGCTTCCCTTCCTTCCCAGAGAACTCATCCAACGGTCCGTCTCGATGCTTCCACCCTCGGTGGTGCGACATGCTGCCAACCTTGCAAAGCGCGCAAACATCCAGACTTCCTTCGGAAGCTATATTGTCTACGGCATCCAGAGAGTCGCCTTCCGCGCCGGAATCGAAACCACAAATCTGTTCTTGACAGGCCTAACGTTCTTCTACATCTTTGCGCTGCTGACAGCCCTTGGTGTGGCCCTCTTCAAGGGGTTTTGCGAACTCAGCGCCAAGTTCGGCCTGATCAAGGGAGAGACATTCGAGGACTTCCGGCGTGGATGGCTGACCATGCTTAAAGGTAGGTCCTCTTTCACATGCCCCCCAACGCTCTGCTAACTTAAATAGGTATTCTGTTCAGAATTCTGCTCATCGGCTTCCCTCAAATCTGCATCCTGTCCCTCTGGGAATTCACGCAAAACGATTCGCCGGCGGCCATGGTACTGGCCGTGTTCTTTTTCTTCGGTCTGGTCGCCACGCTGGGCTGGGGCTCGTACAAAGTCATCAGCATGGCGCGCCGTTCCGTTGCGATGCATCGGAATCCCGCATATATCCTGTATTCCGACCCCTTGGCGCTCAACAAATGGGGTTTCCTCTACGTACAATTCCGCGCATCGGCCTACTACTTCATCGTTCCGATGTTGTTGTACCTTCTGCTCAAGAGCATGTTCATCGCCCTTGCCCAGGCCTCTGGGACGGTTCAGGCCGTCGCTTTTCTCGTCCTGGAGTCGGCAGCGCTTATCACGGCCAGCGTGATACGACCGTGGATGGACAAGAGCACCAACACGTTTAATATCGCCATCTGCTCTATCAACTTCGCCAACGCTATTTTCTTGTTCATCTTCACAGACGTCCTTGACCTCCCGCCGTTGGTGATCGGTGTGGTGGGTGTCGTTCTCTGGATCGCCAATGCCGCCTTTTCGCTTATCCTTCTCATTATGCTCATCGTCACAACGACGATTGTGCTATTCCACAACAATCCCGATACTCGATACCAGTTCATGAATGACGACCGCATGTCATTCATGAAGTCGCAAACGCACCTCCAGACCTCCAACCAACTCGAGGCTCTTGCTGCGACGGCACGAAATAGCGGAAGGGGGTTTAAGCCAGCCCTCGACCTCGAAGACGACAATGTGTCAGCCATGTCGAGCGCCAACATGGCGGCGCGGCCATCCTCGCTTCAATCGGCTCGAGGGTCGGCTCGAGGGTCAATGCGACACTCGACTGCGGAGCCCGCATACGCTCAAGATCAGCAGGAGCCGAACCCGTATCTCAGGAACCGGCCAAGCAGTCATTTCAGGTCACCGAGCCCTCTTACCGGGTCGTCGTCCAACCTGTCAGCCCACCAACCACACCCAAACGTAAACGCCGCAGTGGGGTACCGGAGCTCAACCGGGCCCGGCCAACTGTAAGTGGGCCTTTTTTTCCCCAGTGGATATCTATCTGACTCCTCGCAGCAGCGGATGGCAGCGTGGGGCAGGCTACGACGAGAGCACCAGATGATTTACGACACCCTCTCCGATTGCAATCGTCTCCGCATTGCAGTCTATTCCGTTTGTACATAAAACTATACCCCGTATCCCTGATTTCATAGGTGAGGTCTTTTTATGCGGCATCTGGGTAGCAAAATATATTTGGCTAGGCTATCTGATGGGTTTGGCAAGCGGGCGAGTGTAGCATGGAGTTTTTATTTGGAAGTGGACATGGCGGCAGATTGGTCTGGCGATACCTCGTCCATGATACATCCTTGGATGGTGGACAGCCGCAAGCGGTGATGTGCGATGAGTGGTTCCAAACACAGCGGATGGCATTGTCATGTGTATTGTAATGAACTTGCGGATGAATGAATGGGTTTTGCATATCAATGAATGCCGGAGATGGTGACAAGCAGTGAGACGATCCACGGAGCAGCATTTCCTGTTAGTTGTCGGAGGGGTCAAGATCTGGGACCAACAAGATGCGGTTGGGAAGCAGTGCCATCTTGAATGACACACGTCATACTTGAATGTGGTAACCCGTAGTAGACCAGCGGGAGAGCATCCGGGTAAAATCTGGCCATGTTGTCCTTATGCGGGGAGCGTGGCAGCCAGCTGAGCCGCAACCCGCGCCCCCTTTTCTCCCCGCTTGTTCTGTTTTTAACGATCTGCCTGCAGGTCTGCAGGTCTGCAGGTCTGGCATATATATATGCGAGTGAGTCGGGACGAGACTTTGACTAGCGAATTTACCGAATTGTACCTACATGTAGGTTATTGTATGTGCCGTGTCTTGGGTGGTAGTTTGGGTGAGGAGAGAGGGGGGGTTAAAACGTGTTCTCTTTTGGGTTTCCCCCCTTTTTTTTCTAGATTTTCCCCGCAACGGTTAGGGGTTTTTGTTGGATAGGTAAGGTAGGAAGCTAGAGGGGCGGGGGGGTGGAAATCTGGGGACAACGTTCGGGAGCGGACAGCTTGCAATTTGTGCCATTCGCTTAAACCGTTATTACTATTCTTATATTGACGGGAGGAAGAGAGGAGGAAGAGGAGGAAGAGGCGCGTGAGATGGGAATGGAGGGGTCTTGATCGGTACCTGTATATGAATCTGTTCTTCCCCCCTCCCCTTCTTTTCGAATACACGAAGTTTTTTCTTTCCTTCCATGAACGTGTTTGGTTCTGAGAAGTTCACTCACCCACTGCTGGATTCGGTGGATTACTTTCACTCCCTCCGTTTCCGCCGTATATAACAATCACTTTCATCCGAGAAACAAAGGGGACTGCTCCGATAAGAACAATCCCATTCTTTTAGTCGTCGGTATGACCCTTGTCATGATCGATTGACAGGTTAGAGTTGTTTGGTGAAAGAGGAGGATATTTTCTATCAGGCAGATCAAGGTAAGTACGTGTTGGCTGAGTAAAAGTGTATATAACGTCGACATTGATCTGACGTCGCGAAGCACCGATCTATCTTTGGACTACCATACCAACCTACCTACCTACCTGTCAGACTGAGGAACTACCCACTTGCATTCCGAATTCCGACCAGAGATCATCATGGTGTCCCTCAACGTCAGCGCCCTGCTCGCGGCGGACGAGGACGAGCTCCTCAATGGCATCTGGATCGGGCTGCTTAGCGTTGAGGCGCTGATGGTCGTCGGGGTTGCGATGAGGGGTTTGATCGGGGCGATTGTGCCGAGGTTGAAGGGGCCGAGTCGGGGATGATTTTACTCTTGGGCGGTTCGTGCTTTCGTTGGTTGGTTCCAGGTTTGGATCACGAGCAGGCGTGGTGCATCGCATAGCGAATGGAGTTTTTGAGGTTGGCTTTCCCAGGAAGCATACCTACATGTCTAGCAAATTAAATTCACATCTATTTTTTCAATTTTTTTCTCGAATCAAACCTGACCTTACATGCAAGTCTGCCGTATGTTGCCATGGAGGTGCTAGCCCTACCTGTCGGTCATTTCCTGTGTGAGGGAATGGACCTACTGTAAAGTTGCCCGAACTCGAGTGTGGAGAGCATGAACTTCACACGGTGTCAATGTTCGGCCGTTGCAAGGAAAATATGACTGCAGGTGCCGTGTCATCAGCCGGATGAATCTGACACCGCCAAAAGGCGTGCTCTGTACAAAGCTGAACCGACAGACATTTTCCTTGTCTTTCAGGTACTCACAACAAGCAATCCCAGGCCAATAAGTTTGAAAATCACTAACAATCTTCCATCTGACTTGAAGCGAAAGCACCTATGTAACCCCCGTTCCTGTCGACTGTAGTCATCAATGGCCCCTGACCGTGAGTTTGAGCCCTGCTCGGTCAAAATCATCCGTACCTGACTCCCGCAGACTGCCAGCTCTCCAACACCCTCCCTCGTCCGGCCGACGATGGCCTCGCCTCACACCTCACCGGCGCATCAATCCCCGCCGACCTAACCCTAATCTCCACCAACGACAACAACATCCCAATCAAACTGAGCGAGCTACCCGGCCTGACCATCCTCTTCTGCTACCCCCGTACCGCAAGCCCCGGCGAGACCGCCCCCGACGAGTGGACCAACACGCCCGGCGCACGCGGCTGCACGGCCGAGGCCGGGAGCTACCGTGACAACTTTGCCGTGCTGAGAGAGCTCGGGGTCGACCAGCTTTTTGGGGTAAGCGTGCAGGACACGGCCTACCAGCGCGAGGTCAAGCGCCGGCTCGGCCTGCCGTTCGACCTGCTCAGCGACGAGAAGCTCGAGTTTGTGACGGCCATGGGGATGCCCACGTTTGAGTGGGAGGGCAGGACGCTGATGAAGCGGATCACGCTCGCGCTCAGGGACGGGGGCAGGGTGGAGCGGGTTTGGTACCCTGTTTTTCCTCCTCATGAGAATGCTGATGAGGTGGTGGAGTGGTTGAAGGGGAATATGAAAGGTTAGATGGGAGTAGGTGCTTAGAGAGAATGAGCGTGGTGCTAAGCTACCTACTAGGGAGATGATGCGGTTATAGTTTCGTTGGTCAGTTGGCCAAGCTATTATAAAGAACCAGTTTCACTAATACTATTCTAATGGTAGTTGCTGTTGTATCTGACACGAGCATTCTGTATTCCTAGCTCCTTACCTATTCGGCGGAGTTTGGTGTCCGACATTGTCTCCGAATTTGGTAAACAATCTTATTACAGGTATATACCCACCTTTTGGAAACGACATCAGAAGGAGATGTGGATAAGTACGTAGTTGGGTACACCGTTGTCCCTGGGAGTGCATCGCTATGAGATGTGTTAGGCCAGGCAGGAGCACCCAGGCAAGATGGAAGGCACGCATGGACCCAGGCCACTGTATTTAGCCAGCCACATGCTCACTTCTCCTCTTTACCAAAATCAAGCAGCCTTACCTAGTCTTTCAGATGCCGACGCGAACGACTAGCCTGATGTTCACCGGCCAAAAGCGAAGCGCCGTGCCGTTTTTGATGCATGAAAAGCGGAATGTTCCGCTTCAGCTCTGTAGAGCCTTGTCGTCGAAGCCCAACCTTTTTTCTTCCCCTCTTCATCATATTGCCCCCCCGGTGCATCCCCTCGGCGCGCTAGCTGGAATGTCCTCGACGTGCGATTATAACTGCTCCTTGTCGTCCCGAGAGCGGGAGCTCACATCATACGCCGATGTCGCCGGCCCGGGAGTGAGTCTTTCAGGAAGCAGAAATGGCGCGCGTTCCCAACTAATAATCCCCGCTGCAGGTCATTGCCGGGTTTCTTGGGACTGCATGGCTGTGCGTTATTCTTGTCGTGGCCCACTACTTACTCGTCTTCGACCCTGCCGAGGATCCTTTTCATGATGAGGACCACCCTCGAGACGCAGTCGTTGGTCACCCATGGGTCTCGAACCCAATCGACGTCGTGGTGACAGCCTACTTGGAGAGGATGGGGAATTTCATTTCAGCTGTCCGGCACAAACCCCGGACCGGACGGATGAGACGCAATCCTAACTGGCAGGGGGCTTTCGTCAAGGTAAAGAACCGTTCTTCCATCTAATATAACGTAGCGCCGCGACGGCTGGCTCACACGTATCAGGCGGTCCTCGCCATGTGCGATGTTCAAATCGTTACAGGCCTAGGGATCCTCATCAGTGGTTTCGCTGACTTGCGGTGCGGCATCTCGGCCTATCACTTCCTTCTGGTCGGACTGATAGCCTGGTTTTCCAACCTCACCCACATTGCTGGCCTGACCGTGCTTCGTCAGTATCTACATCGGCGCCCGGTCGAAAAATGGGCTCGACTGTTCTTCATGTTTACGCTGAGCGTCATGCTTCTTGTTGCAATGGGTCCAACCATCTTCTTCAACTGGGCGGCGCCGGACGAATGGTCCGCTGCTCTTCCCGGCTCTTACGCAATATGTTTTTTCAACCCTACAAACACAATGCAATGGGATGATGCGGCTATGGATACCGCGATCGGGAATACTTCTGCCTTTCAATCGACATTGATGTCGATACTCCTCCTCGCTTTCAGCCTTGGGAGTCGCACCATCAAGCTGCAGTCGTCGTTGTCCGGCGCTGTTACTAAGATGAGGAGCCGGTTGAGCAATTTCTACACCACGAGAGTCTATCGCGTTTACGGAATTGGGACAGCTACAAGCGGGAGAGCCCGCTTCACCAAGAAGGGGAAACGCATGCGGGTGGCGTTGGCCATCCATGTCTCAACTCTGCTGTTATTTCGGATTTATACCGATTTGCTTACTTCTACGCTCTCCGATGTAAGATTTCTTGTCGCCTGCAGTGGTAGGTGGTCGAGGTGCTTGCTAACGCCTGGACAGATCTATTGGCTACTGGTATCGGCCATTTGGGGGACCATCAAGCTCTTTTCGGCAAAGCAGTCAGCCGACGTGGAGGAAAACAGTTGGGCATTCGGCCAGATACTCCCCGCCTTCCTCCTTCTCTCGCCTCTCCTTAGCATCAGCGAAATTTTCAGCGAGCCTAGGAGGGAGCCTGTTGACGCCCCTCCTCCTGAGACCGAAAACGTGCCTCCGGCTGATGATAGCCAGAGCAGCAGCCAACCGCAAGACAACTCAGCCACGGCAGCGATAGGGACGACAACAATGTCCGAGTTCGATTTGGCCGGCGATCTGGATGAGGGCGGTGTTCATCCGGCCGACACGGTCGAAATGCATCGGTACATCAAAAAGCATCTGACGCGCAACTACTACGACATAAAAACGTGCCGCTGGATATCGTTTACGCTCTTTCTGGTCTGCCTCCAAGTCGCGAGCATTACGGGCGCATTCTTGGTCAACAGCGCCATATTCACCACCAGCGCCGTCATGTTCTTGGGACAATACGCAACCATGATCTTTTTCACTTCCCCCACGATAATGTTTCTTGCTATTTTCTTCTACTACCTTTCCGAGAATGCCAACACCGGCAAGTGGGCCTGGGCCTTTTCACAGCCGGCCCTTTTTATCATTATCTGCTGTTTAAATGAATTTTTACTTCTGGAATCATTGTTTCTTCACTTGGACATCTCCAGTCCAGTTTCATTGCTGGTGGGAAGCTATCCGCTTTGGGGAGTAGTATCTATCATTTTGGCATTGCAGCTATACAGTTGGCTTCCCCGCTGGACACGGCAACGTAAGAACGGAAATTTGGCATAGACCGCTGGTTGCCTGTTTTGGCGCGACGTCGGAAACCTTGCTTGGCACAGTTGCCGAGTGCGCGTGGAGCGGAAGCTAATTAGGTAGCTCATCCCACTGTCAGAGCCTCATGCCGTTCTTGATGAACAGAGCCTCACGCTACCAGGGAAAATGTATCTGTAGGCTTCGGGCAAATTGGGTTTATAAGTGCCTTTGTCTTTTATTTCCTGCTGCTTAGATGCTCGGTAATACCGGTCCGGCTTCGAAACCTTTATGAACCGGTGACCTTCATAATGGTAGGGTCGCTGGAGAAGTATGAGAAGTAATGGGTTGTGCCAGGTCTGGCCCAGAAGACATTGCACTGGTAGCTGTCGCCAGTCTTGTCGGTGAACCAGAAATTGTACGACTCGGTGCAAGAAAAGGAGAACTCATTGTATTTTGCCGGGCCTGTGCGCAGGAGGTATTGTTGAATGCTGGTAGTCGATTTCTCCTGGTCCGTGGGCGTACAGTATTGGGCGAAGCCTTGAGTAGGTGGCCCGCCTGACCAGTTGACCGCGATGTTGAAGGACGACTTGCTGGCAGCCTTAGCTTCGTCGCTCGTCCCTCCGGTAGCCGGGGCCGCCTCGTCGGCATTGGACGTTGTTGTAGTTTTGGCGATTCCGATCTTGTAGGGTCGGCCATTCTTGCTCACGCCGTCGGTCCATGTGTACTCGTCGCTCAGAGTCACCTGGCTCCAGTCCGGCTGGATTTGACTGTCGTCGCTCATGGCGATGATACAAGAGAGAATCGGACGAGAAGTGGGTCTTTTAGTGAAGTGTTTTCTTTGGCCAGAAGAGCGAGTGGTATACTCTGTCCCAGGGTACGAGCGAGAGGAATCTGCTGGATTCTCACGTCCAGTGACGGGTGTATTTATACACACGCTGCCATGCCACGTACCCAGCCTGTCTTGCGCGAATTAGTGGATCCTTTCACTTGGGCTGGATGTCCCTGTAAATTGGACTGCTCAGCCTCAGGCCTAGGCCTGGGAATTACCCACCCATGGGTACACGTGTACCCATGGGTAACCCGGAAAAGAAAATGGGTAACCCATAGGTTACCCACAGCGCGTTCGCACGGAACAGGCTTGCACTCCAGCCATCTTTTTTGCCCTGCACACCAGGTATATAAGAACTTCGGATCTTCGCAACCCTTTTTCTTCACTTCTTTTTCTTTGCTCTGTTTTTGATATCTTTTTCTCCCTTTTTCTCTATTCCTTTTTATTGTCCTTTGTTTTTACCCATCCATATATAACCCTTAGATAACCCTACCTAGTATCTCTACACGATGGTAACGATTCAGCCTCGGCAGTCGGGCGCGTCAACGAAATTATACGCTTCCAGTTATGCTTCCCTCTGATGCCGACAGTGGGTTTGACGAGGAGCGTTGACTAGCCCCAAGGAATTTTTATTTCAAACCCTTCGTAGGCAGCCCGGCTTGAGAACCGGAAAGCCCGCTTCACCCATAGGAGTCGACCCGTGCAGCTAAAGTTACCTACCTACCTATCGACGAGGAATCTCCTCGCAGAACGCTCAGCCAGTCACGTCACCCCTGCACTGGGGACAAACAAGACCAGGTAAACGGGGAGTTTTCCTTCTTTTTGTTCAATTGCCGTATCAGTTGCGGCTGTTTAGTCTATCAGCACACCTATTTTCGCCGAATGTGGCCGAACCCCTGACGATCTTGTCCCCCTGAGAGCGACATGCAAGTGCTACAAATGGGCTGACCCTGACAAGCCTACCTCTTATTATGCTTACCCGACACACCGAGCTTCCATCGGAAGTGATCAACGCTGACTGCATTGCAGAGATCGATAGGTGTTCAAGTGATATTTGGCCGGAGTACCTTAAAACGCGGAAGGAAGTGGGAGACGGAGGTGGGATCAGTTCTATCCAAATATTACGAGGATCTTGTGAGTTTTAGCAAGATGAAAATTTATCTATTTCTTCTCGCAGTCGGAGGTTTTCCCACCAGCTCTCCAGCATGGCAAGAAGAGACAACAAAGGCGCAAAAAAAAAAAAAAAATGCCTGCCTGCCTGAGAGAATGATTAACCGGGATCTCCGGCATGATCGTGTGGTAAGGTACGCGTTGTTGAATAATATTCTTTCCTTATAATCCAAACAAAAAAAATGTGTTTTCTGACGGCGACCCTGTATCGAGCTGAATAATACAATTCGGCAGTTCTAGATTCAGACCAAAAATCAAGGTACCAAACTGACCATCCAGTAGAAATAGCACTCCCGCGCGGTGACTCCCGAATCCAGGGTTTCTCCTACTACCTAGGTACCTACCTCATCCTCACCTCCAATATCCCGTCGTCCCTGCCACACACACGCACTCTCCCAACTCCATCCCTACCTAGGTAGGTACCTAGATACTGCCCTCCAGTCCAGACCCTCGAACTCGCACCTCTAAGCACCCCTTCAACTTCAACCCCATGATATGTAATTAAACCAACCCACCCATCACCGCCAACACCAACCTCAGCTCTTACAAAAACCAACATGAAAAAATCCCTAACAACCCTCCCCCTCGTTCTCCTCAAAACCGCAACAGCAACCCCCCAAATCGGCTGCACCACCCCGCTCAATCTCAAGGATACCCTCCTCGCCGCCGCCAGCCTAGCAAAGTACTGCGCAGCAGAAGGCGACAACATCACGCGCAACACAAAGGTATCATGGCAAATCGGCAACTCGCGCGCCTACTTTTGCAACTACTCGTAGGACGGGGGGAATTTCTGCGGCCAGGCCGAGATCCAGACGGCATGGGACGCGATCCAACAGACTTGCGGCGCCGGCATGGGGGGGTGGTGGTTTGAACCCGAGTGGAAGAAGACCTACGGGTTCGACGTGGCCGAGGCATCCTGGTGTGGCAATCTTTAAAAAGAGGCAAGCAACGACGATGTTCAATTAGGTATTAAACTGGTATAAACATGATGCAACAATCACTCCTGGTCAAAGATCTCCTTCAACACCTTGCAGCACTCGAGATACAAGGCTTCGGCCCCCGCCGCCGGCTTGAGTGGGTCCGGCGACTTGTCCCAGCCGTGGGGTACCTCGGGGATCATCTTGTAGCGGACATTCTTGCTGATCGGGGGGTTCTCCAGCCGCTTGGCAAGCTGCTCGCCCTCTCGGAGGAGCATGTCCCACTCGCAGGTGTAAAACACGACATTCGGCGGGATCCCGTTGGCGAGCTGCTCATCCGACGCCTTGCTTGGCGACAATAACGGATTGGACAGCTCCAGCTCGGGCGGGAAGAGGTACGATGCGTCAAAGATGGACGTCAGGTTATCTGGGAGCGTTTGGTCGGGGCGGACAGATGTCGCGCGGCGCTCGGCTCGGGATAGTGTGTAGTCTGTGATTGGATACCATGTAGCAATGGCGCGTAGCTTATGATCGGGTTCCTTGTTCGTCTTCAGGTGTTCCGCCAGCCGCAAGGTGGACGTGATGGCAAGGTTACCCCCGGCAGAGAATCCCGACGTCGCCAATCTCTGGGGATCGATGCGCAGTTCCTTGGCGGATCGGATGAGGTACAGAATGGCATCGGCGGCATCGTCGACAGCAACTGGGAAGGGCGCCTCGGGAGCTAATCGGTATTCCACCGACACGAAGATGGCGCCGCAGGTATCGACGACGAAACGGCCGAAGCGAGCATCGTCGGTGGCATTGCCTATGGTGAAGCCGCCCCCGTGAAAGTTGACCACCGCAGGGTACGTCTTGTCCGAGTTCCTAGCCTTGCCGTAGCCCTTGGGTGTGTAGAATTGCAGGGTAAACTCGCCCTTGACTTTCGAAATGGTCGACGGAACGGTGCGACTAAAGGACGGGTTCGGCGGTCGAGGCGGCGCGAGGAAGTGCAGCGACATGCCGATATATTCGAGCGATCGCCAGAAACCCGCTGACATCCTCAGGGAGAAGCGCGACGGGGGGTGAGGAATGGCATCTTTGGCTTTGTCGAGCGTCTTTCGTTCGGTCGACTGGGTGGTGGAGGGAATCAAGGGCACGGGAATGCCCTCAACCGTTGGGATTTTGGACATGCTGTTTTTCTTGGATGCAGTGCGCTTTGAGCCCTGCAATGGTAGCTGCGGCCAAAAACACATGGGAAACGGGCTGTACGCGTGTCTTCATCAAGATCCGAGGAGGTGTCGCATCCGCCGTTTGTCGTACAACCATATCTCATGCCGGCGCTGTTCGTGGAATGGTCGCCCAGCCTTTGATGTCACAGGAACAAGCCACTCAACAAGCAAGCTTCAGCCATGCACGGAACATGGCGTCGACGCGCAGCCTACGATGCGGGGGTGGCTGCCGCACGGGCCGATCCCACTCAACACCCGATTGCAAAAAAAAAAGGGCAGGCACACCCAGACGGCTCGCCCAAGTTCCTGGATCTAGAATTGATCAGTGTGCTCTTACCCCTGTTTTCTGAAACTGGGCCGAAAATTTTAGATGATCCCGCGACGGGTGCGGCTGGCAGAGCTGGGAGTGCTGGGTTGGCGGGGCTGCGATGGCCTTAGCCATGACGTCATCGTTTTATGACGTAGGTCGAGACCAACCGGCAGCCCCTGCTGCCCTCGACGGAGACTCTGCTCCGGCCAGGGCAGGAGAGCACATCCATGACAGCATGATGCAACAAGGCAGGGGCGTAGAACTGGATGTGCGGCTCATTGCGGGAGGCGGGCTCGAACCCGGCGTTCCACGCGTTCCTAGCGGCCAGAGTTTGTTTGGGTCGAGTCACGGGCAGCAGCGTGTTTCACGGCACTGGCCAGAGAGTTGGACATTAGATCGGACCGGCACCGCTGGATCGGACGTTTAGAAATAGAAATTCCGGAAGCTTCGTCACTGCACTAAATCTGTAGTGCGCCTTCACCTGTGCTGTGCTGACTGGCACGAACTGTTCCCTCCCAAGTCCATTTAACCCCCACTCGCTTCCTTCCACACCGACTGCGCAGTTTGCAGCTCGATCTCGGCACTTGACCTCAAAGCTGTTAGGCTTCGTCTCTCTCGTTCGTTGACCTACTCTACCTACTCCTCCCGCCTACGGGGTGCACCCCAGCACCATTCGATCGCTCCACCATGTCTCCCGGGGCCCTCAAGAAGCCGATTCTGGCACTCAACCGCATCATCGGCCACTCGACGGCCAAGAACCACATTACCAAACCGAAGATCGGAAACATCTCTGCGCTCGAAGACGAGCGGCAAGAGAAGGTTATCAAGAAGATTCAGGAGAAGCTAGCCAAGGAGGATGCCCAGGAGACGCAGCGTCGCTCGTTCCAGCAGAAGCGTGTCGAGGACGAGGAGAGGGCCCTCGAGACAGACCCTCCCGAGATCTCGGCCCGATATGGCAGGAAAACGGGTGACGTCTTCGTCGAGACAAAGTCCATCGCAGAGCTCCTAGACGAAGCCGACCCCGAGGGGAAGCATGTCAGCTTCACGGCCCGCCTACATCACGTCCGCAGCCTCAGCTCCAAGCTGGCCTTCATCATCTTCCGCGACCGCACCGAGACTCTCCAAGGCGTCTTGGCCTACAAGGAGGGCGTCGTATCCGAGAACTTTGTGCGATGGGCCGAGCGCCTGACGACCGAAGGGCTCGTCCACGTCGAGGGCGTTTTGCAGCACCCGCCCGAGGAGGTCAAGGGTTGTACCATCAAGCACTTCGAGGTCCTGATCGAGAGCATGCATCTTGTCGTCCCCGTCGAGGAGCACATGCCCGTCGACGTGTTCACCATCGATCACGTCCAGGAGGATGCAGAGACCCACAAGCTCGAGTCGCTCGCCACCACGCGCGTTCGTGTCACCAACCGTATTGCATTCCTCAGAACACCAGCTGGGCAGTCCATTTTCCGCATCAATGCCGGGATCTGCAGCATATTCCGCTCTGTGCTTGAGAGCAAGGGTTTCATCGAGATTCACACCCCGAAGCTGCAGCCAGCAGCAACCGAGTCGGGCGCCGAGGTCTTCAAGGTTAACTACTTTGGAAGGACGGCTTTCCTCGCTCAGAGCCCACAGCTCGCCAAGCAGCTCAGCATCTCGGCCGACTTTGGGCGCGTCTTTGAGATTGGCCCCGTGTTCCGCGCCGAGGACAGCAACACACACCGCCATCTTACAGAGTACACTGGCATGGATCTGGAGATGGCCATCAACCATGACTACCACGAGGCTCTTGCCATCATTGACCACCTGATGAAGAGCATCTTCAAGGGTATCTACGAGCGCTTCCGCAGGGAGCTTGACATTATCAAGACGAGGTTTCCCCACGACGACCTTGTTTGGCTAGAAGAGACACCCATCATAAAATTCAAGGATGCTGTCAAGCTCCTCAACGACTCAGGGTGGACCGATGACCATGGCCGCCAGGCCTCTGACACGGAGGATCTCAGCACACGGGCAGAGATCCGCATCGGCGAACTCATCAAGGAGAAGTACGGCACAGACTACTACATCATCGATAAGTTTCCTGCTTCCGCGCGGCCCTTCTACACTCACCCTGATCCGGACGACGAGAACTACACCAACTCTTTCGATATCTTCCTTCGCGGGCAGGAGATTACAACCGGTGGCCAGCGTATTCACGACCCTCGTTTCCTCGAAGAGCGTATGAGAAAGGCCGGCATCGAGCCTCGCGGCATGCAGGAGTACATGCAAGGGTTCGAATGGGGTGTTCTTCCACATGCCGGATGCGGCATCGGTTTGGAACGCATTATCTTCCTGATGCTGGGTCTTGGCGACATTCGCCACGCCTCCATGTTCCCTCGTGATCCGAGGTCTCTACCTGAACAAACCGAGGTCAAAGCGACGCTGCCGCACCCCGAGGCCGACACACTGCGGTATGCTCACGAGTACGCCAAGGGAGCCACGCACCTGGAGCTCCCAACCATCGAGAAGCTCATTGCCAACTATGGAGACGCGACAAACACTTCATGGCTTGATGATCGCTACCGAGTCTGGCGACACCAAGAAACGGGAGCGGCGGTTGGCTACGCCGAGGAGAATGGCTACGCCCTCGTCATGGGCAATCCACTCTGCCACCCCAAGCAGTACCCGATTGTCATCCGCGACTTCCTCAAGCACCTGCGTAAGCAAAAGGATCTGCGGCCCCTGTGGCTGCTTGTGTCGGCCGAAGTCGAGGATATCCTGGCATCGAAGCTCGGGTGGCGATCGCTCAGCTGCGTTGCTGAGGAACGCATCACCGTCGACAGCGCAAAGAAGGTCGCCAAGAAGCAGCGGCAAGCCGAAGACGCGGGCGTCACCATCCACGAGCTGCCGCTCAATGCCCAGGTCCCCGATGACCTCCGACAGCGCTGCGACAAGCGCATCGAGGACTGGAAGGCGAACCGAAAGGGAAGCAAGCAGGTACATATCACCGAAGTCCGGCCGTGGGTCGATATGGAGCACCGTCGTTATCTCTGGGCTGAGACGAAGGAGGGCGAGATCGCAGCTCTTTGCGTACTGCACAAGCTGTCGCCGCAGAATGGCTACCAGATCAAGTTTGCCCTTGATTTCCCCGGCTCGCCCAACGGCACCATCGAGGCGCTCATCTCTGGCGCCATCCAGGCTCTTGCCAAGGCTGGTGTGCAGAACGTTACATTCGGCGCGGGTGCGATACCCGAGATGGTGACGGGCGAGAACTTGGACGGCATCCGGGCAAAGATTCTGTCGAAGACGTACAGGACCATTGCACAGCAGCTCAAGCTGGTGCAGAAGAGCGATTTCCGCGAGAAGTTTGGAACGCAGAACGATCTGGTGTACATCTGCTATCCCTTCATGGGGCTAGGTGTGTCTGGGGCAAGAACGCTGATCAAGTTCTTTGAGGATGAGATGTGATTTCTGTCATGATGGTTCGGGTGGTATCGGTCATGGTCTGTTTGGTTCTGTTCTTCTAGGCGATTCGCATACATGTTTTGATTCTCGATACCCGAGGATACCTGAGAGGGGACGACCCTTCTCACCTGTTGCATAGTTGACGGTCGTATAGTTACACTGTTTGTTTTTATACTATGTGTTTACTGGAATATGACTGGTGTTGGTAGAGGTGAATAGAGTACCTTATGCATGAGCATCTGGCGGTGCGCGCCGGTCGCCACATTCCAGAGCCGGACGTTTTGCGTGTCCCACGATAGTAGGAGCTCGTAATGCGCCGCTGGATGGTGTCGCTGGTAATTGATCGGTCACATGGTCCCGAGGCGCTTTGAACCTGTCACGTAGAATTGAGGAATAAAACTGAGAGTTTGCCCTAGGCTGGTTGCTAGTCAGACTGATCAACTAGTCATAGCGGTTGTTTGATTCGTTCATCTGAAGCAGAACCCCTTTCGATTGTCTCAAGGTTGGTTGCTACTTACTAGATCCACCGTGAGCTTCACCAGATAGGTATTGTGACTGCTTCTAGGCTCGATGGAACAGCAAACTTTGACATGCTTGCTACTCTTAATCCTATCACAACCTTGTGGAGATCTTGACAGCCTCGTTTAAACGGAGAACAGAACTTCGGTACCAGAGATCCCACAGCCATTTTGACACGAGATTCTCTTTGATACACGTTATGAGACACCAAGGCTTAGCCTTCTCAACCCCAACGCAAACTAGCACACCTATCCCCGCCGCGTCACAAACTTGCTCTTCTTGACCAACCACTCCTCCATGTTCATGAGACCCGGATGTTCCGCCCGCCGCGCCGCAATGTCAGCCTTATACCCATCCGTCGCAAACCACCCAATCATCAGCCTGACCTCCTTCACGAGATACGTCAACACGCTCCCCAAAAGCCAGTTCGCCATCGGCGCCGGGCTCCCCGTCGCCCTCTCAAACGCCTCGCCAAGCTGCTCCATCGTCAACTCATCCCCGGCGAGCCCAACAGCGCGCCGATCCCACGCAGCCGGATCGGAGAAAGCCTTGGCCGCGAACACGCCGATATCCGCCGTAGCCACCCACTGTGTAGCCTTGTCCCTGTCCCCAAGGTGATTCCGCAGCGCAGCCAAAAAAACCCTCGTCTGCACTCCCGGAGCCAGGTTATCCATGAACGCGACAGGCCGCAGGATCGTCCACCCCATCATCGCGGCGCTTTTTTCAGTAGCGCTCCGCAGGTACCGCTCGATCTCGAGCTTGGTCTGGAAGTGCGGGATCGGCGTCCCGGCAGCCCACGACTCGTCATCGCCGCCGCGCTCGACGCTGCTATACACAAAATGCGAGACGCCCGCGCCGATGGCGCCGTCGATCAGCGCCTTGCCCTGGGCTATCTCGCCGTCGGTCGTCACGTCTGTCCCGAGCGAGGTCTGCACCGAGTAGACGCCCCAGATTTTTTTGTTGCCGTCTTTTTCGCAGAGGCGCTGGGCTTTCTCGAAGAGGGCGGGGACGTTGTTGAGGTTGCCCTCGACGAGGGTGATGTTGGGCGATTTGGCGAGGAGCGACTGGGCGGCGGCGGACGAGGTGTTCCGGGTCACGGCGAGGATGTCGAATTTGGTGGTTGTTCCGTCCTTGTCCTTGGCTGCCTGGTCGAGCAGGGCGTCGATGACCGCGCCGCCCTGTCTGCCGGTGGCACCGGTGATGAGGAGAACTTTGGACATTGTTGTGCTCTACTGGATGGATTCCCGGAAAATGATTTCTTTGAGAAGGGGGATAAGTCTTCTCTAAAACGGTCTGTCTCAATCTGACGAGACATCCATCGGGCAACTTGGGAGTTTGGGTCCGAGCCGGTGGATTGCGTGGACGGAGGCGTTCAGCTATTTTGGTCCAGTGATCACCGCGAGACCATTGGTGATGTATCAGTCAAGTGGACACATGCTAACGTTGTCCCCTTTATTTAGCTTTCAGGACATGACGTCTTGCTAATTTTGGTATGGGTTGGATTTGATGGGCCTGTGTCCCTGTTCATATCACGTCTGGCCGCATCTGGGACTTCCCGGGTGGACTCTGTCGTGCATGATCCAGCATTTCGTTATCAGTGCTGGTCTGAGAGCTTACGCGTTACCCGCCTCCGTCCTTGGTGTCAAACTTGTCGTCATGTTTTGACAGGTATTAAATCTCAGCGAGCTTGAGGACATGGTCAACCAACCTGCGTCTTTCGTCAGCTACCCTCGTTTTCGACGTTTGTCACACTCCACTCGTTAATACCTAAGCTTGGCTGTAAACGAAGTATCGCCAAAATGACGGCGCTAGTCGACGCCGCCCCCGTTCAGGCGGACAACATGTCAACATGCGCAATGCTGTCAGAGATCAAACTCGGCGGTCAGCATCGTGTCAATCCCGAAGTGGTAGCTGTCCGGATGCAGACCATTCGGACCCTCCTCGAAGGATACAAAAGCCTCTCGGTGACGCAGCTCCTTAAGCCGCTCGCGCAGGAATTTGTGCACCAAGTCCTCCCCCGCAGCCTCTGCATGCCGCCGCGCAACCGAACCGAGTTTGCGCGGCACGCCGAGGGCATCTTTTCCATCTTCCGCTCCTTCGAAATGGTGCCCGAGGCCATCTACGATGACGAACTGCGAGGCGTGGTGATCATCCACGCACGCATGGAAGGCATTTTGAAGTCTACCGAGGACAGCTGGATCAACGAGTGTTTCCTGATGGTGACGCTGTCGCCGGATCACAAGGAGGTGGTTGAGATTTCCGAGTTTGTGGACAGTGCCAAGGCGGTCGAGATGAAGCAGCGTTATGCGCCGAAGGATTTTGGGGGTGTTGAGGAGGAGCAGCGGAAGGGGAGGAAGAGGCAGCGGAGACTGAGTTGGTGATTTTATTTTGTTTGGGTCCTAGGCCCGTGTGTGGGCTGAAGGCTAAAAGTTTCAGCAAAGCGTGTTGAATCATTAGAAATGCAGCAAATTGTCTCCATCAGAGGGCCACAGAGGCAAAAAATGGACAATACCGGATTCGAACCGGTGACCTTTCACAGAGCGCATCGAGATGACAATGCGAAGCGAAAATCATACCCCTAGACCAATTGCCCTGGTGATGATTGATAAAAGAACGTGGGAATACACACTATATGAGAGGAAAGTGCGGTCGTTAATGAGTCCAAACCGGAACTCTGGAAATGAAACTACCATTTCAATAGTACACCAGAAACCGCTACTCCCGAACCTGGAAAAGATACGATCGTCAGTGGATTCGTCCACCATTTGTTCCGATTTGCGAAAGGTGCTGAGTTCAATTCCCAGCTTGTCCATTGTCTACTGTGTCATCAGTCAGTTTCTTTTTGGTTCCTGGGGCCGCCGAATCTGTAAGGGTGACTTTTTACCAGGCATGGTGTTACCCGGGAAATTGAGCATACAGTTTCGAGGGATATCATGACGAGAATCATGGCTGCATCTAGTGTTTGTTGCGATTTACACTAGAAGGTCCCTCCGCTCCGTACTTAATACCTATGACCATAATCGTCAAGGCAGCCATCGTCAAACGCTCACTCCAGATCTTTTGTGGACGAACGAACCTACGAAAACTTGTGAAAGTTGAAAGCTCTTTTCTCACAGGACAAAACATGCGGCTTGCTTCTTACAATTTCCTCAGCTCTCAAGTCTACCTATTCGCTGCTCCATTTGTACGATGATGACACCAGCATCTTACAGCCCCCAGTCTACCAATAAGCCAAAGTCTGCCAGAGCGCCAGCGTCCCCGCGACAAGGGGCATCACAATCCGCACGCCATTCAGCTTCGCCCACCGCCGCGCATAATACTCAGCGAGCCGGACATCCACCTTGGTTCCCCCCTTCGCCTCGTTATAGCTCCCCCCCTGCTCGAACCGCAGCGCATCGAGCTTGGCATTCAGCGGCTGCATGTTCACGGCCGAGTGCACGACCGTGATGAGATGGCAGGCCGCGGCGACGGCGTACACGCGCCAGTCGCGCGACGTGTTTTGAGAAGAGCCAAAAGTGGTCAGGGCCGCGTAGCCGTAGCCGACGATGCCGAGGGCGCTGATGGGCCGGAAGAAAATGTTGCCGACGTGCCAGAAGGTGGGCCATTGTTCGCCGAGCTGGCGGGCGGCGGCTGCGTGGGAGGGGGAGGTGGGCTTGGGGAAGTTGACGAGCAGGGCCGGGACCGACATTGTTGTTTGGGTTATCGCGTTTCCTTTTTTTTTGGTTTTCGTTAGGAAGGGGGGGGGGGGGGTGGTGGTGGTGTGGGAGGGGAGGTACCGAGGAGGATAAAGGAGCAGGCGACTGTTGTGCCGACTACGGCTTCGGTTGAGAGGAGCGACATTTTGGTGGTCTGGATTGGCTCGGGGTTCAGTGTTTGGTGGTTGTTGCTTTGATAGACGATTGAGAGATGGTTACTCGGCGGAAAACATTAGTTGAATCAGTCCTGAATTCGATTGAGACGCGAATCTGCATTTATCTGTTGTTTTCCTGGGTTGAGTTACGATGGCAATGTCGACCCATGGACTGACAAGTCCCCCTGCCGTTTGTTTACATGCTGCCTGATGCGGAAGGTGGCGGACCCACTATTCAGGGGTTCATCGCGTGTCTGCTCATTGACCACGCGGCAGCGGCGATGGTCGCGACGTCTGATGGGATAAAAATAACAAGCGGTGATGTCAAGCTATAAAAAGAACAATCGTCGTTGCTGTTGGGGAACGATAACAGGAGGCAACGGGTTGTTTATTTAGACACCCAGGGACATGAGACTGCGTCGGACTCATGCGGGTGACATGCCCGTGGATTTTGTTATTTGCCACACTTGGCAGGCGTTTTGGACTAGAATTTTGCTCCCCCGTCCTCCTAGCATTGTGAACTTTTGCTTCAGATTGAATCTTCAAATAACAAGGGTCGTGAGCTCAGGTTAGTGGAAGATTTGGCTGAGAACGATGTCGTCGCGTCTTCTTATGTTCTGGTTTCAGTGCGCGTGTGTTTTGGGGTTACGAGATATCTTGCGTATCAAGGTGTATGGTAGACAAATGCCAAGTAAGTAGCTAACAATGACCAAATAGCGCATCATCTTGAAGAAATGTCTCTGTTTGCTTATGCTACCGCTATTATCCTACGCTCTAAATGGACAAACGAACATCTCGCCCAGTTCCAATCCTCTGGGGAACCAAATCTTGATCGCAAAACCCGACATCTAGGTCGCTCATTGCGTTATTAAAGTCGTGATATCATTACCAGCCAGAGAAAACCAAGGAAACCGTCTATCGGAGTGTGTAATAGATCAAATCCCAGATGTGTTGTCTCCCGTCGCCAATGCCGCTGACTTTTGCTCCCCCACATATGTTGCCTTACGGATACATGAACTCGATATCCGAAACAGCCGTCACGGCCGAGTTCAACGTCATGCCCGAGTCTACCCTGTCGAACTTCTTGATGGTCTCATCCCTGTCCGGGTTTCCAGGGAACACCGACACGGGACCGGGAGATGGAAATGGGGGCGGCAGGATCTCGGTCGTACGCACCTGTAATGCCCTTTTGCCGCACCCAACATCCCCGCCACCGCCGCCCCTAGCCCGGCGTAAAAAATCGGCCCGCTCCCTGCGGTCCTGCCTGTCGGCCTCCTCCCACAACCGCAGGGCTTCTTCACGTCGCTTGGGACTGCGCGGCTCGAATGCCATCTCGAACGGATCCGGCTTGATGATGAGCAGCGAGTTGGACTTGTCAAGCGGCACGGGCAGCTCCTCGCCCGTCATCGGATCCCGCTTCGGCCGCAGGTTGAAGCACCACGCCAGCGCGCCGCACGCGACGATCAGCTCGTCCTGCGTCAGTGACATGCCCAGACACTGGCGCTGGCCCCAGCCAAAGGACGACATGCCCTTGATGGTGGGGTACTGCGTCAGTGGCTCCTGGTACGTCGGCCAGCCCGGCTCGAGCCACCGCTCCGGTCGGAACGTTTCCGGGTCCGGGTACTTGTCTGGGTTCCGCAAGAAGGCCCAGTCGAGCGGCAGGATGCGGGTGCCTTTGGGGATGAAGTACCCGTTGTAGATGTCGTCGGCTTCGGTCTCGTGGGCAACCCCTTTTTTCCATTCGTTAGTCATTGGACGAGACTAAAAATAGGGGGCAGACTGGTAAGAAGGTAAAGGGGAGTGGGGGTTGACGGAAAAGGCAAATACCTGTCGGGACGTTCGGCTTCCACCGCATCGTCTCCTTGATGCATGCCCGCAGCACAGGAAGTCGGGGGGCGTCGTTGAGCGTTGGCAGTCTCCCCTCGCACACCTCGTCGATCTCGCGCTGCACAGCTGCCTGCCACTCGGGATGGTGCACCATGCTCACCAGCCAGTACGAGAGCGGGCCGGCCACGGTAAAGATGCCGACGAGCGCGAGCATGCCAATGACCGAAGACGCCTCGTGGTCGTCCGAGATGGCCGACTTCAGCGCCGTCTTCTCGAGGAACTGGCGCGTCCAGCACGACCGCATCTCGCCGCGGGCCATCTTCTCGCGCACGCCCACCAGCCGATCCATCCACCACGCCTGCTGCTCGTCGTGTCTCTTCCGCTCAGCGCGCTTCCACGGGTTCAGGGGAAGTGGCAGGTGCCACAGCGGCGTGAGGACGTTGGTGATGGGCCCTGCCGGTGACATCTGGCGGAGCAGCCCCCATGCGCTCCTGGCGCATTCTTCCGAGAGAGATGGGTCGTCCCAGGTGAGCTGGCACATGACCTTGGCGGCCATGTCCTCGAGAGAGGCCTGGAAGCCGTCTGGGTTCGCGATCAGCCGTGCGAGCCATCGCTTGGTTTCGAAGTACATGACGCCGTGATACTGCGCGTTGGTAGCCTCGGTGATGTAGGAGTGCGTGAGCTTGCGCTGGCGAGCCCAGTACTCTGTTTGTGTCTGTGAGTACAGTTTGCCATCTTCATATGGCGTGTGAACGTACGATTCCGCCCCATCAGCGGCAGATACTCCTTCGACCCGTAGGTGCTCTTGGAGTCGAACAGCGAGCGGATCACCGGCCGGTCCGAGTTGGTTCGCGCCCGCTTGACCAGCAGGTCCTCGGCTACCTTCTCGGATGTGACGATCCAGAACTTGGCCCCCAGCATCTCGGTGCGGTAGAACCCCTGGCTGCCGTACTTGCCCGCCCACTCGTAGAACTTGAGCCACATGAACTCGATCGGCAGGTCGTGTATTCTGCCGAGGTACGGGAGCTGCGTCGGGCCGGGAGGGCCCCTGGGGTCGTTCATTTCGCGGTATATCTTGAACAGGTGGGCCGCTGCCGCTGCCAAGAGCACGACCACGAGCAATAACGCCGTGAGAAGCTGCATCGTAAGTTCTTGAGTGGGTGATGACGGAAGGGAGGAGGGGGAGGAGAAAGAGGGGAAGGCGGAGGAGGTGGTTCTCCTTGTTGTCTTAAAGCTCTCTTGCTTCTCCGTATGACTGCTGCTGTTATTCTTCCATCTCAATGGCAACGAGGTGCTCACATGTAATATTTGTAGTCAGTCTTGCTCTGAGCTTGCCAACTGTCTGGCTTGCGGCCACTCCTGGCCATTGAAGCGCGTGCCGTTTGTCTGTGTCGGTCTGTTCGCCTGCAGGATGACATGTGAGTGGTAATACCCTGTGGCAAGGCAAGGACCGGGATATGGCGCTCAAAGCGTTAGCCACTCTTCATTGCATGGTTCCCGATGCAAAATAACTCCGTGCAAATTATGATCTGTGAGAAAGGACCGTGAGAGCGTCCCAAGAGATGGGTTGTAAAAGTAGCGGCGGCTTGCCACTGATGATGGTCCGTGAAGCAGCGTGGGGACTGTTCTCGGCGTCCGCTTTCGAGGCTGGACTAAAACTGTTTCCTGGCTGTGATGTTAACGAAGCTCAGTCAAGAAGACAGAGCAGTTTCTCAAGCCAAGGAGGGAAGCGGGCTTTTAGTTAGCCGCCACGGCCATACCCCCCGGTCCCGGCCCGCCCCTTGACATACTCTCGGGTCTGTCAATAACAGCACAGCCTCGGCGACACCCGGAGACCTGGAAGCGGATCAGAACGGGGATCCGGTAGAGTCCCAGTGCCGCGGTTGGCGCGAGCCTGTGGTGGGGGGTCCAAGTCAGACGGGGAAACTGACCCGGCTACAGTGCGAAGAGGGTTGAAAACAAACTCCCGTGTGTGGGCGTGTTCTGCATATCCATCTGCACATCCGCTTATCGACACACAAAAGTCAGAAGTCATCAGAAGCCGTCATTGGTCTTCCGTCTGCCCTTGTTTACATCCGAATTCCCCCATTATGTCATCTAGAAAATGGAATGTGTTGTTTTTCTCACGCTTAGGGACTTTCTAGATGCTACAGGACCACCGGTCGCTAGAGGCGCATCAAGGGGGCTATGCCGCTGCTCAAGACCGTACCTGCTTTACCTACCTATGCTAATCGTAGTCAAATGAGCATTAGCGTTCGAGTTGTCATGAAGTGGCATGCGTCCAGCAGGACCCCAACAACCTGACATTTGCTTCCCTGGCCAATGGGCGTTTCCAGACCGTTCCAGAAACATTGCCACTTGACGAGGACTACACCGTTACTGGGTAGCCGATGTGACTGGTGCACAGGACCCACGAGAGAGCATCGAAAAGAACTAATTTGGGGGCTTTAACGCGGCCGAAGGCAGGCTGTCAGTCATGATAATGCTGGTTTTGACCCGCCAAGGCTTTATAAAGATGGACTTGCGCAATCTGCACCTGTCGTGTCTTTTTCCAGGTTCTGGAACCACCGTTGGCCCCCCTGGTCGTAACCATGGCCTGCCAGTTGCGCGTTTCGCCATTAGCGGTGCTTGATTTACTACTAAATTGGTAGCTTCGTTCCCAGAGTTTCCGTTTTGGACTCATTAGCGCAACAATCAACTCGCAGAGGCCGACGACACTACATGCAAAATGCTGCAGTAGCCACACGCATACGATGATGGATCAGACGAGAATTTCACCGGGAAAGACCGGAAAATCTTCCTGTTTCACCAATGATATATGCTCATCTCTCCTCTTGTATTTCGTCCAAATCAGAATAACATCATCTGTCAATAGCCTAGCCCCCCCTGAAACACGCCCACGATGCCGTTCATCACCGAAGGCGCCCCCAAGCCGGTGGGCTCGTACCCCGCGACCGGCATCGACGTGATCATCGTCGGCACCGGTCTCGCTGGCCTCACCGCCGCCATCGAGTGCGTCCGCAAGGGCCACAACGTCCGCGTCCTCGAGCGAAACGACGACATCAGCACCGAGGGCGACATGTACTTCATGGGCCTGTCGGCGACCAAGTTCTTCAAGCACTGGCCCGAGATGTTGCGCGAGTACGACGAGATCTCGCTGCACAACGCCTGGATCGAGACGTTCAAGCACGACGGCGAGATGATGATCCCGCCCCTCAAAGTTTCCGACCGACTGCGCGACGCCGGACTCGACCCCGACACGCCCCCTGGGACGTTCCAGATGCGGCCGCTGGTGTATAAGATGTATGTGCGCCAGGTTGAGCGGCTGGGGATCAACATCAAGTTCGGCCACAAGGTTGTGGACTACTACGAGGACACAGAGTTGGGTCGTGCCGGGGTTGTGACGGACAAGGGCGAGAAGTTCGAGGCGGACGTGGTCATCGCGGCTGATGGCGTCGGGTCCAAGAGCCAGAAGCTTGTTGGGGGCCAGGTCCGGGCGATGAAGTCGGGTCGGGCCATGTGGCGGGCTGCTTTCCCTATCCACCACCTCGACAAGAACCCCGAGGTCAAGCAATTCTTCCGGATGCACAAGGGCGAGACGGGCGATGAGCCGATCATCCGGACCTGGCTGGGGTGTGTTTGTTTACTTCCCCTATTTACCCCCTTTTAAAAAGTGGAGACTAAACGAGAAAAAAACAGCCCCGGCACATACGCCATGACGCTCACCCGTGCCGACACCATGATCTGGATCATGAACCACGACGTGACCGGTTCCGAGAAGGAGTCCTGGCACAACACGATCGAGTACGACGAGGTGCTCGCCAACATGGACAAGGGCGTCGGCCCCAAGCCGTGGGCCCAGATATTCAAGGACCTGATCAAGCTGACTCCGCCCAAGACCATTGTCAACTTTGAGCTCTTCTGGCGCGACCCCCAGCCCAAGTGGGCCTCCCCCGGCGGGCGCGTGGTCAACATCGGCGACGCCGCGCACTCCTTCCTCCCGGCCTCGGGCAACGGCGCGACCCAGGCCATCGAGGACGCCGTCTGTCTCGCCAGCTGTCTGCAGATTTGTGGGACGAAAGAAAAAGTCCCCGAGGCCGTGCACGCGCACGTGCGCATGCGGTTCGTGAGGAACGCGTGCGCGCAGAAGCTGGGCTTCAGCAACGCCGAGCTGCTCCAGGACACGAACTGGGAGCGCGTGCAGGTCGAGCCGCGGCTCGCGCAGCCCAAGCTGCCCTCGTGGGTGTGGCGGCACGATCCGGAGAAGTACGCGTACGAGGTGTATGATCGGGTCGTGGCGAGCCTGCGGAAGGGGGTGCCCCTCACCGAGGACGATAGCATCCCGCCGAATTATCCGCCGGGGTACAAGTACGAGCCGTGGAGCATTGAGAAGATTATGGAGGATATGCGCAAGGGGATTCCGGTGGACCTGGGGAGTGGGAACTGGGATTAGGATCTTCGTCGTGATATTGGTCTGACTATTCTGCTGCTGTTCCAATCTGAGGGGAGAAGGCGCTCTGCCTAGGTAGACTCGGCAGAGAGGGCGTCGGACTCTGTATTGTGCATAGAAACAGAGAGAAGAAATCTTTTGCGGCCAAGAAACTCTTGAATGCTGACTTCTGCTTTGGCGGAGACGGGCCGCCCTGTGGAATCAGTGCATGTCGACGTGGCTTTTGGCGAATAGTTCTGGTCTGGCAAGAACGTGGAATCCGGAGCCGTCAACAATGTGTTCACTATTCTAGTGATTGTTCTGACAACAGCTTCACCTAGTTTCGTGTGATTATCAAGGTGGTGCCTCTCCAAGTTCTCGTTCAAAAGCGCAGTAAGGTGCTGAGACTTCATCGTCCAGATGGCACAGAAAGGCTTGGATTGTCCTGAGTGCCAACCACAGGGACCACGAAGGGCCCGTGTTCCTTCCTCTTCGGAGTCATATCGCATTCCACATAGAATCAAAAACTTGACGCCCTCGATTTCCCGGTTGCCCAGCGTGGTCAACCCATAGACCATGTAGGCGCCGTCTGGAATATTGTCACGTAAGATAGGTGGGTAGATGGGGTTGTAGAAGTCAGGATGTATCAACACAGGAGCATGCGTCCCCAACAAGGCCTCGATAGATTCGATTTCGTATCCATCAAGGAGTCCGTTTGGACAGATAGGCGTGATGGTGGGTATTTCGATTCGAAGTACGGATATGTCGACTTCTTCTTGCAGCAGGATTCGCGTTCGTTTCAATAATGAAGGGTCGAAACTGAGTTCCACTGCATCGGTATATGGGACACAATCCAATTAGATGTATGCTGACTTCAGTTCTAGGCGGGATAGGTACTTACGGCTGGTATTTCCCCGTAGTTTAGCCTGATAAACTGACTGCTTTGGTTGAATTTCTACCAAGAATTTGCCGGCATCCAGAAGCGTCCATCTGAACTGTCTGAACGAGTTGGAGGAAAAATCGGTGTCCTCCAAAAGTAGGGCCGGAGACGTAAAATATTCATCCTTGCGGTAGCAGTCGAGCACAGCAACCCATAAAGCATATCTTCGGTTGAAGTATTTTCCGTACGCGTAAAGCGTGCCGGTTCCGCGTGTTAGAAACACATCGAGCTCAGCGCCACGATTAGTAAACGTTATCGGGCTGGCGGATGAGATAGGTTGGTAGCAGTCCAGTCCATCGAAATATTTTGGGTCAGGTGCCAGTATTGGGATACCAACGGGGCGATTGGACTGCAGGTGAGATATGTTGTTCCAGACAAGAAGAGAGTGGTCTCTTGAGTTCTGCAAAATCTCCTGCTGGAGACGTTGGAACGCCTTCGAGCTCCCCTCCCCATAGATCAAGGGCATGTTGACGTTGAAAATGCCGAGGAGACAGTACGCCTTATCTTCAGCGCGAGTAGTCTTTCGGTCTGCCGCCCATGACATCCTGCTGCTGATGCTCATCTGAGCAAGTAGAGATCGAACAGACACCAAGTTCCATGAAGGCCCCAGCCGCCAAAAGGGATGGAAAATCGATTTTTTGCAAAGATCACAGTTACGGATGGCCGCTTCCCCTTTGCAGTGACCAAGGGTACACTCCGAGTCAACATTGGGTTGCCTTCTGAGGACTTGCTGGTCGACTTTGACAATGAGAGAGAGTTCATCCAACAGCTCCGTGCGGTTGCCAAACGGTGTCCACTGTGAGTCGTAGAATATTACCTCAACAGGGGCAATTAGTTCCTGAAGAGTCCATCCCCGTTGGAACCATCGGGGGCGACACTCTGAGAGTTTTAAACGGCTCTTGTAATCGGACAGAAATGCATAGCAAACGTAGGCTTCGGCATACCAGACGAACATGGAGTTGATTGCCTCTGACAGTTCAGCGCTGCTTGATTTGTCGATACAGCATGTGTCGATCCAAATCCAGTCCAGTCCGTCGTTGCGGGCCAGTTCTGCAGCCTTCAATACTTTGGCCAAGCCTGCTTTTCGGCACTGGCGGAGTTGACGCCGGCCATGCCGCGCATCTTCAAAGAGGACCTCCTCTTCTTCCCACGTGTGCGACAAGATGGCGTAAAATGGCTTTTTCTGTCCCGGGAAAAACTCGAATTCGAAGGTCGTGGTGTGAAGAAGCCTCATCGTGTCCGAGGTGCGTCGCTGCGATGCGGCGCAGACCGTAGAATTGCGACGAGTGGATGTTAGGCTGTCGAGTTAGCTTAGGTAGTTTTAGAGACCTGGTCGAGGGATAACATACTAAGCGTTTATAACCAGCACCGTTTGGTGTCTGGTTGCACCGTCCTGGCCAAGTCGAGGTGGAGCGGAGAAGGCTCAAGTTGTTGTTAGGCAGTCACGGGCCGAACAACCCCTCTTTTCAACTTCTTCGTGAGTCAGCTGCTGTGATACCTGAGGCAACAAGAATTATTTCCGAGATCCGCGTTGGCTTATCTATTGGCTCCCTGAACGATACAACCAATCAGATCACTTTGCGTTTCCCCTGGCTTGACGCTTCGATAGAAAAGGAAAGTTAAGTTGTCGATTTCCGCATCCATCACACAGGCAACCGCCCGAGAATATCGGACCGGAACCCCGCTAAATGAAAGATTTCAAAGGGAGGAAGAGAACAAAAACTCAAAGCAAAGACAAAAAATAAAAAGCAACAGAAAGATACATCATACAAAACAAAAAGAAAGGAGCATCTAAGCCCTCCAATTCCCGACCAGCTCCTCCAACTGCACATGTCTCTCAAGAGCGAGTTCAAAAGTACCAAACTCTCCCTTTCCGTTATTCTGCGCTTCAGCAAAGGCCTCATACAGCCTCCCAATCCCCCTCGCTGCGCCCGGCATCTCCTCCTCCCGTTTCTCCCACATATACTTCATCGGCTCCACTTTCCCGCTGTTAAAATCGTGAAGATCAACCCTGACCCGGTCCTTGTCCTCGTCGCGGTGGATATCCAACCAGTTCTGCCACACCACTCGAATCTCCCCCTTTTCACCATGAATAGTCCACGTCGCATCCGGCTCACCCGGGAAGGTTTGACCGGCACGCAGACGGAGGTGGATCGTAGCCCCCTTTTGCGTGGTTGGCGACTCGGGCAGTCGACCGGTGATGTAGAATAGATCAGGCACATCCGACGTGACCGTCTTGACCACCTCAGATCCGCGAATCACCTTGACATGGGGATGCTGGATGTGAAAATGACCACGGAGAGGGAGTCCTTCGTCGGTTGTCTTGAGGACGTCGCCCAGAACGGACTGGATCGTGTCGAACGCTGCCAAAATCAAAACCACCATCCTTCAAAAGACAGGAAGGATATACTTACCATGCATAAACGAAATAGTATACGCATTCCCTCCAACCTTCCAATCCATGAAATACTCCAACCCCTCGCCAATCGTATCCCGCACGTTCAACCCCCCAGTCGACCGGAACTCGCTACTAACCACCCGTCCAATCCTTCCATCCCCGATAATCTCACGCAACGCAAAAGCCAGCGGCGAAAATCGTCCCTGCAATCCAATCACCGTCTTCCCCAACACCCCCCTCTCCCTAGCAAGCTCAACCAGCCCCCTCGCCTCCTCGACGTCCCTCGCAAGCGGCCACTCACAAAACACAGCTTTACCCGCGGCGATCGAGGCCCGGACAGTAGACGCGTGCACGTCCACGCGCGTGTTGCAGACGACCAGATCGACGTCGGGGTCTGCAGCTAGCTCGGAAGGTGAGCCGTACGCTTTTGTGGAAGGGGGGAGGTTATACGCGGCGATGGCGGCCTCGGCGGCGGCGACGGAGGAGTTGAGCAGGGCCACAATGGTGTAGTTGGCGCGGCCGCGGGGGGAGAGGAGGTAGGGGAGGTGGGCGGAGGCTGCCCAGGCTGTTTGGGCGGAGGAGGAGAGGCCTATGAGGGCGATGCGGATGGGGGACATTTTGTTTTTTTTTGGTTTGGTGTAGAGGGGCGAATACAGAGGGAGGATAGGAGCTTGGGGATATCACGGTGGTTCGAAATCAGGAGAAGACAGGTTGGTGAACTTGGGAGAACTTGGGATTTCGCCAGACATGGGCGGATGCCACCGCTTAAATACCCGGCGATTTGAGTTTCTTGAGGAAATATACGCATTTCAAGTCTTCGCAAATTCTTTCGCATTCAGAATCTTATTTCAAAGTAACCTATCAGTTAATTTCGAATCATGTGGTGTTGAAGGCAACTTTGTGCGATCGATCTCAGCCGTGTCCGATATCTTGGCACAGGATTGTGTGGGATCGGCAAGTCGGCCGGTTTGTCAAATTGCGCATGATCAACACTAGGTAAGAACGCAAACACGTCTGAATTAGTAAATTATCCAGTAGATTCAAGTCTAGTGGAATGGGGCTGGTTCTTGTGGCGTCAGAGAAAAGGCGTTGCCTCGCTGGTCGGTGCTTTATCACCTGCCTCGCTCGCTGCCCTCAGACATTCAACCGTCCTGCGTCTGCACACGCCGCTAAGCTCGTTCCATGCGGTTCTAGTTCTATTTCCGCATCCTCTGGAGCCCTGCTTGCTTCCGGCAACGATCTGGCCATGTGAAGCTAAGAAGAGCCCTAGGGCAAGCTCTCATGTGCGGGAATGAGCAATACCTATTTAAGCGAAAGGTGGGCAACTTGTTTCGACCTGATCATGGACCTCGTTCTTCCTTCCTTTCTCACCTTCCATATCTGACGTTGGCGCGCATTGTGACCATGTCAACTCATCACGACCCATCACACTTCCTACGCATCAAACAACGGTATCAAGGGACAATTCAGCGCATTGTCGCCTTGCAGGCTGAGTATCAGGCACGTCGTGTGCTGCCTGGTGGTCGGCTTGAAGAACGGTTGGCTCTGATTGCGCGAATTGAGAAGAGAATGTCTGCTATTGGCAACAATAATACACCACCGGTAGAGAAGCGCTACATCTTCGCTGGTCTGCTCGTCTCCCCAGTTTCGTACCTACGACACCTGGACAATGCCCCTCCATCCGTCATCATCGACGCAAGACAACGTCTTGCCTATCTCCCGGAGATCCTACATCTAAGTACGTGTTGCGCCTCAGCCGAAATGCCCTCGATCAACGCTTCTCTAAATGAACTAATATCACAGCCTTCTCGGACACGACCGATCCGACGTACGAGCAGCTCCCCGAAACGAAAGAAGAAGAAGAAACATATCGAATAAAGCTTGGAGAAATGAGATGCATCGTGACGGGCACAATCGACCCCGATATCTGCCGTATCCTTCCGATAGAGTCAATGGTTTCATGCTTCGAAAAACTTCGGCGATCAAAGTCCTGCTTCGACGCTCTTTGGCCCATCTTCCCCGATAGAGCCAAGAAGATAAAATGGGAATACAAGCCTGAGGGAAATATGCTGTGTCTGAGTCCCCAGCTCCATCGCTGGTGGTGCAAGGCATACTTCGGGTTCAAGTGTTCCAAGATTTTGCGCGGGTCGACTCGTGAGCGCAAGATACTTCGCCTCACGCTCTACTGGATGCCCAGGAGGGGGTTCTCTGGACCTCAAGAGAGAGATTATATCTTGAGGTACATGGCGGATACCTTGGGCCCGCTGGACGGAGTCGCGGCCTACAGGAAAGCTACTGCAACTACTGGAGATCTTATCCAGTCCGGTGACATGTTTGCGATCGAAGTGGATGCCGATCTCGCGCCTCAGATGAAAAAGGAGCTCGATTATCAATGGACTCTGGTCCGCATCGCTGCTTTGACCCGGCCCCCGACTACGCATGGGCATGTCGTTGTCGAGGATTCAGCGGACGGAAAGGGCTAAGGAGACGAGTTAGAGCTGACGCGGGAAGGGTACGAGCGATTCAAGCCCTCAACAGGGGACCGGGGGATGGATGAAAAAGCGCAAACAATCTGAGCTGACAAGTAATCCAACAAAGTGAGTTTGCAAGGTCGTGCATTGAAATAATACAACATACCTTAACGGAAAGGCGCAACTACGGGAGCACAGCTGGTGGTGCTGGGTGGGTGGGAAGCGGACTTTGGGGGCCCAATTCCGGTCGTGCAGGTGGTAGGGTGTTGGGGATGGATATAGGTCGGCCTCGCCCTCCGCACATTCCGATCGTTCCTGCCTTGCTTCTCGACTGACGGACTTGAGGGAAGGCACGAACGGAAATTTTCATGAGGCTGATTAATTCCCGAGACCAACCATTACCTATCCATCCACATGGACAGACGAGGCCCTGGCCACTCGGCGCCGTACGGTCAGGCGTGCATGCACTGCTTCAAGAGCAAGTGCCGGTGTGTGGCCCGACCCGACGGTGACGGCTGCGAAAGGTAGCTTTTTACCTCTTACCTCATCCACCCAACCCTCCTTCTTCATCCCACCCATCATCACCACATGCATTCCTGACTTTGCAGATGTCATCGTCTCAACCGCCAATGCCGGCCCTCGGACTCGGCACGGAAACGCAACACGCAAAACCAAAACAACTCCAATTCCAACACCCGCCTCAGCGAGGTCGAAGGTAAGCTCGACGGCCTCTTGTCGCTCCTGCAGACTGTCTTCAAGTCTCCCGACTCGTCGGATGTTTTGCGGGGTGCCTTGGTGGACCCCGATAGCAGCCATGATAGTGGTAGTGGTGCAGACAAATCCAACAGCACGCCCACCAACGGCACCGGCACCAGCACTGGCACCGATGAGAGTAGCGGTGGTGGCATCTCGGCCAATTCTACCGCGGCGTCTCCCCTGACGGGACTCTCATCGTGCTCACCCCCTATTTTGGATGGAGGTGGCGGCGGTGCCACCTTTACCACCACCTCTACCACTACTGAGCCATCGGCAAGGGAGGCCGATGCGGCCCTCGATCTCTTCCGATCACAGATGCTGCCGTACTTTGCACTGGTACACCTCCCGCCCCACCTAACGGCGCAACAGCTGCGTCGGAACCGCCCGTTCCTGTTCCGGGCCATCGTGGCCGTCGCCTCGCCCACCCAACAGCGGCGGGCGCGGGGCCGAGAGCTCAAGCGCATTCTCACGCATGACGCGGTGCTAGAAAACCAGTCCAGCATGGACCTGTTGTTGGGCGTGCTGGTGTACACAGCCTGGGGCCACGACCAGTACACCAACCGGTCCGGCACGCTATCGCGGCTGATGATGCTGGCCATGTCGCTCGTGTACGACATGCGTCTGCACAAGCCGCTGCCGCCAGACACACACATGATTGGCGCCTACGCGGGCTTCAAGTGCAATAGCGACGCCACGGAGGATACGTTCGAGTGCAAGCGCGCGCTGCTGGGCTGCTACTTGCTCAGCTCGGCCGTGTCGGACTACTTTACGCAGATTGACGCGCTCCGGTGGACCCCCCGCATGGAGGAGGCCCTCCGCGCCGTGGCCGCCAGCCGCGAGTGCCCTACGGACGAGGCCTTCGCGTTCCAGGTCCGCACCCAGCTGCTCGCCCAGAGGGCCGTCAACGTGCGCGAGCAGCGCGAAATGGACCAGGCGCTCGCGGCAGACCAGCCCTCGGCGGCGGCTGCGGCGCATGTGCCCCTTTTTTTGTACTTCAAGACGTTGCAGAGCCAGCCGCGGGAGTTGCTTGGGCGGCTGTCGCCTGAGCTGCAGCAAGAAAGTAGGTTGGGTCTACCCGTCTGTCACTCGTCGGATATTAACTGCGTTCTAGAGTTTTTGCTGTTGCACATGCACGCGGTCGAACTGTGCGTCAGCGAGACGGCCCACACGGCCAACGCAGACCACACGCCCTCGCACACCAACAGCAGTGGCAACAACCATGGCAGCGGTGGGACAAGGCCGGAAAGCAATACTAGCATTACAACGCACAAGATGGAGCGGCTCGAGTGTCTCTGGCGCTCGGTGCACGCCATCAAGGGCTGGCTCGATGTGTTTTTTACCATGTCCCCCGGCGACTACGCCCTCATGCCCTTTGGGTTTGGCGCCCAGCTAGCCCGGTGTCTGGTGACGTTGTGTCGGTTGTCGGTGCTCCAAGACCCGGCGTGGGACCGGCAGGCCGTGCGGGCGACGGTGGACGTGGTGGCCGTGTTGGACCGGATCGGGGATATGCTCGGCCTTTTGACGAGCAATAGCGAGGACACCATGTTTTCGGGCTTCTTGGTGGTGATTCGCATGTTTCGGGCCTGGACGGCTTCCAAACTTGCTGTGCCGCCATTGACGTCTTCGGGTCCAGGTGCTGGCCCGGGATCGCTGGCTTCTTCTGGGGAGGGGGAGGTGTGGTCGGCGACCGGAACGGGGATGGGATATGATGGAAGTGGTGGTGGGAGTGGGAGTGGTGGAATGGTGGTGGACGAGGCCATGTTGGACCTGAACCAGATGGCTGTCATGCAGGAGATTGATCTGCTTAACGACCGGTGGTTGGATGATTTCTTTGGGGGGCAAGGGGGGTTTGGGTCGTGAGTTGGGTACCTTGGACTGAATTACCGACAATAATACAATACTGATAATTTGGTAAGTGTCTGTTTTGTTGGATCATGCGCGCCTTGGGTATTGTTTACGGAAGTTGAACGGAACCACTGTGTTGTGTCACATGGTGATGTGGGAAACTAAGCTCTCTGCAGGGGATCTTGCGTGTGTGTGTTGAGGTAAGAACCGGCTCAACGAGAGCTGGGCCAGGTCACCTATCTAGGTATCTATTCGGTTACCCTGATTTGGTTGGCTCCGAATAGCTTCATCCGCTTGAATCAGTTGCCTGCAAGTAAATAAAGAGATCTGAGGTGGTGATGTCCGTCTGGCTCGCACCAGCAGCAGGTAGGATTTGATTTGACGGGTAAATATACGCAACTTCACACATTCTGCAAAGATTGCACTGCTGGGCTGTTGCAAAGTCATTAGGTAGGTATATAGGAGTAAGTTACCTAACGGCAAACAAAACAGGCAAACAAAACAGAAGAGAAACAACGATAGCAGTAGTAACAACACACATCCTACTCCTCTCCCGACGTTCTGACAGTCCTATTTTCGCCCCCGTATTTACCCGCCCCATCAACCTGCACCTTTTTCTTCTCAATCCGCACATCCTTCCAGCCGAGCCCCCAGGAGAAGAAAAAGGACACCACAGAAAGGGCGACGCCAAGATACATGGTGCGACTGATGCTGGTGTTGTACGCCTCGAGCACGGCGTGCAGCTCGGCGCCCTGGAAAAGCAGCCGGAGCGATCTCGCGCCAGCCCCAATGACCACGTCGGGATTGATATTTGGCAAGAGTCTGGCAACGTCGTCGCGGAGGGTACTGGTAAAGATGGTTTGCGCGACGACAAGCCAGACGGCGCCGCCGATGTTCTGAAAGAAAATCAAGATGCCCATGGCGATGGGGATCTGGGCCGCCGGAATCAGGTTCTGGATGGCGATGTAGGAGCTGGTGGCGGCCGCGCCGCACCCTACGCCATACAGGATCTGGAAGCCCACCCAGCGGGAGACGGGCGTGTCGATCTGCAGCATCGACAAGAGGCCGTAGGCGACGGCGGTCAGCGCGGTGCCGCTGAGCACCCACGGCAGATAGTAGCCCAGCACCTCAATCATGACACCCGACATCATGGCAAATACGACCTGGCCGATGATGGTCGGCAGGATGTGCACGCCGCTCATGAGGGCCGAGTCGTCCTTGACGGCCTGGAAGTAGATGGGCAGATAAAAATTGGCGACGAAGAGGACGCCCAAGAAGAAAAACATGGTGCTCGACGCGCTGTAGATGATCGGCTGTCGCAGCAGCGAAAACGGCACCATGGCCTCGTCGCCCCTCCAGCGCTCCCAGGCCAAAAACACGGCGAGCGTCACGGCAAAGCCCACCAGCAGGCCAACCACCACCGAGCTGTTCCAGGCATACTGGTTACCGCCGTACTGCAGCGCCAGACACAGCATCACCGTAGCCGGCGCAACCAGCACGAACCCGACGAGGTCGAGCGCGCCAAACGCGCGACGCAACACCAGCACCGGCGGCGGCTTGGCCTCTGGCTCGGGAATCGCGACAAACAACAGCAGCCCAGCCACGACGGCGCCAATCGGCAGGTTGATATAGAAGCACCAGCGCCAGGTGACATACTCCGTAAAGGCCCCGCCAATCAGCGGGCCGCACGCAATGCCAATCTGGCCGAGCCCGACATTAATCCCCATGACCATCGGCTGCCGATGCGGCGGCAAGGTAGCCGCAAGGATCGTGAGTGCGCCGTTCGCGAGGCCCGACGATCCCAGGCCCGCGACGGCCCGGCCGACGATCAGCATGGCGGACGACCGGGCCGCGCCGCAGAGCACGCTGCCCAGCTCGAAGAGCGCAAAGAAGGCCAGGAACACCCATTTCGTCGAGAAATACGTGTAGATCTTGCCGCTGAGCGGCTGGAACGCCGCGCTGGCCAGCTGGTAGGCCGAGCCGTACCAGGCGATGTCGAGCAGCGAGTCGAACTGCGTCGTGATGGCTGGGATCGCCGTCGCGATGATGGAGCCGTCGAGCATCACGAGGAAGTAGACGAGGGTCGTGGGGACTAGAATTGCAAAGAGCTTGGGCCCCGTTACGTATTCATGGTGGTGGTGGTGCTCTCCAACATCTTTTCCTGGGGACAAAACAACAGCGGCGGTCGGTTCGGCGGCTGTCGTGGTGACGGCGGTAGTGGCGTGTTGGGACGACGACGACGAGTCGCGGACGTCACCGCCGCGTGGTTCCTTTTCCGAGTCTGCCATTTGAATGGGTGATGTAGACAAGATAACCAAAACAATCTGTTTTGTCGTTGTAGAATGAGATAGACAAAAGGAGTGTGTAGGTAGTGTGTAAAAAGCTAAGTACCTAAGGTAGGTAGGTACGCATCTCCGCCGGGTACGATGCCGTGGATGAATCAACCCGACACGCGATGCAAGACGACCCAAGACAAGACAAGACAATCCCCTTTTTGTGTGTTGGTAGGTTGACGAGGTAGGTGGGTGGGTAGGAAGGTCCTCGGTCCCCAACGGACCAACACGGCCCCACAACCGGCCTCAGATCGGACGCCAAGTCCGGCCCGCATCGGAGCCGGACGCCGAATCCCGATCGACCACACCGACTGCACCATGCCCGCCGATGGGTAAAACGACTGTTACCATTGCTCTTCACTTGCACTGAGTTACACTGCCAAGGTTTACATGCGTTGTTCTTGTACCAGCACAATGACGCAATATTGGGGTTGGGAGGGGGGGGGGGGGTAGTCTAATTCATGGGGCATCTTGCTCATGCCCCCTCACCTATGGCGATTCAGGCGCCCTGACGAGTAGCGGTCGCCAGTTCTGCTGGTGCGAACCGGACTGACATCATCGCGTCAGATTTCTTTGTTTACTTGCAGGCAACTGAGTCAAACAGATGAAGCTATTCAGAGCCAACCAAACCAAGCGGCCGACGCTACAAGCCAAAACCCCGAGCGACGGCTAGCATTGCAAGTGGGATTGCGTGAAATGTCGGATTACGTGATCATGTAGGGACCGCTATTAGGTATACAAGTCTGCAACAGTTGGTAGCCTGTAGAGATCAGAACGCGGATGTGAAACAAACATTGGCGCCATCCTACAATCTGGGAGCACCATAAATGCAAGATTGGGAGGTGCGTTTAATAACGCTGTAGTCCATATGGAAAAAGCGCCAAGTGATAGACCGCGGACCGCAGGTGCTGCGTTCGAGCCATGGCAGTTGCAAACTGCAACTTGCAGTCTTGATGGTGAGCATGGAGCGCGCGCCGGCAGGTGCGCTCCATGGCGGCGGGTACCATTGCCGGCGCTAGGCCGGCGCGGTCTAGGTACCGTCAGCACGCTCGGTGCAGCGTGGTGGGCCAGCAATGGCTAACTACGCTATGCCGTCTCGGGATTCGTCTGGTATACCGTGGGCCGTGACGTTGACGGCGTGGTAGGCCAGCAATGGCTAACTGCGCTGGCCGCTCGGGAATCGGGTTCGTAGCCGCGCTACGGCGCGGCGCGCGACGGATGCATATTCACGTGACAGATTGTGCCAAGCACACGATGCTAAGGTAAAGTTGCGTGCGGGTTGGCCGTTGGGTTCAAGCTTGATGGGTTCGTCTTCAAGAATCGTAGCACCTTGTACGATGACAAAAAAAAAAAAAAAAAGACGACGTTTAACAACGAAGTTCCGAGCGCAGAATTCAATGGAAGGCTCCCCGGGTCTAGGACTACAGCTGGAGGGCGAACCGAGCCGGCACGGTTCGCTCTCCTTTTTTTTTGTATTTAATTACGGAATATTCGTTTACTCAAGACCTCCCTGCAAGATCACGATCTAGAGACAGGCTTCCTTTTCTTTTTTCGGGGCTTTTTCCCGACGTTGTGTGCCTTAGGGGTACGCAGCCACGACTATTGCACTCAATGAGGCGTCCTCCAATTCCACCGGCTTGTCAGGGCATGAAGTTTACGGTTTATTAATCTCTGAGAATACTCCTCGGTCCGATATTTAGATGGCGGGGGTTTCCCTCGATAGGTTTGTGACTCTGTTTGCCGTCTAACCCGTCCCGCCGATCATACCAACCCCTATCTATTTAGTCTAGTCTAGGATCTATCTGCGATCCCTAGACATTCACCACAGCTATCACTCCACTCAGAGCCATGACGTACTTGACCACGCAAACAGAAGTCCCTGCTTTTGGATTAGTGCTATTGGACGACGTATGGAACGACGACGGCCTTTAATGCTAGTTTTCAAGCAATGGTTCATCGTAAAAAGAGCATATATTTAACTATAGACAGATCAACATTGATTGCAAGTTAAATAAATACTTGTGAACTTTCGACAACGGCAAGGTACCTAGGTACCTAGGCAACAACGAAGGGTGAAAAAAAGAACACTATGAAAATGAGATTATGAGAGAGATAGATGGGGTAAAACGTGTCCAGCAGGGAAAAAACACATGAGAACCAGGCCCCATAAGATCCATCAAACCTCCTGTGGCAGCAACGTGAGAGGGGTCACGCCCGGCACCACCGTCGTGACGGCGTACTTGCCCGTGATGCCTTCCCACCAGCCCCGGACGTAGAGCTCAGTCGCCGCGTCGCTGGCCATCTGCTCGAGCGCCGCCTTGAGTTGCGGTTTGCGCTGCATGGCCAGATGCCACTAGAGAGTGATATATCATCAGTAAAATTTGCAACAACCACCCTCGTGTCGCGCCGACGGGAGAAGAAGGGATAGGAAAGGTAAGGCAGGTAGGTAAGGTACTCACAAACCAGGGATCTGCGTCCTCGGCCGCATCTTCTTCAAGGATCTTGTCGACCCGCCGGAAATCAAAGTCCTTGTACACGCGCGACTTGCCGCCCTTTTCTTTGTCCTTGATGGCCGCCGTGTTCGGGTTATCCTTGTACGACCCGCCGCCGCCCCAGACGGTGAAGCCGTTCTGGAAGCGCAGGCGCGGCACGATCTTGACCTGGGCCGTGTACGGGAGCGACGTCTTCTGGTCGAACACCATCTGGTGGATCACGGTGCTGCGATTTGCCGGCAGCGTGAATGTGGCTCGGGTGTCGGTCGTGTAGGTGGACTGCGTCGTCGACGTGTGGGCCCAGTCGACCTTGAAACCGCCGGAGAATTCGAAGCTGTCCTCTCCGCCCAGTTTCGAGTCGCCTACTTTGTACGTGTACTTGAACCCGGCGTTGACCCCCCAGGTCGTGCTGTCCGTGAGCGTAGTCGCGACGGTGTCGACATTGCCGACCTGGACCGGGAACTCTTTCGGTTGTGGGGGGAACTGCGTCGTGTTGAGTTTCAGGGGCCTGATGTCGGTGACGACGGGTTTACCCCAGTAGATTTTAGAAATCTAGATATAGTATCAGCGAGAGAACGGCACACTTCCGTGGAAAAAAAGGTTGGACAAGGGGGAGACAGTGAAAAAAAAAGTTTACTTCAACAGTCCAGTCCAGAAACTCGAGGTTCGTGGCCCGGTTCGTATCAAACCCATCCGGGTCGGACGGCTTCTCTATATTGGTGTTAGTCAGCCGGAAGACCCGGTCGTTTTCCAGGCCGGCCGGCGCGTTCACGAAGTTCGGCACGCTGGCAAATCCGCGGTCTTCCGGTTTGCCGGTAAATGTCGCCGGGGAGACCCATGACATGCCAAGCGCGTTTGCCATGGTGGCTGCCGAGCGCCAAATACGTTGGATGACCTGTCATCATACTAGTCAGATCCGGCGGTAGGTACTTTGGCTTGCATCTCTCTTGCACGAAACCCACCTCAAGCTGCACTTTCTTATTCATGACCCCGGTATTGCCGACGCGGAAAGCATTGCCGGCCCGGACATTCTCCTGGAGAATCGGGTATGTCCCCTGCATCCACTGCTCCCATTTCTACGAGAAATTGTTAGTAAGGTGATATAGAGGAAGCCAAGGAGAGCCAAGCAGAAAGAGAAATATACATACCACCGTCGCATCACCATCCTTGTTGCCGTGAGCCTTGGCTAGAAAAGCCACCTTGGCCTTGTCCGCATCCTGGCGAAGCGCCTCGAGCGTGGCATACTTGAAGCTCGTGGCGTTGTTCACGATAGGCACCACAATCGTCGACAGGAGCGCCTTGTTGTAGGCCGACACCACCTCGTCATACTTGTCTAGCTTGCCCTTGACGGCCTGTCGCATTGTGTCGTCGAGGTCGTGGCGGGCGGCGTCGAGGATGGGCTTGGACACGACGCCGTCCGGCTGGAGCTGGAAGCGAGTCTTAAGCGCCTCGAAGCGGTTGCTGATCTCCTTGGTCTTCCTGTCGCACTGCTCCTGCACACTGGCCTTGGTCGTGGTGAGGTCGATCTGGTCGAGGTCGTCCTGGAAACTGGAGAGGAGCGGGGGAACCTTGAGCTTAAGGTCCTTGCTGAGGGCGCTGGCAAACTCGTCACAGGCTCGGTTGTACGAGTCCTGGAATGATCGCTTTTCGGTCGAGATGAAGCTGCGCAGCCTCAGGTCGACCTCGTCGCTCATCGACTCCGAGATGTTGTTGTTCTGGCAAAAACTGAGGAACCGGTCTAAGTGCAGCTTTTCATCTGTTGCAACCCAAAATCCCAACGGTTCAACACCCGGCTCGATACTTTTGCGCAACTGCTCCTGGTATTCGAGTTTGATCCTGCCCTCCAGTCTCTGCAGTTCCTTGGTCAAGTCGGACTGGTTTTTACTGCGGAGCGCTGCTTGCAGCTTCACAACCGACTCGGCAGCCGTCGCCCAGCGGTCCAAGATCTGCTCCTTCGTCTCGCTCACGCCCTGGTATTCAGTGGCCAGCTTGTTCACCAGAGCACGCTTCTGTGTCTCCAGGGCGGCGTCGACCATGGTCTGGTACGTGTCATTCTCGCCAATCCCGACCTCCTTTCCGATCCTGATCACGTCGGCGGTGAGTGCGTCCTGCGCCGTCTGCGTTGTCTGCATCACCCAGGTGACCCAGGCCTGCTCGATCCGAGACAGCATCTCGGCCTTTTTGGTCTTGGCCGCAGTTGACATGGTATTGCGCCAGCCATCCGGAAGCGACGCAGGGTCGATGGCCTCGGCTCGAAGGCCTAGATCCGTAACCAGCCCAGCAGCGAGGTTGTCGACGATGGAGTCGATGCGGGAAACGGGAACAAGCAGGGATTGCGCGTTCGCGCCGTTGATGCTGGTGACAGCATCCTCAATGGCCTGGTTCAGTGTGTTGATGGAGGACAACAGGGCAGTTGCCATGGTCGCCTTGAGACGAGTGAAATTGGCTGCCAGCAGCGCCGTTTTGAAGGGTTCAGCCAAGGCTTTGCATTCCTCCTGCACGCGCGCCACTACGGGGACGGCCATGTAGGACAGCGCCACGGCGACCTGGGCTAGGAGCAGCGCGATGTCGTTGTCGAGTAGGCGGTTTAACATGGCCGTGGGCTTGGCCTCCTGCGCCGTGTACCCGTCTGTTAACTTGGTCAAGGCCGAGGTAAACGAGATCTTGGACTTGGCGGCTGCCTCCCTTTGACCGGCCTCAAAGATGCTGGCCACATGTAGCGGCTCCGACCGGTTGATGGCATCGGTGAACAGGGGCATAAAGTCGGCCATGGCTCCGCCCGTCAGGGGCTGACCAGGAGTCAACTCGCGCGGCGTCTGGAGAGCTTGAGACAGCTTGCGTCGCAAGACGCCAAAGTAGGTGCGGTACTCGTCTTCAAAGTCTTCGAGCACGAGGAACTTCTTGGTGCCGTCCGACAGACCATCCCTGGCCACCTGCCGGAGCTTGTCTGGCAGGATAAAGACCTGAGTCGACTCGAATACCGATGCCAAGAGCTTGCGGATCTCATTGCGGTTGCGGGCCAGCGAGTTGGTTTCCTTCTCCGGCTTGAAGAGTTTGTCCCTGAGAGTGTCGGCCGTGTCGACACTGTTGAGTCGGAACTGATTGAAGAGGACGAAGAGGTGACCAAAGGTCGGAGCGGCCGTTTGCGTGTCAGTCGTTGCAGGGGCATCTCCGTCGGGAGATCCGGCGGCACGCAGGCGCTGGGCGGCCTGAACCATCATGCCCAGCTGGCCAAGGATCTCTTCGGTCAGCAGGCCCCCGGTCCGGTTGTAGATGACGACACGGGACGCGGTCAGTGCCGGACTGAACAGGTTCAGGTCGTACGAAGCGCCCACCGCACCCTGGCCCTCGGTGTCAACGAACGTCACCTTGATGTTGGGATCGGCGGCATCAGTGGCCGCATCACCCTCGAGTGTGGAGAACTGCGGCAGGGTCAAGACACGGGTCGGGACGTAGACGCCCTTGGTGAAGGTCTCCATGCCGGGATATGTGGCAAAGAGCTCCGTCTTGGACCCGGCCAGCAGATTCATCAGAGTGCTCTTGCCGGACCGAGCCGGGCCCATGACCGAGATAAGGTTGAGAGGATCCCTGACGAGACGGATCATGTTGTTGGTCGGGTCCTCGACAACCTGGAGGAAGTACGGCTGTTCTTCTTCCTCGGTTGCGTTGTCGAAGGGCTCTGCTGGGGCAATCATGTCGAGCCACCGCAGAGCCACCGAGGAGCCATCGTCGGCTCGGGCCAGTGCGGCCAGGTTGGAGGCAGAAATTGCGCCTGCGTTACATTAGCCCTGTGGATCAGTTTGGTCTGATGTTTTACTCACCACCAAGACTCATAGTGGCTGGTCCGTCTGAGTCGGTCTGGCTCAAATATGAACGGGGTGGAGTTGCGAGTTGACCGTGGCTGAGTATTTCAATTAGGGGGTGCTAAGTGTAAGCCAGGAGATATTGATTTGAGCTGATCGATGGAAGAAAAATCGTCCTTGTTGTTTCAAAGCAGGGGACTTTTCCATCACGACCTGTCGGTTATTTATAAATGTAGGGATCTCCGTAATAACTATCACATGGTCAACATCAAGAGCTTTTGGAAAGCCACCACCTGGGTATCACCTCGGATCATCAAGAAGCATCAACACAGCCCACCAGCGGCCATGACGACAGGTATCAGCTCTCGACTGAGCCATGACTAGACTCGATACAGATCACAAATATCGATTTTCTGCAGACGGGTCGACCGTCATTGGTGTTTCGATCCAAGCTGACAGCGGTGAGCAGCTATTCACCCCGTGATGTGTTCAAAGCCGCCCTTTATCTCGTCCAGACCGGTTAAGTCGGAAGGGCCCGTCCAATGACTGATTTCAGCTATGCGCCAAGTCGACCGTGCCACACGCAGAGATTCGACAAACGCGCAGAGGGCTGAGGGTCGACGTTATCTGTGGCTTGCCTTGGCATGCAGCGGACCACACCGTCTCCATGTTGAGAGCGTATTGGCTGCTTGTGGCTTCACGGTAGGATTCAGAACGGAGGTGCCGTTGGTTATTTTTTTATTTTCTTTCGGGGAGACCCTTACCAGTATTACCTACTTTGAGGGGCTTGAAGCGCGGTGAAGAGTTATGCCCGCGCCCTGCTCCTCTCACTCACTTCGGCCGGCATGAGCTTAACCTTGACGGCGGCACCGCCTTCTCGTAAGTTTTGCCAATCATAGCCGTCGCTTGTACTACCCAAGCCGGGTGGGTGAGAATGAGTTGAAGCGACGAGAGATGCGGACCGTGAGTGACTGGCCTAGCTTTGTGGATGGAGAGGCGAACTTGTGTTCCGACATCCCGCCGAGCTTGTCGAGTGTGAGCTTGAGTCTGCGCCGAAGGAAGGTCATAAAGCTAGTTCAAAACCGAACTCACCTGGTTGCTCAAGAGAGGAGCCCTTGGCATCCTCTGCCGTAGTCAAAGACGGTCTCTTTAGCGTTTGAGGATCTCGGCCAGGTGATGTGCGTTTCTCCTCCGAGGTTTGAAGACCTCACACTACCACAGCCACTTCCAAACCACACTTTCCTTCACTTTAATAAACAGCTAAATGCGGTAATCCTTAATCGGCTGAATCATCCAAATCCGCCCTGTTCTCCCCTGTCGAGATGTCTTCATCTAGGCTTTTGATCACCTTGATCAAGTTCCTGACGCCGAAGAGGAGGTTCTCATCTGGGCCCTCACCAGGAGTCCACCGTGCTTGGGAGAAATCGGTAAGCTTCAGTGAGTATATTCGCGGAAGATCTTCTAATAGTTCGTCGTCGTCGTCTTCCGGCTTTCCCCCATCTTCCAGCGTTAGGGCAACAAGTTCTGGGGTGGTCCTGGAATTATGAGCGATTCGTGTGCTATTGACTGGAGAACCAAGATCTTCCGAAATGTTTGGGTTTGGCCCCGCGTCGAGAGTGGTTATGACCTCATCGATGGCTTGCCGCAGCGCCCGGCCGTCACCTTCATAAATGAACTGCAGTATCGAGGAATACGACCGGAATTCTGTTCTTTCGAGGACGGATTCAAGCCTGCGTAGGTCTTCGAGAAAGGCGCCCATAACGATAAGCCCTAGATCCCTGTTGAGGGCTGCGGCGCGATTGAAGAGGAAGGATCTGAACGCTTTTCGAACGCCATATGCGTCGACGATGCTCCGAGCCCACTGTCGGTCAAAGACCTGATAGCCGGTTGCATCCCAGTTGACCTCCTCGCTGTCACCCCGGTACACTCGCATCCCAGTTATGGCAAACCCGAGCTCGCTGTGCGTGGTTTGTTTGGAGAACTGATCAAAGCGTTGCCGCTTCGCCAGGCTTGCGGTGTCGTCCCACAACCGCCTCCCGAGCCTAACGGAGCAGACATTCGGCTTTTGGAAACCGTACAACAGGTTTTCCTGCACGAGCATGCGCGTTGCGTTGACTTGTTGGCCATCACCGTGCGTGCTGAGGGTGCCGAAGAAGGCAGGAATAACGACTGTGAGGGATTGATGGTTCTTGAATGCATCCTCGACGAACTGAATCTCTGCGTCGGAAGCTAGGCGAAAGTGGAGTTCATTGTCCGGATCTCGGGCGTCGCCTGGGCTTGCAGCGTTGAAGGGAGAGTCAGTGGCGGGGTCCCCAACAGCCTGGGCCTACGGGTTCCTGCCCGATTCTGCCACATCGCAACTTACCGATAGAGTGCCGACACAGGCGCAGAGATATCGCCGGATGCGGGAGTGACTAGTCTCTGCCCTGCTCTGGGGCCAGAGGGTATGCTGAGGTGGAAGGAAGAGTCGGATGCCATGATGGTAGGTCACTGTTGCAGGAGTATGCGGGCGAGTGTCCGAGTCGATGCACGAAGTGGGCATTGGGCAGACGTTGCGAGTTTGGTCTTCGAAGGACCTATCGGTCACACTCCTGCCGCGCATAATCACGTGGTCTGCACTCTCAAACAATGCACCTTCCCTGACATGCCAGTGCAGATCTGAGGCGCCGAACGTGGGCTGTTGCCTAACCCATCCCTCGAATTCAGAGCCGAGATTCTCGACATTCGGGTCAACTTACCAGATCCAACCGGGCTTGGCCGCGATGGACCCGGTGAGCTCGGGGGCTAGCGTCCTTGCTTTCGTTCTCCTCGGCATCAAATCGGCGACCCTCCTTTACCAAACGCTGCAGTCAATTGAGGGCGGGCCGCGCAGCGTCAGCAGGGCCGCCGACAATGCCATCCGTCTTCACTCGGTTCTCCGGCAGCTGAGTCAATCCAGCGCAGGCCTCGACGATGCTAACCTCGCTCTGCGCGCCCAGCTACGGCGCTGCTCCGGAGATCTTGACGATTTCGCCGCGGCCATCACCGCTCTCCACATCGGGAGCGGGGAGCGTCGCCACGTAGTGCTGTGGAAGAGCCTCAGGGTCTTGCTTGCCGAAAAAGACATTGAAGAGATGGATCGCATCATCTCGCATCACATCTCTACTTTGAGCCTGCACCTTAACGTTCTGCAGAGGTAGCACAGCCTCCCGTGCGAGCATCGGATTGTAGTTACCTAGTTCTGACCGTGCCACAGCAACATAGCCTACACTTCCAGGGATCGCCTTGCGAGTCTCGCCGAGGCGTCGCAGTCCTTGCAGCTCCACGCCGAGTCGCAGGCAGTCGCCCAAAGTTCAGCTCTCGGTGTCCTTCGGGATCACAGCTCTTTGCTCTCTGCGATGGACGAGAAACTCGACGGACTGAAGAACGACTGCGGGTCTGTAAGGGATGCGGTCGCCGCTCTTCCGTCCGTCTCCCCATCTCAAGCAGACACCATGATGCAGATGCTCAGAGAATTGCAAGGCCAAGTGTCCGCCCTGTCGCAGCAAGCTTCGCATCCCCGCCCCCCGCTAGAGACTCGATTGGCTCCGGCCTCATCCAACATTCCATCTCAGCCACTGCATGCGATGCAGCCCGTTCCGGTTGACCACAACGCATCCTTGGTCGAGAGCATCCAGGGTCTGAGCGACCTCGTCCATAACAAAGTGGGAACCATGAACGTCTATGACGGCAGGGACTCCGAGGAGGCCGAGGATGTCATCCGTGGCCTCCAGTCCATGCTGAAAGCGGCTACGGAGCTGGGCTCAGCCGAGCGTCGGGGCGAAGACGCCTCACTTCGCACCGACTTCAAGCGGTTCGAGCGACTTTTTTCTGCGTCTCCTATGATAGCCCTCAACCATCATCCAGGGCCAGGGTCTCCACTAACTGCTGTGCCCGGGAGAAGCCTAATTCGACAAGAGCGCAGAATCCGAAAAATCCAGGCCCGCGCTGGGACGCTAACCCTCGTCATGAACACGCGAAAGCGCAGACCTACGCCACAGGAGGGAGAAGTGGAAGACTTTGTCGCCAACGTCACGTTTGTGCCTTTCAACTACGACAGGCTGCACATGGTCAGTGCCTGCATTAACCAGCGGGGCATGTTCTCCGGTATTCGATTGCAGATTCCCCGTCTCGATGTCAACCGTCTGTTGTCCAGTCAATCTCTCGTGTTCACGCTCGTCAGACAAGGTCGGATGGAGGAATTCCAGGCCCTCCTAGCTTCCGGGAAGGCCTCTCTCCGGGACCATGATGAAGTGGGGGCACCGTTGCTTTTTGTAAGTCACTCATGGTCATTCTCTGGGCTGCGTCAAGCCCAGGATGCTGACCCAAACCAGTATGCAACTCGCCAGCCTGAAATGTGCCGGTTTCTGCTTGAAAAAGGCGCGGATGTCGACTACTTTGGCGACTTGGACGAGGTCGAGCCATGGCACGGGAGAAGCTACGGGTTAGGCACCTGAGTTCCGGAACTGACAGCCCGGCATCAGTGAGGCTAACCAGCAGGTCATTCGAACAGTACCGTTTTGGACAAAGAGCGAAGCGATCGCGGTCTTGACGACGCAGAGTTAGATCTGATCAACCAGTGTCGTCGAATGCTGCTCGAGGCGGGCGCTGATCCCACGGTTGTAGCAACGCCTCTCAACCGGAGTTACCTCAGAGCCATAACGAGACTCGGCAGGGAGGTAAGCTGTAATTAGTCAATCTCGCAGTCGGGTGTTCTTAAGCTGATATACTGGGGGGAATTTACCTAATTATATCTCTAATAGGAAAGCGTTTTTCTCTCCTGGAACCTCTCCGGGGCGTTCGTTGACGGTCTGATAAACGACCAGGAGCATATCGGACATATTTCTTTTGAGCCAATGCTCTTCGACGTACTACAACGACAGGACGTTTCCAAAGAAGTCGTCCGCCTGCTCCTTCAGAAAGGGGCCAACACGCGCGCACAGACGTCGAAGGGTTCAACCTGCTTACATGTTTACCTCCAGACTCTACAGGGAGACTCAGTAACGTTCGGTCAAGAGACCGGCTGTATAGAGCAGCAGGAAGTCCTCAGGTGCCTTATCGAGTATGGCGCTGACGTTAGGGCGCAGGATCGTGAGGGGTGGCAAGTTGGCCGAAAGGTGTCCGACGTCGCTTACAGGAAGCGCGAGGTCTTTAAATGGAGCCAGACTGAGACGCCTCCTTCGCGAGAGTCCACAGCCCTAAAAAAAATCAATTCGATCAGCATGGTTACAGCGGTGGAAAGCAGCTATGTCGGCGACCTGTGGGACTCGACGCTGGTGGCGTGCGGCTACGATCTCTTGGAATTTCGGCGTTTCCACTCCCGGCGGCCGGCTTACGGGGGTAGATACACCCGCGAGATATTCGAACGGCTATGGCATGGCCAGGAAGAGAAATGTCCATACTGGGATGACAGAGTATGGCCTGAGGGAGGGCCAGACCCGGATGCTATGGAAGCAGAAGATGACGAAGAAGATCCTTGGTGAACCTCGGCTGACCCTGCGGAGTTCACAAGTTCCTCCCATGACATAAAAATATGTCATACGGAGAGTGGAGGGCCAAGAAGCACATACAAGTGGGCTGGTAACTATATTTATGTACAACTATTCGTTCATCTCGACAGTTATCTCTGCCTCGCCACCGCTCTGATACCCCTCTGCCGCAACGATCTGGAAGTCTTGGTTCCCCAGTTCTCTTTATCCCAAGCTTGTCCCTCCATGCATCAAAGTGCGCTTTCAATTCACCGTACCCCGCAACGCGCCTGTCGCTGACATCCCTCACAGACCAGACCTGCGCGAGGATACTTTCCGAACCAATCGCCACACGGACGATCCGCTTCGTTCCGAGCGGATAGCTCCCCCCATCCGTCTACAGCGTGGCTGTCTTCGTGCCCGCAGTTCGCCCCGAGCCACTACCCCCTGCAAAATGCAGCGTCTGATTATAAGTACCATATGACTCCACAACATAGTACTCCACCAGTGGATTCTTGGTCATGCTGTACACAGACAGGTACCTGTTCCCCTCGGGACTGAAGGTGCCCGAGTACGTGACGTTGCGCTCCACCTTGCTAGGGTTCCAGCCCTTGCCGCCAAAGAAATTGCTGCAGTTGCTCTAGCGCACGCTGTATAAGCTGTGGGCACCGTTCTGGTAGTTGACGTCGCCGACGCCGTCCGTCCAGAACGAGTAGAAAAAGCCGCCGTGCGAGCCCGTGCCGATGGTGGTGCTTGCCCGCGGCGAAATGGAGGCCGGTGGTGATTATGGTTTGAAGGGGAAGGAAATCGCAACGACTATGGCAGCATTGAAGAGGATCGTCTTGAGGGAGGCCATCTCTACCAACTGAGGGCGGGAAAGCCTGACCACGATCCCCCAAGGGCCGGGCTTACAGATGCTTGACCGACTGGTGGCCAAAGAAAGCAGATGAAGCAAACAACTGGAGCTATAATGGTGACTGCAAGTAACACGAGCGGGGATTCTTGCTAGAAGGAGAAAGCTTCGAATGCTAGGATTATTCATGTACCGGCCAGAGTGAGCGATGTAATGGAGCTATGGAGGAAGTGGGCGGGAACGGCAGGAGCCGGTGGTCGGGCCAGGATGATTCGATATGCCTGCCTGCGTTCAGGAGCCGAGGAAAGACGAAGGTCGCTCTGCGCACGCTGTTAGTGAAACCCGCCAGCCAAACTCGGGAGATGGATCAATCCTGATTGTACCCTCCTCCGTTTCAACTTCTCTGCCGTTTGTCTTTACATAATTGTGAGCGTCTAGGGACACAAATCTTCGTATACCCGATGCAACCCCTTGGCCGTCTACAGTTTGGTTAGGCGTCATGAACGCTTACCTCGGGCGCGCGCCTCTTTTAGGCAAGGTGTTATCTAGATTTTCTTGCGCGCTGATATCTAATCGCCTATGTTAGGCTGCAAGCGCATTGGTAACGGTGAAAGGATGAGGCTCTGGCATGGGGAGATTGTGATACAAATGCCAGACAGTACCTGAAAGCAATGTGGACTCGTAGGATGCGTTAGGCTTTACTAGTTCTGCACCTTCACAAGCAGCAGGCTGTTCGACCATCAGGAAATGTAGAATACCTAGTAAGCAAACTTCCCGTTCACGTTAGCTCAAAGACATCATATATCTTCCATGTGACGCAAAATTATGTACTCCGTAGTCTAGATCTCCGGTATCACGGTTGAACTCCCTCAAACAACCATCAGAGTCCCGATCCCAGATCGAAGCCTTCAAATTCCAACTGTCCGCAACACCGTAGTTGTCCGTATTTCAGCTACCTAGGTACATGACTCGCCTGCGTGCCTCTCTAGGTATCTAGGCAATGGTTGGAATGTCTTGTTTCTGGCAGAGGAGTGGTAATGCGGAGATCAAGTCTCCAGGCGGACTGGATTTTCCTAGATACCTATCTAACACATTGAGATGAGCCCCGGAGACATTCAGCAGGGAAAAGGACCTTCCGTGCCGTACTACAAAAAAAAAAGAAATTCAACAATAGGACGATAGCACCGAGGATAAAAGTGGAAATAGTAGGACACTTGTGACAAAGTTTCCTCGACATAGCTCCATGGAACGGGAGGGTGGGCCGGTGGGGTCGGAGCAAAAAATGGACAATACCGGATTCGAACCGGTGACCTTTCACAGAGCGCATCGAGATGACAATGCGAAGCGAAAATCATACCCCTAGACCAATTGCCCTGGCGATGATTGATAAAAGGGCGTGGTAATACACTACATAAACGAGTTACGCCACTGTCACAGACCGATGACTTGCATGAACTCAACCGACCTTCTTGGCCGCCAAATTCTTAACATGGGAGTCAGCTACAGGCGGATGACATGATGACGCTTCAAATATTTGTTCCTACTCGATATTAATTCTTAACCCGTCCCATCAAATCACATCAACTCGAAAGAACAATGAATTTCCAGACGAACCCGGTCCCTAGGTTGGACATCAGGCAGCTACGCTGACGTAGAATGCAACAAGCTGTGTATGAACACTTTGTGTGCCCAATACCTCACAGTTTCTTCACAGGCATACGGGAACTTATGATTGACTGGTGGGATGTACAACGCCTCGGTACATCAAAACCCAGCTCATGCTTTATCATCAGCACAGGGCTGCATATATCGACAGGACATGGAATGCTCAGGATTCCCCCAGCTTGAAGCCAGGAATTCATTTCTAGATGGTGTAGCTACCTGCCATGCCAACTCCCACAATAATTGAAAAATGGCAGAGAGGCTAGTTTATGGCTGTTCCAGCACAGGGCCATATCTTCAGGCGGAATAAATCCGGTGTGGTAGAAGTCCCGGGTCACGCCGTCATCTAGGAGTGGTAAAGTAGTCTGGATCCCGGCCCGGAAGCGCCACACCCAGCCGTTGAAGTTTAGCTGGATATTTTGACAGGTTTGGGGAATAAGGCCGGCTCGGATCCCGGCAAGGAAAGGAATGATGTATAAATGGACGATTAACTCCTATTTGGGACGTTCGCCAGCTCGCATAACGCATAAGAAGAAGAAAACAAGAACGCTCGTCTGTTCTGAATACCAACCATTACATCTTCTTAAGATCGGGATCTACCCGAGTGAAAACAAAAAACACGGTCACATTATCTCCTGACTAAGCCAAGATACCGATGCCGTCCCCGATGTGGCGCGCGGTACTTGACGGCCGGCATTGAGCATGATTCCCTCGCAGACCCCGCAGTAGCCCCCTTTTAATCTGCGACACTGGGCCGCCCTCGGCAAGCCCAGAGCAGGGCCGATTTCAATCTATCCAGGAGGACCTAGGACCGATTTTCTCTCCTAGATTCCCGCACCCATGAAAGCTAAGCTTTGGGGCGCCCCCTTGGCCAAAAAGCTTGACCAAAGAGGAATACCACCTCCAAGGCACCGCCGAACCTGGTGTCGGCTTCTCGGGACCGCCCATCATCAATCCCGACTGACTACCCCGGACGGGATTACCCCAGGAATTTCATTTGGTCGAGGACAACATCCCGTCCCTCCTTCCTTTGCCACCAGCTTCTGCTTGAGCTAGCCGAGGGCCGAATAGGGAGTTCTGGCTGTCAGCCAGACATGGCAATCAAATTCCCAGCATCCGTCATTTACTGCAATTCTAGACTCCGGGCCCGATCTAATGCGGGGAATCTCTAGAGGGCACGGTTGCGTGTATAAGATGGACCGGGCCTCGCTGGTGATGGTGGGAGGTGGTGGCGTCGGTTAGATCTGTACCTATTGCTTGTTTTTGTGTTCGTCATAGCTGCTTCTATTCACAATGCATTCCACACTCCTCTCGCTGGCTGCCATTGCCGGCACCGTCACTGCGTTTCCCGCGCAGCCGGAACAACGAGCAGCGGCGGCGGGTGTGCAATTCGGTAAGAATTCTCGGGAAGCTACCCCTGACATTTAGCTGATGGGGTCTAGTCGGAGTCAATGTCGCTGGGTTCGACTTTGGGTGCTCCATGTTCGTTTGCTTCCCATTCCAGCCAGCCTTGTACCCGTACTCATAATTCTGCCACAGCCAAGGAGCTTGCGATCTCACCAAGATTGTCCCGCCAATCCAGGGTGCAGCCCTGGGAAGCGCCGATGGGTATGACTCCAGCCAAAATCTCTGGAGAGCAAGACTAAATCTCGATAAAACAGCGCCGGCCAGATGCAGCACTTTGTCAAGGACGATGGCATGAACATCTTCCGGCTCCCCGTGGGCTGGCAATACCTCGTCAACAACAAGGTCGGGGGCACGTTGGACTCGAACAACTTTCAAAAGTACGACCAGCTGGTGCAGTCGTGTCTGAAGACGGGAGCATACTGCATGCTTGATGTAAGTGGGCCACTTGGTAACCTAGAATAATATACTGACAGTGTTTAGGTTCACAACTGTAAGCCCACATTCCCCGCATAACAGCGATGCACTGACACCTCCAGACGCACGCTGGAACGGCCAGATTATTGGACAAGGCGGTCCCTCGAACAGCCAGTTCACCAACCTGTGGTCGCAGCTTGCTTCCAAGTACGGGAGCTCGGAGAAGGTCATCTTTGGTATTATGAACGAGGTAGGATATAATACCAGATTGCTCAAAAGAACCAAACTGACAGGGAGATAATCTAGCCCCACGACGTCCCCGACATCGACAAGTGGGCCGATACCGTGCAGGAGGCAGTTACGGCGATTCGAGCGGTGGCCAAGTCAAACATGATTGCGCTGCCCGGTAACGAGTACGTCCAAGCCACATTATATACAACCTCTTGGTACGGAAGTCCAAAGTGCAGGTAGCTAATCTTACATCACACAGCTGGACATCCGCCCAGGCGATGCCGACCAAGTCCGGCCCGGCCCTGCTAAAAGTCAAGAACCCCGACGGGTCGACCGACAATCTGATTATCGACGTGCACAGTACGTTGATATTACCTCCCAGAAGAAAGTTACCTAACTAGGTAAACTAATCTTTTTTTCAAACAGAGTACCTCGACTCGGACAACTCGGGCACCCACACCGAGTGCGTGACGGACAACATCAGCTCGGCCTTCCAGCCGCTGGCGACCTGGCTGAAGCAAAACAACCGCAAGGCGCTGCTCAGCGAGACGGGCGGGGGCAACACGGATTCGTGCAAGAAGTATCTGTGCCAGCAGCTCGACTTTATAAAGTCAGTACCCTTTTTTCTTCGCTGTCTGAATGTGTAAAAAGGGAGAAGAAGGAAGTCGAATTGACATTTTTTATAGCAAAAACTCGGACGTCTTTCTTGGATATATTGGATGGTCGGCTGGTTCGTTCCAGGCGAATACCTATGAGCTGTCCGAGGTGCCGACCAAGAACGGGAATTCGTGGGCTGATAGTTCGTTGGTCAAGGCTTGTTTGGTTAGGAAGTCTTCTTGAACAAGGGGAAAAAAAAGAAATAGGCGGTCGTGGGAGGGGGGAGGGAGGGAAGCGGCAGCAGTGGTGATTTTACCCGATGCTCCGGGGAAAACGGGATTCTGTTCGGTACCTACTTACTTCATGGATATATTTCTGATACGAACAATGTACCTACCTATCTATGTATAACTTTTTCAAAGCATGGGGTTTGAATCTCGGTATCCGTAACTCGGCGGAGAGTGGACATTTCTACGGAGTATTTTTTCTCTGGAGAATACACCCAACTCCTGGAATAGATTCTTCGTATCAACTAATATCCATGTTCTGTCACTTCGTCTTGACCACAACTCCGGCTACGATCGGTGCGAGGAAAGGCAAATACCACAAAAGTACCTGATTGGACGCCTTCCGAATCTAGAGCACTCAAAACCCCGCCCGGAAGCAGTTCCTTGGCATCCCGAAAGACATCCCGATGGTGCGGCTGAGCACCACCACCGGACCGAGTCTTTTGAAAGTTGACCGGTCATGAGGGGTGGATGGTTGATTGGTAGGGCTGAATCGATGGGCTGCGCCGATGGACGCCTGCAGGTTCTGGGATTGGACGCCATCTAGACGCTACCAAGTGATGGTGTCACCTGTCTTGCCTTGCCAAGGCCGACGATGGTCGCCGCTTGGGGAATTTTGTCGTGTGCGTGTCGTGTTTGCTCTGAGCAGATTTTCTTCTCTTTTCTTGGCTGCTGAAAAAACATACGAGTGTCGAGGTAAGTTGAAGTTGTGGCTCTGATGAGGGTTGGAGAATCATTGGTGGATAGCCCCGATGGATGGAAAGAAGGGGGATGTGGCGTCGGGGTTTGCTGTCACCATACTCATAACTGCCGCCGAAATGCTCACCGTCTTGTCTTGGCCCTCCGACGGCTCAGGAAAAGGGGGTAGTACAGCATCATCTAGCCCTCCTTTTTCTGGAGCTGACATGGTCTAGACCCCTCGCCAGACAGCTTTGTGGCTTGCGTCCGTGAAGCGACGTCGTGTCTGCGTTCGTGGTGGTGACGCTTCTGTCGGCGAGTGGTGGCTGTCAATTAGTCCCGGTATGCCTCCTATTCCGCATTGTGTCGTTGGCTTCGAGTATATAAGAGTCGGCAGTCTTCTTGAGTCCTCTGGTCAGGAGAGATTCTCTCTTGCCCAAACACTTACCAGCCTGCTCAAGATATCTGATCTCGCCCCAACTCTCTAAATTACGCCTCTCCTTTATTTGCCATACACCACACCCCACCAACCAACATGTCCCACATCTGCACCGCCGTCCCCCCCTACCTCCTCCAGGCCATCGCCGACTCGGACAAAAACAGCCCCAGCTGTCGCCAAGCCGCCCTAGCCGCCCTCACCCACAGCGAAACCTTCACCGACGCCCGCGCGTCCCGTCTCGCCCATCTCACCCAGCCGGCCGCCCTGCGCGCCTTGCATCCATCCCCTCCGCCCCAAGCCATCGTCCCCGAGCAGCTGCTCCGCCAGATCTCCGAGTCCGACTCGGTCGACCCGGAGACGCGGGCCCGCGCCGCCCGCGACGCCGAGCACATCCGCGACGTGGCGGCCGCGCGCGAGGCTGCTGCTCTCACCACCACCACCCCCTCCCTTCAAGTAGAGGACACCACCACGCCTTCCCTCGCCAAGCCCAAGACACAAAAAGCCGGTTTCTTCCGCGCCGTCTTCGACGCCCAGAACGACTTCGACCAGGCGGCCCTCCCCGGCGAGCAGGTCCGGCTCGAGGGCCAGCCGCCTGCTTCCGACCAGGCGGCCAACGAGGCGTACGACAACGTCGGACAGGTGCTCAAGTTCTACCTGGACAAGTTTGGGTGGCGCTCGCTTGACGGGCGGAACATGCCCGTCGTGAGCAGTGTGCATTTTGGGGACATGTATGGGAATGCGTTCTGGTCCTCGGATCGGATGCAGATGGTGTTTGGGGATGGGAATGAGTTCTTGTTTAACTTTACGGGCTGTATTGATGTTATCGGGCATGAGATGACTGTAAGTTTTAATTCCCTATCTTTCTTTCCCACACTCTTCCCCGGCTGTCGTGTATAAGCGGGTATTAGACTGTGCAAGGCAAGAATGTCCCTTTTCTTGTACACCACACCTACATCCAAGGCCGTCCATTGTCCTTTCACAAGATGAATACCTGCTACACTAGTCTGACTTGACTCTTCTAGCACGCCGTGACCGAGCACACCAGCCCGCTGGTCTACCGGAACCAGTCCGGCGCACTCAACGAGCACATCTCGGACGTCTTTGGGATCATGGTCAAGCAGATGGTTGAGAACGAGACGGCCGACGAGGCTGACTGGCTGATCGGCGAAGGCTGCTTGCTGCCGGGCGTCAGGGGCGTCGCACTGAGGAGCATGAAGAACCCAGGCTCAGCCTATAACGACCCTCGCTTTGTAAGTTTTTCCCCCGTTGAGAAACTTGTTGATGAAGAGTTGACACAGAGACAAAAACAGGGCAAGGATCCTCAGCCGGCACACTTCTCGGAATTCGAACCCATCTCCGAGGACCGTGGCGGCGTGCATCGGTACAGCGGCATCCCCAACAAGGCGTTCCATCTTGCCGCCGTCGCGTTTGGCGGCTTCTCGTGGGAGAAGGCCGGGCAGATCTGGTGGAAGACCATGACGGGCGGCACGGTGCCCCCGCTGTGTACTTTTATCCAGTTCGCCGATGCCACGGTCGACGTGGCTGCCGAGGAGTTTGGCGCCACGGCCGCTAAGATTGTGCGGGCGGCGTGGGACCAGGTTGGGGTTACAAGGGAGCACTGAAAACTTGTCCTTGAAAGACCGATCTTGCCAGTCAAAGTGGTTGGAAGTTAGTGGCTTTTTCTGGGGTCTATAGGGAGTTGGTAGTTGTGACTGGGGAGTTGTGCCATGTCATCCTGCAGAGAAACCTATCAGTAGTCTTCTTATCAACATTTTCTTTTCCGAACTTCCGCGATCAGGTACCGACATCGTCTTGATAATAGGTACTGAGTTATCACGAAAAACTACACGCACTGTATAGCCTCGGACCGATTGCTTGGATGGTGTTGATCTTGGACGATGATGTTGCGGGCAGAGTCCGAGATAGAGCGGTGAAGATCATGTAACAATCCGTTTTCTGCTTTGTTGACAAGGGTGGCGAGAGTCCCGAGTGCCTGGTTCTGAGAGGCGTGATCAAGACACATGAGCATATGATAGGGAAATCGATGACGTGGAGTGGTTGATCAAAATCTGCCTTGGGTGGCTCAAAAATCTTTCAGGGGTTGGTTGTATTGTGTTCTAGACCAGAGTCTAGATCCTGCAGCATTGGCTTATCTCGACGACGCCAGCACCAACTCTGGTAAAGATGCGATCCTGGTCAACGGCCCTACTTCTTTTGGACCTGGAGAAAAAGAGGGGTTCATCTGGCCGAAAGGATTCCAGTCCGAGCTGTGCCTCAGGGGAGCAGCTGTATTGAACTGTGACGGCCGGAACGACACTCCGGCACTCGCAAAGTCTACCTACCTAGCGGCCGCCCTACCTCCAGATGTAACATTTCAGCCCTGCTTGCTTGCTGCTGGTTGGCCCACAATTTTGGGTAGACTCGCTGTTGGGACTTTCTCTTTCCCCTCATTGTTCTCTCCTGTTCTTCTCCTCACCGTTATTGCTTGCCGCGCCAAGCAAATCACCAACAGGAGAGTTAGAATCCTGCGGGACGGACCGTCCCCGGACCAATAAGCTGACTGCTTGATCGTTATATTGCAAGTGCAGAACCAATAACAACTACGAGCTGGAAGAGAAAAAGAGATGCAGAAAGAAAGAAAAAAAACTCTGAGCTGCTAGCTGATTGAATCGAGCGATGAGACAATAGCGGACCGAAAATAACGGCATCATGCACCAAGCACGCCAGCCCCGACGATGCACGTCTTTTCACCGCATCGGAAAACTACCTTACCTTATTACTACCTGACCTCGCCTAGAAAAATTCCTGACCGAACTCTGAAAGGGGAAAGCGCCCGTTCTGGATCTAGGTGAAGCTTTATCTCGGGTCTTGACATTGTGCAGGGGTATGGGTTATAGACCTGCCTTTTTACGTATAAACCCCCTACCTTATCTCCTTACATACCTAGGTACCCTACAAGGCTCAATTATCCATAACTTCTCCGGAGGGAACACCGAAGAGAAGGAAAAAAAATCACGGATCTCGGTCCCGGCAACGGTTGATATAGACCCAGGGCATCTATTATTACCTATCGATAATCAACAGTCCGCGCGGCAGCGCCTGCGCCCGCAAAAGCGCTCGGCTTCGGCTCGGCCGCCCTGGGACACCGCTGCGGGGGTTATCCCCGACGGGAAAGGTCGAGAGCAAGACAAGTCGGCATCTCCGTGTCTGCTGTCTGCTGCAGGACTGCCCTGCCGGTTGAGACCGGGGCCGCGCAAGATCGTTTCATCATCATCACAGTAGTGAAAAGGAAGTGGCGGAAATGTGATGTAACTTAGGTAGGTAGACGGGAACTTGGAGAAAAAGGTGTTGATACCAAGGAATGAAAGTTTCCGGCCAGGGCAGCAACCGAACCGAACTGAACCTGGTATCTGGTGGAGCATGGAGCATGTCGACGGCGCAGTTTAGGTACCTAGATCCCATCTGGCCCCCCCTTAATCAGGTACCTACCTACTTGTCTTGGCTTGGCTTCGGAAGTCGGTACACTAGTATACGTCGGTGGGGGGCACAGCCGGCATTCGTGCTGGGTGAGGCAGGTACGGACTATAGGATTGTAGGACTACGGACGGTTGTTTCCGGGGTGTTAGGAAATTTGGGGGGGAGGGAGAGGGGGGGAGGGAGAGGGGGGGAGGGGGCTCTGCAAGATAGATATGGATTTGGACAGGGATTTTTGAGTGTGAGTTTTGGGGCATGTGATGTAGTGTTTTAAGGAAAAAGGAGAAAACGTTTGACGTATTGATTCGAGTGATGCCAGCAAAGCGGCTGTGACGTCAGCGAAACTGGGAAAAACAAATGTGAAAAGGTGCAAATTGAGAGGGGACATGTAATCCCCCCCCTATGAGGGCTGCGGTGGTTAGTCCGATTCACCTCCTGAGATTTCTTTCTCGTTCTGGGTCTGTGCAGATGTTATAGACAATGGTTGAATTTTTTTTTCGACTTGTTGTGTTTGGAAGGGGAAGATGTATGACTGTACTGAGAATCATCAAAACTCCAGATCAACAGAGTCCGTCGACGCTATATCAAAGAAAATCGAACAAAATCACAACTGCCGCTCCAACTGTCCCCCTCTGCAAGCATGCCCCAGCTCATCCTGTATCCTTATTTTTTCCCACCGTCAAAATGCACACCGCTCTCGTCTTGTAGTCCCAAGAAATCCCATTCTGTATCGTCCCAACTCATGACATCATCATCCGGAACTCTTTTGCCGTAAAACAAGCGAATACTTTTGAAAAGGAGAAAATGCAACCTTGTCCTTGAAGAATTGAAACCGTGGGTCATTGGGACGGCGCAGGTGTTCTGCAGTAACCGCATGCCCGGCCGGGTATAACCCAGACTTCCTCGCCGTTGGCGGCGCATGTGGGACAGCGGACTCCGGGAAGCTACGTGTTTCACAGTCCGTTAGTAATCACCCATCTCTCCATTTTCCACTTGTTGCAATATCTCTGTCGATTCCGCGAGGCCCGTGACCGCCGGGGCTAGCACGGGTTCTGCTTACCATGTAGTTCCGGGGCTCTGCAGAAGCGGAATCAGCTACCGGGTGTTGGTGGTGGTGGCATGCCGGTCGGAAAGAATTCGTAAACGCGTCGGGATGGCGGCAGGGGATGCTTGGCGGTGACATGATGACGGTATCGAAATTGATAGATCGAAAGCCGAGTAAGCGTGACGGTTGTCAGGAACTGGGGCGACAGTTGTGATATACCTCCAGTGAACGTCTGGCTGAGTGATGAAAGTATTGGCAGCGAGGTGAGTAAGGCTTTATTGACACGTAAATCTATCCACTCTCCGGTCAAGCGGGCGTCCAGTGTTTATATACTTGGACGGCACTTGACGTTATCAATACTCTGCCCACCCTGGATACCCGGGAAAATGAACAGACAGCTCCACTTGGCCTGCGGTGTTCCCGGAGCAGGGGAAGAGAACGCAGAAAATGGCAGACTAAAACATCCAACCGAATGCTCGTGCTTGTCTCAAAGTTCCATTTTTTTTCTTGCTCGGGCCAAGCAAAGTAGCAGCAGCAGCAAAGAAAAAAAGGCGGTTGTTGAAACGATCCACATCAAAACGCAACCCTGCCGAGAATGCGTGTATAGACAAGGGACATGGCTCGGGACTTGGGGACTCCCAATGGAGAAAAGGGACACGGAAGGCCCGCTGGTCGTCCCAGTCCCAGAACCCTCCGGCTGGGGCTTGCCGCTGCATCATCTCGTTCAACCGAGTTTCTTTTTCCACTGCTGCAGATCAAGAAAAGAAAATGGCATGTTACGTTGGGGTATGAGAAAAGGCTCGAGACTCGTCGGAGGGGGAGAACAACAAAATAGGATACCAGCCGGTCATAGGCACGCATCAATTGTCTTTCTGCAAGGCAGCCAGGGGGGCTCTGAAGGACAAGATAGCGCGGAGGAGGGGTAACTCTGTCAGTCTCGTCTGTGCGATCGGCAAGCGCAACAGCGCTGGAAGGTGAAAAATAGTTCGGAGAGATAAGGTAATGATGTCTAACAGATATGTACCTTTTTTCGAGGGCAGGACGGCGGCAGCACAAGTAGCATGCATATGCAAAGGTGTCAAACGGCCAGGATCTTCGAAGCGTGTAATGTACGGATGTGCTGGCATGGAGCCCCATACTAAGAAAAAAAGGGGGAGGAAAAAGCCCAAGGAATTGCCTCATCATTTCTCTCTAGCGATGGAAGCCCGGCGCTTCAGCAGGCCACCCCCCGGAGCCGAACTTGCACCGGTGAGCTGTATTGCAGATGATCGAGGTTGACCGGTGGGGGGCCAAAGTAAAACCCGCAACAAGTTCATAGGCCCGATGGGCTCTGCCCGTCTGCATTGCGACCTCCCTTTACCCTACCACGTCCCGCAGCCCGCAGTTACCCCCCCGTGGCTCTCGGCCCAGGTGCCGTGACAGCGGCCCATTCCAGGACCTCGTCGCCACCATCCCTCCCGCCCGTTTCCACGGAGGGAGCCGGCATTTTTGGGCCATGCAGCCAATTCTCGACCGGACGGGCGGCAACATGCTCTACAGCTTTCTTTTGACAGCATATGTTTAACGGGGGCAGGCAAAGCCCGCAGCAACCCATCGTTGGCCGGTCGTGGAGGTGCAGCAAAGCCGCAGATGCCAAGACCTACCCGGGGGTCCAAGCGAGCTGGAAGGATGCCGGGCCTCAACCGCACCGGCCCGTCCGTTGTGGCTTTATTTCCCCGCGACTTTTCGGGTTACTCGACCGTAGTCTCCCATCATCCCGCGTCGTCTGTGTAACTCGGTGAAAAGACGCCTGGAATAGGTCTCCATCACCATCTGCGATACCGCTTCGGCAGCTCAGTTGATCTCACACGGAAGTGCTGCATCGGTCGTATGACTTGCCATGCCCATCTCCGATGGCTCCAATCAAGCACGCGAGTCCGAGCTGCCGAGTTGCAAACCGAACTGGGCGCTCGGTGAGGTGAGGCTGTTCAGTGCCTTTCTATTCTTGTCCCCCATGTCACTATTCCTGACTTCTGGGACGGAATACATCGCGTGTGTTGTCTGAAGCAACCAGGCTCGTCAGAACTGATCTCGAGCCACCGCTCCGATCATCATACACTGTGACTTGCGTCAATCACCCACCCTCTAGCTGGTAGAGCGCGCTCATTGCGCCAGCTCCTCGTTGAAGGTGATGTCAAGCCGTCCCCCCTTGGGATAGGTAAAGAACTTCATCAGTTGCTCCATCATGTCATTCGTCATGTTCTTGCTTATCCTGGCCCCGCGGCATTTCCGAAAAAAGACGGCCGTCGCCAGACGAAGCTCCATCTTGGCTAGATGAATGCCGATGCAGCTGCGGGCGCCAAGACCAAACGGTTGTGCGACACGCCGCTGGGTCGCAGTCGCGTGCTCGAATCGAGTCTCGTCAAACCTTACACAGCGTCAGCACTCTGTAAGAACCTTAGCCGCAGCAGGGGACTACATACTTCTCCGCATCTGGGAAGAGCTTCTCATCTCTGACCATAGTCCACTGCTGTGTAACGACCATGGTATTGGCGGGGATGTAGTGGCCGTGCCAGACAACACCTCCGGGGCCCGTCTGCCGGAGTAGGGTTCCAGATGCTGGGCTGCGCAAGCGAAGGACCTCATCGATGACGTTATTCATGAGCGGCAGCCGCTCCAGGTCTTCGTCGGTGAAATCGGGGTCCAGCTTGGCGACCTCATCTTCCAGCCGCTTTTGGAGGTCCGGCCGTTTGAGAACTTCCCAGACCACATATGTCAAGGCCGAGCCCGACGTGTCGGCTCCGGCGATAAGCATTCCCGCCGCCTCGGAGCGGATGGCATCGTCTGTGAGGACCCCATATTCGCTCTTTTCGGCTGCCGCAAGCATCTGCGAGAACAGATTTGGCTTGTCTAGCTTCACATTGCGCAGGTTTTCGACGGCAATGGCTCCCCTGTCATAGACCACTTGGTTGGCCCCCACAATCTCTTTCAGCCGCTTGAATGGAAGAATCCTGGCGAGCAGCGACAGGCCAAACGGCATAAGGCCGCGCAGCAAGATATTCACGCCCGCGTCCTCCAGCGCGTGCAGATAGTCATCCGACTTTCCTTTCGCCCAGTTTTCCACCATATTGAACGACTCGCCAAATGAAAGCAGCGCGATAATATCGCCTGTCATGACCAGCCACCACCTGTGCACATCAGCCGTTCCCTCGGTCGCCTGCTTCTTGATCAGATCGACGCAGTTGTCGATCTTGGCGCGAATCTGCTTCTCCCAGTTCTTGCGCAGCACGTCCAACGAGAGGGCGCGTGAAAACAGCTTACGACGCGACGAGTGCAGCTTCACGTCGGTCATGCTGAAGAGAAAGGGCTCGGGGCCGATCCTCATCTTGTCGTGGCGCGGTGTCTTTCGGAAAGGCGTGCCCATGCGATTGATGTCCTCCCAGAGCAAATGATCCGACGTCGCGACCTGATAGGGCTCGAGCCGGACAACCGGTCCATAGCGCTTGAACTGCTCATCGATATAGTGCGATCTGGTGCCCGTGAGAAGATGGTACCGGATCCCAAGGCTGGTGAATTTGGAGTGCCATGGTCCGGGCAATTTCGACACTGGGTTGACAATGGCTCGAACGACGCGCTGAGCCAGTCAGTTATTAGCACTAACGTTACTGTCCAGCTGCCACTGCCAGCTGGTAGTAAAACCCATTGCGGCAGTTGCGAGACGACACAGTAACTCACATAGAGGATTTGATAGGCCACAAAGACCACGAAAGCGGTTAAGAGGATCCCCATCTTGACCGCTCTTTTGTTGTTGTCGAGAGCAAGCACGAGCGAGAGACTAGGCAGCTGGGAACATTCGTAATTGGAAGTCAGCGGGGGCCTTCCCAATTTATGGGTTCAGCTTCCAGGGGTGCTCCTGCCCAAATTACAGGCGTGGCGTTTTATGAGGCATGCAGTCAGCTTCGTCCGAGCCGCGGGAGGAACGACCGTTATTCGCAGCCAACGGTGGATATCCATCTTCCAATCATGGCTATGGAAAGCTCGGCTGAGGTGAGAACCTTATTCTCTCTGTTGGTGTCCACCAACGCCAGTTAACTGATAGTTAGTCACGTCCAACGATCGGAACTCTCTGCGCTCCGGTGTACGGAATAGGCGGAGTAATAAATGACTTCTATCTCAATTCTGGTCCAAAAACACAAACAAACGCCGCTGCTGATGCTCCATTTCTTGGGGGAACTCGCTACATAATGGACGCATAGGTATGCTTACTGCTAATGTCATCCTCGCGATCCTGATTCCCCGTCTTGGTCATATCTCCGCTGATTCCGAGCAGGATCAACCGGTCAATCCAATGGGCGAAGCTGATGCCAAGATCTGGGTCGGTCACCCGAACCGGTCCAATACCGACGCATATCTCGCCCTCCATCTTTCCACCATCAACACCCGGTGCCGGAGGCTCATGCCGCGTCCTTCGGGCCATTTTCGATCCGCATCCGCGCAGTGGTCCAACAGCAGTCTCATCACATCAGGCCCGTCGGCGCCGTCCACGCCCCGTTCGATCCGGCCCACCAACAGGGCAAGTGGCGTGGCGCCTTCTGCATCCACAGCCTCGGCGTCGGCTCCGACGAAGAGGAGCTGGCTTACCACGGCCGGGTTCTCGGCGCCCACCGCCCAGTGCAGCGGTGTGCGTCCGTAGCTGTCGCGGAGGGTTGGGTCGGCGCCGTGGTGGAGGAGAATTTTCGTGGCCAACGCATCATCGCTGGCAAGGTGCAATGCTGTGATGTCTCGTGTGGGAAAGGGTGATGAGCGGTGGAGAGGCGGGCCGAAGAAGACGGACTTGGTCCCATCGATGGTGGACGCAGTATTCGCGTTGCCGTGAGCGAGAAGAACGGACAGACAATCGTGCGCATTTGTGAGTATAGCGGCGTGGATTGGTCTCATGCCTCGAACGGACTGGGCCTTTGGTCGTGATTTGGGTGCTGGAGTCGGCGCGTCCGGTGCGGCGCCTCGGTCGAGGAGGAGCCTGACGACATCGGGAAGGTTGAGCGCGCAGGCCGAGGCGAGGATACTGGAAGGATGCGACCCAAAATGACTCGTCATATCGTTAGGGTCAGCACCGGAATCCAGGAGGAATCCGATGAGGGCAAGGTGGGTTCTCGGGCGACGACGGCCCTCTAACGTTACGGCATGGATAGCCGCCATCAGTGGAGACATACCGGTCCGATTCCGGCAGTTTATTGGCGTGTTTTCGTCGAAAAGAAGACGGTCGATCTTTGGAATGTCCATGGATAAGCACGCATCACACAGTTCATCCGCCATCCCAGCGGATTGCACCGGTGCTGACGGGAACAGCCAGGATATGGAGATAGCCGCCGAATATCTCCGCCTGGTCTTCGGGTTTGACAAAATGCCGGCCTTCCTCCTCCTTCTATGCATCTCGGACATTTCCAGCACCCGCAGGGCTGCTTCACTGTCCTCGGCTTGTTGTTGACCGTTGAAGGCGCCTTCTTTGCAACTGCAGTCGGTCCCATGGAGCCAAACAGAGGGCGTTGGTCGAAATGTTGGCCGACTTGATGCATGTAGCTCTCGACAGCTTGACCGTGCTTCTCGTCCCCGTCCGGCCTTGGATTCCATTCCAGAAAGCACATCGTCTGTTGACGGTGTCTGTATCTCCGCAATGCCGTTTATTGTCGAACATCGTTGTCGTCGTCTTGTTAGGGTTAGGGTCGCCATGTTTCGCGTCGGGCTGCTTCGCTCACGATCGTTTTGACAACACGAACCACCGCGTGGGGAGTTGGGTGGTTAAAAAGATTCCCAAAGCTGATGCCTGGCGTGCTGTACTCGAATCCTCCGCAGTCGTGGCACTACGTGTTTCCACGTGTTGCACGGCAGCATTCAGCTCGCAACGTCAGCCACTCCCTAAAAGGCTTGGCGGAGGCGCGATGCTCTCGGACCGGGACTGCCATCTCAATAGTCCCCTCGCTTGTCAAAAAGTCGCGCGATCCACTCCACGTGTACACAGTGAGGCGTCTAGGGCTGCGCCTTTCAAGGCATTGGAGCCAACAAATGGTTGGCCCAGAATGGCTCACTGTGTGAGGCCGCTTGCTTGATGGCTTGGCATTTTCCAGTCCCACTCATATGTGTAGGGTGAATGCAGGAACACCAGAGCAAAACCTCAACAAAAAAAGGTGAAATAAGAGGGCCACGGCAAGTGGATATCGAAAAGATCTCTCCGGCCGGGAATTGAACCCGGGTCTCGAGCGGACAATCTTTGCAGATGACAAGCTCACATACTAGCCACTATACTACCAGAGAATCGACTCGACTGAATGACAGGTTCCCAGTCAAAACACCTCATCAGCTCCATCAAGTTCTAGTAGAGGTTCCCTGCGACTTCTCGGTCAATTCAGGTCCCAAACAATCCCTCAAAAACCGCCACTTGACCTTGTCGACCCATCCCTCAGCAACAAAGTCACCAACAAACTCGGGGAACACATCCACCACACCCAAGACAGTCTCATCATGCGCCGCCACAATAAGGATCTCATCCCTCCCATCGGCCTCCTGCATCCTCCTCAAAGTCCTCTCACCCTCCTCCGCATCAGCATGCCATCTTCTCCCCGCCGCCGCGACGGGCGTATAAAACGGCCTTGTCCTCACACTCTGCTCCCCTTCCGTCGCGAGAGGTACACGCAAACTAGGCCGTAACTCGCCGACATGATGAACCGCGTCGCCGGCCATGAGGATGAACCTGCTCCTCCAACCCGTTTTCCCTTCTCTGGAGCAACCGACACGCGCAAGACCGCAAATATGTCCCACGGCGTGTCCTGGCGCGTTCAAAAGGTAAAATGACCCGTCGCCGAAGTAATCAATCGCTTCGAACTGGCCTATGCGCAGCGTTTTACTTCCTCTCGACGAGGGATCGAAATCGAGTTCCTCGACCTCGCGGCCGTGGTAGTCGCTCTCGAGAATAGTCGAGCACGGGTTCGATGGGTACCCCGGGAAAAGATGTTCACGGGATCCCGGACCCACGATGAGTTTTGTCGAGGGGGGGAAGAGGGATGGGTCGCCCGTGTGGTCGAAGTGCGCGTGGCTCCAGATGATGGCTTCGATGGGGGGCAGCCCCGAGGTTGAGTCTCGGAGGATGGAATGCACGTCGGTCGGCGCGTGGAGGGTCCAGCCTTCGGCTTGGAGGGTCGAGACGATCTCGGGGCTGAGGTTTCGCCAGTCCTTGCGTAGGCCTAGGTCGAAGAGGAGGGTGCGCTCGGGCGGGTTGGGGGATGAGTGCCGGATCAGGAACGACAGGATCGGAGCGGCGAGCCATTTGTGGTTTGGGTTTGGGGGGCCGAAAAAGTCGTGGGCTTTGATCCCCGTGAGGCGAGCGCCCGTGTTGATGATGGCTACATCGACGGTGCTGCAGGGGGTTGGTGAGCTGATGAGGTCGTCAAATGACAGACTTGGGACGTTTGATACGTTGTGAGAGGCCATGTTATTACGGGTTTAGGGTGATGAGCTCAAGGTGTTTGACGATGCCTCAGTATCAGGATGAGGTGAGAAAGTTCTTCGTCACGTTCTCATCATTATGAGTTTGGATGTGGATTACCCTGTGTGTACGGTATTAAACTGACGAGTAATAAGTTCAGGTACCAGTCATTATGGCGTTCTGACATCACACCTGATTGATAGCAAGATCCATCACACTTGCCAAGGCATCTTGCCCCAGGAGGACAACTACGGTGTTGCGGGCGGTTGAAAAATTGACGGAGTCGAACCTGGATCGGGGCTGTGATTTTCTCGTGGGTGTTTGAGCGGGTTCAACCGTGACACCGAAGATCTACGAGATACATCATTCTGTATCGGGTGGAAGATGTCTTTGAGTTAAGGGAGCAGAAAATTTGCTTACTATTCTGAGAAGGCATTTCAGTTTGCCCTCTTATAAACGCAGTGTAACACTTGACCTTTTGCATTCTGTGCCAATTCTAGAGTCCAGGGCTCCAGCTGGACAAACCGATCCGTCGGTTCTATACCTAAGTTAGCTTCGGCTTTTTTTTTTCGAGATCTCTTTCACAGGATTGGTATCAGATTTGGATTTGAACACTTTGCAGTCGACACCGAGTACCTAGGAGAAGCGTAAGGCATGTCGAGCGCGCTGTGGCAACATCTCTGGTACAAGCTGAGGGTAACAGTAACAATGGTGGAGGTCTGCTCATAGGTGGATCGATCAGTGATAGAAGTCTATTTCTGATTAAGGTCACTTTTTTTCCATTGGGGAAAGAGTTTTGGCCGTGCAGTTCAATGCTGATCAAGGATTCCCATTCCCTTAGACGAGATGGATCGGAACTGATCCCCCCTCCCCGGTAAACAAGGCAACGTTATTTTGTCCCTGTTTAAGCTTGCGTCTTAGTGGTCTTGAGTGCAAAGTTTTGGGCAGATCTATGTTGGAGGGTTCCACGACGCGTCACTCAACCTACCTAGGCAGCCGAAATCGGCCAGGCACTCAGATTTCTGCCTGATCAACCCAGCCTGTCAGCAATCATATTGCTCCTCTGGACACGAAGCATACATAAGGACTTCAGACTGGATTATAACGCCATAAAAAAAAACTCTTTTTAAAGGTCTGGTCACACCCTCATGAATTTCTTGACTTGACTGTCAATCTATGAAAATTTCATTTGCAACCCCTCAACCCGTGCCGGCAGCCCGCACCCTCTCTCCAAGCCCATATCAGTCACAAGGGTCAGACGTCAGAAGACCTGCGATAATTCAGACTTCATCAATATTCCTTAAACAAAACCAACTAGTCTCAACTAGTCTAGTCAGGGAGTCCACGAGATAGTTCCCACGGAAAACGCCGTAAGCGGGCCCGCCCGCCCTTTCAAGATTTCCCGCCATGCTAATACCTGCCGCAGCCGGACCTATCCTCTCTAAAAAAAACCCATCCCAACCGTCCACCCCAAAAATCCAAACTCTATCCTTCACCCAAACCATCACAAGCACCATACCTAGGAAGTACCAGAAAATGTCCTCCCCGGACCCCTCCCTAACAACCCTCCTCCAAACCCACCCCCAAACCTACCTCGCCACCAACCCCTCCCTAACAGGCGGCCTCATCCTCTCGGCAATCCTCCACTCCAAAACCCGCATCCTCCTCGTCCAGCGCGCGCCCACAGACGGCTTCCCCCTAGCCTGGGAGACCCCCGGCGGGGGCGTAGACCCGGCATCCGACGCCAGCCTCTTCGCCGCGCTGTCCCGCGAGGTTCTCGAGGAGACGGGGCTGGCTATCTCTTTGTCGGATGTCGTCACCCTCCTCTCTTCTGACTCTTCTGATCTTGACCGCAACGACGAAAATGAGGGGGGTGGGGTCACTGGGGTGGAGTGGGATGATGGACATGGGAAGCGGTGGCGGAAGATTACTTTTCTTGTTGATTTATCTGGCGATGGTGGGGATGGGGATGGGACGAGAGAAGAGGTGGTTGTTGTTCTGAATCCGGAGGAGCATGTGGACTATGTGTGGGCTTCGAGGGAGGATGTGGTGGAGGGTGTGAGTGGGGGGAGGGAGATACGGTTTGCGTATGGGGAGACGGAGGGGATGGTTTTGAACGCTTTTCGTGTGGTGGCGGGTGGGTGAAGAGGACTGGATGCCCAGGGAAGGAGATAAGGATGGAGGAGTGGATGGATACCTTAGGTAGTAACTGGTGGAGGGAAATGTGGATGATATTGGCCCGTCTTCTGGCTTCGATTTGTGTTGATTAGAGGATTATAGGGATATTCACTTGCAACGTTGGTTTTGTATGGACGATGACCAAATTGTACGGGTCGTTTATCGCTTGCTGATCCTGCGTAGGACGGATATGGGATGTAAACACATCAACTCAGGGGCACCTACTTAGGTAGCTCACACAGACACATGCAGTGACAGACAGCACAATCATGAAATCATTACTCTATTCATCTAAACATCACACGTCCCCATCATCCCCTAATCAAACCCCTTCAGCCCAGGCAGCCCCCGCGCCTTGCGCTGACGATGCAGCCGCTGCATAACCGGCATACCGCCCGGCAGCGCATCCAACCACCCCTCAACCTTCTCCGCCACAGTCTGCGGCTTGGTGCACGCGACCGCCTCATCAGCGCTCTGCGTCTTGAGGGCCGAGCACCGGTCTCCGGAACAGCGGGCGTCGAGGGCTTTCTGCAGGGCGTCGCCCTTCCACCCGAAGACGTAGTCGCCGTGCTGGCCGTAGCCGACCGAGTCGCCGGTCGAGTAGACCAGCGGCTGGTGCTGGTCGGCCGCCGGCCAGAGGTCCTTGAACTTGGGCGTGTCCCACATGACCTCGTACATGACCTGGGGGAGCCGGACCGGGTGCGAGGTCGGGCAGGGACCCGTCGATTCGAACGAGCCGCTGGCGGGGTACGAGACGTGGGATTTGTGGTCGGGGCTGTCGAGGTTCTTGCCGTCCCAGCATCTATTTTCTTACTGTTAGTCACTCCAAGTGAGGAATAGATGAGATGGAAAGACATACGTGGGGAACGTCACAGTGCTGCGGATGCCTCCGCCGCAGTACTTCTTGGGCAGATAGGCCGTGTCATCGCCGGTGCAGGGGGCGCCGCCGAATGGGTTCTGGTCGTAGTTGGGCACGCAGCGGTGGCAGATCTGGCGCTGCATTCCTGACGGGCCGTCCTGGAGGGGATCGCCGGCGAGCATACGGAATCCCTGCGGTCTTAATCAGTATACCTCTCGTCCATACCCGAAGGGAAGAAAACGTACCGGCTTGAAGGCCGTCACTTTGGTCTTGCCATCATACGGCGGGATATAATACACCGTAACACCCTCCTTGCCGCGCAGCCCCAAGTTCACGTACTGCGGCACGCGCTTGAAGCTGCCGTTGGTGTGGTGGAAGTACAGGTTGGCGGTCCAGTAGTTGCTGAAATCCTCGCTGAAGGTGCAGCTCGTGCACGTCGACCGCGTCGGCGGGTCGTACTCGACCGGCGTCATGGTCGCGTTGAACGAGTTGCCGCCAACGATCTGGTGGAGATGCACCGACTGCAGCATGCCCGGGTTCACCAGCGGGTCCAGCCGCTCGATCACCAGCCGGTTGCACTGGAAGCGCATCATGGCCGCCTGCGCGTACTGCGCCGCTGCCTCGCCCGCCAGCAGCGCCGTGCCGGCTAGGATGCTTGTGGTCTTCATTGTGATGCGTCGAAAAAAAAGGTGAGAGCCAAGAACGACAGATTCCCGGGTGATCAGAAGAGACGACGAAAAAGGGGGAAACACAGCAACGGGTGCGGAAGATGATGTGAAGACCACTTATACGCCGGATCTGGTGGGCTAAAACATGGCGTGGCGTAATTTACAGTCCACGTCGGCCGGGTTCTTGGACCACTATGTCCTGCCGCTTCTAGAAGCCCGGCGCTAGATGAAGGTGCCGTTTTCCGTGGGTCTGTACGTGTTCGTTCTCGTAGTTGGGTGAACTGCCGTATATTGGTGGGTAGTGGATAAAAGCCGGGGTAAACAAAACGGGAGGCCGCTATTGGGCCAAGCCACGGGGTCTTGCCTTTCTGCATCTTGGACGTGATATAATGTCAATCTATGGGAATAATTTCTTCCGCTGAGCCCCACCCTCTTGGATAACTGAAAGGTCGCGCTGCATCACGGAATCGACAGGAACAGAGAACGGGTAGAGATTGAAGTTTCTCGTTGGCTGAATGGTTCATTGAAAGGATAGCGAGACCCGGTTCGAGCATTGGCACCACTATGTGGCCGGGGCAAAGCAATATCTGTTATCATTTTCGGATCTCTGAGGTGACGTCTCAGGGGTAGAGAAGATTCTAGCACCAGGGCCACATGATGTTGACATTGATGCTGGATATAGACAGACGGGTGGTTGATAATGCCAAGTTGTTCTCAGAAATTCGCAACTTGGCATCTCGTGAATCAGAAATCTGGCGGTCTCGGCTTCGGAATCGGCATTGGAATGCCCAACTAGAACCTGGATCTTAATGACTGACATGGTACATGATGAAGAACCCATGCCTGACTCCAACACGCCGGGTCGAATGACAGGCGCTACTAGCATGTTATCAACAACACGTGCTGAATTTGACGATACTTGGCAAACTCACCGGACTCAACCAAACCCGAGGAGAGACTGAGCGAATAGAGGAAGCGAATCGGAGGTCGGCAACACTGCCTACGCCACAAAGCCCATCGAAGAGTACCAGAAGAATCAATAGCGCCGAGCCGGTACAGGGAGGGGTGTATTGGTTATTAGGCAGAATGTCGACCTCACGACCGAGGACGGGAAGGATGTCCCGCCGTGTCAACCGAGTTTTTGCTCCAAGACCCACAATGTCGGGTTCGACAAGGAAATCGCAGCTGCTGAGCATCTGATCTTAGCCCCGTGCTGCTGTTTTCCAAATTCTCACCCGCACTCAGAAAGGCCATTGTGCGTGTGTGGCTCTGTTTCTGCTGCCTCTATTGACGCTGTCCAACAAGTGAAGCCGGAAGGTCGGATCCGTGCTCTCGGCCTTTCAAGCACGTTCAACACAAACCACAAGCTGCTCATAATGTTACATCCCAAGGCGGCCACACCCGTCAAAGACGGCGATTCCGCCGAGCTCAGTCATGGTTCTTTTCATCGTTGCTACAGGCCAAAGGATACCTTAGGTACCTTAGATAAACTGCACGCTCCAAAACTTCCAGATATCCCGTCCCCTCGACCATCACAGTTCAATCTCGCTTTATCTTCAATTCCAAAGTTCCTTTCCAAAACAACTCACTCAAAACCCAACGATTATTAGACAACACTAGGTAGCATGCCTAACCCCAAACTCCAACTTCCTCCCATTCACCACATCAGACCCGCCCGGATCCGCTCTCGTATGCACCTTCACCTTCACCCCCCTTCTCTCAACCTCCTCGTCCGTCCACCCCTCCGGCAGCTGCAAATGCGCCGTGACCTCGAGGTGGTTCTGGCAGTTGGCGCAGCCGGACACGTGCCACCGGCTGAGCACGGCTTCGCTGCCGATGGGGTAATGGATCTCTGGGTTCTTGGGGTCGGGCAGCCAGGCGGCGATGTAGAAGGAGCCGGCGATGGCGGCGCGGTTGGTGCCGCGGATGGTGAGCCGTGGTTTCGGAGCGGGTGGGGCGGTGCGGAGGGGAGGGGTGGGGATGGAGTCGTAGTCGTAGTTAAGGGTGGCGATGTTGGTGACGTCCTGTGCGAGGGTGTTACGGGTGTTAGTTGCGTAAAGGGAGGGAGAAAAGGGTTGGGTTCCTGGGGGAGTTGAGAGGTCCTTTCTAGGAACATACATACCCGGGAAGTCAAGACTGTTTTCCCATCCGACCCAACAAACGGATCCAGCGGGCTCTCCAACGACAGCCACGTATTCCCCGGCACGCCTGGCGTGGGTCCCTGGGCATCAACAGAGTTGGTGCCCGGATAATGCGCATACTTGGGGTCCATCTCCAGAATGTCGGTCTGCTTATGACGGACCTGCCACGCCCAAAACATGCGATCGATAAAGGCGTGGTGGAAGAAGAAGATGGGGTCGAAAGACGCCGTGTCGTTCTCGGCCATGTCCCCGTTGGCGCCCACGATGGTGTCAGCGTTCTGCGTCGGGATCTGGATGCCCCCGATGGCCAGGTGGATCTTGTTGTGCGGAGACTCGATCGGGACAACCAGCTCGGTGCCGGGGGGCAGGTCGTCGTTCCATCTCTCCGCCGAGGTCGTGTTGCTGAAGACGAGGTAGTTGGGCGCGTCCAGGCAGCGAAGGTACCGTTCCTTGGCACCGGCGGCCAGGGGGTCCGGGGTGGGCTCGCCTTGCGTCTCCGGGACGGGCTGGTATTCCGACTTGTTCAGCCAGTCCTGCACGTTGGTGTTGAGCATGCCGTTGGTCACCTCGAGGCCCTTCTCCTCATATGTCTTGTTGTGATTGTTGGTGGTGCTGATGTCCTTGTCTCCGAACAGACCAGAGAAGGGGAAGCGAACTGTCGTGAGGCCGGCCGGCTTGGAGTAGTCAGCATCTAGGATCGTCTGCAAGCGGTCCGCAATCTTCTTCTGGAAGCGGTAGTGGTGAAGCGGGTTCTCAATTGTCGACGTCTCCTTGCCATTGACGAGAACGGTCGTGCCATCGGAAAACGTCCAGGTCGGCTGCAGGAAGACGTCGGGCAGGCCGCCGCCGGGCTTGTTGGTATCCTCGTCGATCTCGTTCCAGTAAGGCATGGCCACGCCGGGCACCTGCTTCTGCAGGGCCTGCTCGAGACGGTGCAGGTAGGCGCGGTGCCACGTTGGAAACAAGATGTTGCCGTGGTTGCAGTAGCCGCCCCACCAGTACGGGCTTGAGTAGCCCGCGCCCCGGAACGGCTCGCCGTGGTAACCGGCGATCTGGAAGAATGAGTCCGGATCGGTGGGGTGCAGGGACTGTATGCGGTAGAAGGCGAGGACAACCTTGTCCAGCTCCGCATTGGACAAAGTGCGGATGTCCTTCCGGATGACTTTTTGCGTCATATTTGGGATGATTTTGGACAGATCCATTGTGATAGATCGATTGTAACGGCGAGTGTAAAATACGCGTAGTTGTACTTCTGACCTTGTGGCAGTACTAATGATGATCAGGAGACGCAGTCTGGGGCTTGGGGGAGGGGGCTTATATAGACAAATTGACCGCAAAAGACTTGGAGGAGCACACACGAGCCTGACCCTCCGACAGTCGATCTTCACTCCCCGCCAATGTCACCGACGGCAGCTTGCGGAGCAGCGGCAGTTACAGTCCTCAGCCATGGTTTCTCGTCTGTGCTGTCATTTGAAGAGACTGGCTGGAATTCAATGTTGCCGCCAGAACACGAACAAAGGGATGCTCAGCAAGCCACAAGTGGTCATTGACCAGTAGCGTGCACAAGCTCTGCATAGCGCTAGGCCCTGTCTGCCCTTCAAGATAAACCGACAGGTCTGGAGCTCAGCGCTACCCCCCCCCTCACACATACAGACTGGCATATTGATTGGCGAACGTAATGGAAAGGTTGACTTACACAACTGCACGTGTGCCTAACCCCGCAATGACCATTCGCATCAGCCAGCCATAGGCGGACGGAATTAGTTTCTATTGGCGGTATCCAGGCACTCTGCGGCCCAGGGTTGACTGTTGTATGTTCATTCAGCCCGCCACTTGCAGCCATGTGCATGAGGGGGCTAGGGGGGAGGCCTATCATTCTTTTTTCTTTTTTCTTTTTCTTTTTTTTTTGTTTTGTTTTGTTTTTTTTGGCAACACTCCGTATAAATAGCGAGTGAGAATAACATCAAACCATCCAACGACAGGAAAGACCTTCTGACAACAGGATACTTGGCGGTTCTAGCTCCAGTACGTCCCATCCACATACTGCTCATTCTCCACGCGGGCTTCCGCCCCCCATCTCCGTGTCCGGACTTGTGATCCTCTTCTTCGACCTGGTGAATAAGTTCCGAAAACCTCTAGATCGGCCCTCCCGGCCCACCGACGGCGGCAGCACTTCCACCCCCGTATTACCAGTGAGCTCGACGACACTGACTCCATCCGATGGCGCCCGCCTACTCGACCTCCGCGATGGTGTCTTTATCGACCCCCTTTCGGCTGCTGCTCGATCGCTAATTGAGGAAGATTCCCCGTACAGCCCACGGGGATACAAATAGTCTGAACCGGATGTGCGCCGGCTTCCGTACCTCTCTCCTCGGCGGGAGCCAGACCGAGACCGGTACCGGTACCGGGACCGGGACCGAGACCGTCTGTCGTCATCGCTGTCGGTTTCGTATTCGCTCGGGGACCAGTATGAGCTGCTCACATCGCTTCTTTCTTGCCGTCGGCCCAGCATCTCCTTTTTCTCCTTCCCGCGTCGGAGGAGGAGGACGACGATGAGGACCAACATGAAAAAGAGAGCCCCTTTAACGAAGCGACGAATTCTGAAGAAGAAGCGGTGTAGTGGGTAGTCGTAAACGTACTTGTCGTGCCACCTCCGGTCGCTTTTCACCTGGTACCTCTGCATCTTCCACAAGCGACGAACCCACGGGATCTTGGCATGAAAAGTAAAGACTCCAAACAGCCTGGCGTAGCCCTTGGAGGTCAGTCGGGCACCAGGCGAAGGCGACCGCCTCGAATTTCTGCCAGGCGAATGACTTTTGTGAGAGCCCGCAGGTGGGATATCCACCCCAGCTACAACGGTTTCGACGTCTGAGTCGTGGTCTTCATCAAGCCTTCCCCGGGCGCTACCAGAAAGCCCGCTGGCAGCGCCACCTGAGCCACCCTTCCCTCGAAGCCTTTGATATGCCTGTTTTACCGCTGCGGACATCTCGTTGACGTAGAGCGCGATAAGCACGAGAGGGGTAAAAATTGCAGCTGATATACCGACTATACGAGGTTCTAACGTTAGTTCCACACTGGCAGCCAGCATGTGATGAAAAGGTGGTGCTTACAGAGATAGCTACACACTCGGTTGAGTGGCCATGAGGTTTGCTGAGACGTTGTGTCCTTTGGAAATACGTCGATACTTAACGCGAAGAAGCTGGCCATAAACGACAACGGCAACTAGAAAGGAGCCTGCTGTCAGAACCGTCTGCGGAATCAAGAAGGTCTACACGTACAAAGATTGCCGTAACGATAGTGAAGAAGAGAATAACCTATTATTTTGTCAGCATGAATCCCGATCAAGCATCGACGAGAAACCCACGTTTCCCTGCCACTGCGTTGCCTCGGACCCTTCGCGTGAAAATCGGGCCTCCCAACCATTTGCATGTTTCTGCTTCAAATCGAGCAAGGCTTTCAGCTGAGCGTGGATGTCAGTACGTATATTTCCTAGCCGGGTTGGCATGCCACTCACTGACTCTCGCACCCCCTCCGCCATGCCAAGCATGTCTTTGGTCACACGGATGTGGTTTTCGACAATGGCGCTTGTGCCAAATATTAAATCTCTGTGCTGGAGGAGTTCCACCCGCTTGTTTTTCTGCGCACCCTTCTCTGCACCTTCGGACTTTGCCGGCAAACTAGCTTGTGTTCGTGCCGGTTCCTGTTGTGTCTTCGCTGTGTTTTCGGTTCGGGACAGGGATGGCGTTGGTTTCGGGTTGACTTCTTTCTGCTTTTGTATTTTCCCTCCTTGTTGACTAGCCGAACCTTCCGCTGGTGCATTGCTGGCCCGGAATCCTCCCCGGCTCTGCGTCTCATCGGCGTTGTCTCCTTCACTGTCTTCATCCTCATCCCGCGCTTTAAGATATAGTTGGACAAGATCTTGGATTACCGCCTGTTGCTGTGTCAAGACAGTCTTGATGATTGTCAGTTCATCCAGGATATCCGTAATCTCCACAAGCAGTCCCGTCTCCTCGTCGAGGCGGAAAAGAGCTTTCATTTGGTCCTTCTTGTCTTTGGGGCTGATTTTGTCATTTTCCAGTGCCTCTATGACCTTGCGGAACTTTTGAAAGAGTCCATTCTGCTTTTCGGCAACATTGTTGATGGAGGAAAGGAAGCAATCCTCAAATCGGAATCCCGCAGGGCCGTTGCGCTTGCCGAAGTCAAGGCTGGTTCGGAGGAGAATATGAAGCAGGTGCTCGGCCGATCGGATCAGTGGTCGCTCCATGCCCGGTCGTTCCTTATTCTTGCCCAGCTCGTTCACCAAGACCTTCATATGATCAAAATCATCATCGTCCCCCCACGTGCTAGGAAAGCTGCTGATGACGGTCCCTCAAATGCAAGTTAGTGACAGAAGATAATCATCACTGCGCCCGGGGCACTTACCATCATGTAAAAGCCACAACCACAATTGGTCGACCATGATGATGGGTCGATCCTTGGCTTTGCTACATGCTCCTGTATTCTTGGCCCACCTATAAGCCACCTGGCTACTGTCCCTGAACTCGGTTGACTCTAGCATGTAATATGCGAATTGGTCCAGGGTTCGGCGGCAGTGCACGGGCTTCACCTCGTCTGAGTTGAGATATCCATCGAGCACGAGCGATTCGTTGCTCTGGGCTTCTGGGGATAACCCAGTACGCTTAATGGAGTCCTTGGTAGGAAGCATTGCATCCCCGTGAGATGTCGCAACCCCGGCGGCCCTCTTGATAGCTTCGCTGAGATACTTCCGGTGCCGATGCGTTTCGAACCCTAGAATGGGTAACTGCTGACCGTTAGTACCTGTCTTGGATTAAATGCTCGTTGTGCTCACGAAAATGACAATCGCATTCGACTCCTTTCCCCCGGGGTATGGTGAATTCGGAATCGGGGACACTGGCGTATTTCCTGATGCGGCAACATCGCTTGGCTGGAGCGTGATGGTCTTTCCGGTTTCTGAAGACCTCTCATGCCGGAGGGTTGCTGGTTTCTCAGTAGGCTCGTTCTCATCGGTGAACCCGTGGGAGTGCACGTATCTCTTGGCCTGCGGTGTCATATAGCGGTCGATGATTTGTTTTCCTGTGTGCCCACTCCATCAGTACATGTAAGACCGGACAAAGGCTCTTCCTCGGTTTAGAGGAATGAACAGCTGACCTTCGTGACGTTGACCTCCCATTGAGCCGTCTTGATAGCCCATACTGATCAGAAGGTCCTAATAGATGTTAAAATTGGGAAATGGCAAGCATAGAGTACAGTTGGCTCTGACTAGACACTTACGCGGACCCATTGCTCCTGTCCTCAGTTAGCTTCTCGACTCCGCAGGTCAAAGAAGAGGAAAATGACCAGGCGTGTTACGGCGCTTACATTATTGGAAGGCAAATGCACCCAGCGGCAGAATACCTTGCTTCTAGGTGAGTTGTCGGGCCGCGACTCGTCGAGGATTCGTGATACGCCATCCTTTCCGTTGTAAATGATGTCCGTGACACTAGAAAAATCCCGGTTGAACTTCTCCTTCGTGCGGTTGCGATTCTTTTCGAGAAAGACTTCTACCAAAATGACATCGAACGCGTCGCACGCCTTTGACTGAGCTGAGCCCGGTTCTGGGACGAGAACGCGCTCCATCACATGGTTCTCTGCCAAAGAATTTCCCTCAACCAATTTTTTCTTCAAACGCCTGATCCACTGATTTTCGTCTCCGGTTGCATAGCGCCATGGAAGGAAACCAAATCTGTCCCTATTTTCAAGTTGTAGCCCTGAACTTGGGTCGGACTTCACCAGAAATTTGATGATCGGTGCGAAGCTGCTTTTTGTCTCTTCCTCACTCTGTGTTTGTTCCCCAATCTGTCGTGCCGCTCTGCGGATCGCCGTCGTCAAGGGTGGTCTCCAATCGTTGTCTTTTTCTCTGATAAGTGTGGCATCCTTGTTGGTGAGGGCCTTGACGGCAGTGAGATTGCCTGCCTCCGCAGCGACATGGAGCGGAGTCAAGCCTTGTTGATCTCGGAGACGGAATGAATACATGTATTTGGAAACATCTAGAAAATGCCATTTCAGCGACTTTGTGGAGCAGTACCTCACGAGAATGGATCGCTTGATGATATTGACAAGCGATTTGTAGTCCACGTCACCAGGCCCGTCAAATCTGCTCAGCCGGTGAGCTGTATCGGATACCTTTCCGAGCAGCATAATGTCGTCCCTATGTATGCGAGCCTGAAAGTGGGTCAGCAAGGGTTACAGGTTAAGTATAAGGTAGGTAGGGAACCCCTATGCGTCGATACATACATTCTCGCCGCCCTTTGCTGGGTCGTAGTACCACGAGAGACAGATTTTTTTGGCTGAGGATGCGGCGGAAAACTCGATCCAGAGGCTAAGAGCATCGATTTTCGTGGTGGGCAAGGATGACGATGCGGGACTTACAAACCAGTCATCTGTCCAACTCTTTTTAGACGCCTGACTACGACTGAGGGGGAAATTTGGGTCGGAAATCTGTGGCGAGGGCGCGTCTAGGAGTAGCACGCCGGCGACTATGTCAAGAACTGTGTCTGCTTCTGAGTCAGGCTTCCCATCTGATGGTATTTGGAGGTTGACAATGGCTTGTTGAGCGATGAGAGCTCCAAGTCCAAGTCCGATGAAGATTATCGGAACTTGGGCGTATCCCTTCTCGGCCGTTGGTCTTTTATGCCTCAGCCGATGGAGGAGGTCGACTGCTGTGTCCCGAAGAAATTTCGAAGGGTCTTTAGCAGCAACATCGGGACAGGTGTACTCATAACACATCACTCGAACACCGGGGACCTCCGCTGGCAGCATTAAAGCGTCGATGAGCCAGTTGACTCCCCGGGCCGAACCGCGGTCGGTGGATGGCCGATCAGACGGAATATCGTTAGCTCTGCCAGCAGCCAAATTTCTCGTCCCTTGTTCTGGCGCAGTAGGATTGTTTGACTGCCCTGCGGACGGCTGCCCATCTCTCGGAGACGTCGGACGCCCAGCTGGTTGTGTGGATGGTCCTGCGGGATTCGCTGTCTCGTTTTCGCGGCTGTCTCCAGCACCGGCTTTTCGAACCACCGGAAGAACTGCACCGTCCACTAGACCTGCCATGTCTGGCGGATCACCCCTATCCAGAAAGTGTCTTATGGCGGAAAGAGAAGTCGGGGGCTTTCCTTTCGACGGGCCAGGCACCGGGCTGCCATCGCTACCCGGTCGGCCACCCTCGCCCGGCGGTGCGCTCTTAGTAGGGGCTGTGACACGAGACAGGAGAGAATCATTCTGCCGTTTTCGCTGCTTTCTGCGGTAAATCCAAGCTTTGTCCAATGTCTCGCCGAGATCATGGATAGCGACAATGTCGACGCGCGGCACCGATGAGCTGTGTTGTGGGTACAAAACTCGAAGCTCTGGCAACGTCTGCGGCCGTGAGCCTTCCTTCTTACGGTCTGATGGAGTTGACTGCCTACCTTCGAGTCTTCCTGTTTGGCTTCCTGTTTGGTCTCCTGTTTGGTTTCAGATGCCTCTCCCTGGTGTGATGTGGCTGGTTGGTTAGGGCTTTCTGCCGTCTTGGGTTTTTGTGAACGAAGACGATCAGAAATCTTCGCATCTTCTTTCTGCGGCTTGACAGCGTCCCCAGACTCAACCCCATTGTCGATGCCCACCGGAGGTTTCTCGCCCGCGGTCGCCATGGCGAGGTGAGCACTCTACCTTTTTTGCCAATTGGTTGTTGCAGAAGACGATCAAAGCAATCGCATCTGTCTCTAGCCGAACTTAATCGCCATGATCTTTGGGCTGCGGTGCGTAATAAAATGCAAAGGAGACATCCCGTGTGTGCAGCTGATGTGGACGCCGGGATGCGGCCGGCGGTTGTGGGGTGGCATCGGTGGTGTCAAAGCTGAGGATTGTCGAGAACGGCATGGTTCGATTGGTCTCAGGGACGGTCGATAATGCTCAGTTGAGAAGCCTGCTGCAGCTGCAGCTGCTCAAACGGGGAGGATGTGTTGTAAAATACACAGCTGTGTATGGAGCCTCGCCTGTCGGTGGACGACGATTGGGTGGTTTGCTGTGAGTTGGGGTGAATAGCTCCCAGCCCCGCATTCCATTCTGAATTTCATGATTGTATCTCCCAGTTCGGCATTATGTTTCGCACGTCAAGAGAATTTGCCGGGTGGACTCGGGCGGGATCCGTCGAGGTGTAGGGTCAGGAAGGAGCACCCTCGTGGGATAGCAGGAGCACACGGACCACAGGCCCTGTAATCTGTATTCAGCCAGCCGTCAGGGCCCATCCTGCCTTCCAAAAAAAACAAGCATCTTTACCTGCACTTCTTCAGACGGTTGGCCAGGAGGTAGAAGAGAGGAGGTGGCAAAGGTGGTGTGAGAACTGATCCATCCCTTAGATAAGGTTTTTCTGTCCATGCTGTGCTGTGTGTCCCCCCCCCCAATTCACCGGACTTGCTCTGAAAAGACCAAAACGGTCTCACGGGGGTATCAAAGACAAAAAAGAAACAGGCAAAACATACAACACCGAGGATTCCCTGGTGGTCACCCACCCAGGTACTAGCTCGGCCCTCACCAGCTTATCTATGGGAGAGCGGACGGGATCCCGAGTTTTCTGGTGGGTATGGTCGTATGCGATAGACAACTCCTCAAGATTCATCCAAATAACTAAGCTCAATTCCGCCCAATAACACCTCCAAACACTCCCCACCCCCCGAAACAACCCCAACCAACCCACCTCTCAAGAGAGCCATCTATCAATTCGAATCACCCTCCTTGGCCTGGACAGTCGGCTTCTCCGAATCACTGGCCACCTGCAACGGCTCAGCCCCCAAGATTTTGCCATCAAGCATGGCGTCCACATCAAGCTGCGGGCCCTTGTAATGCTTCCGCCCATCCAAAATCCATGTCGTACCCGCGATCAACAAGATAATCCCAAATGCCACGACACAGTAGTTCATACTATCCGCCGAGACGGGGATCTCGGGCGGGAAGACAAACAATATCGTGGTGAGAATCGTCCATGCAATGCCGACCTTCTCATTGTTAGCACCTCATCACAGCACAGAGAAGAAAAGGGGGGCATGCCAGATTACAAGTCCACCCCGCCCACGGCGACAACTTGAACGACCTCGTCTCCGGAAGCATCCGCCGCCCTCGGAGAGCATTAATAGCCGGGGGAATGCCGTACGACACGCCCAACGCAACCACCGACGCCGACGTGATGGCATTGAACGCGCTCGTCGAGCCCAACAGAATACATCCAAACACCACCACCCACCCGGTCGTCCACAGCAGCGCGTTCAGCGGCACATCCAGACCCGGATGCACCTTTGCGAACACCGAACTGAACGGCATCCCGCGGTCGCGCGCAAACGCATACGTCATCCGGCTACTCGTGCACACGAGCGTCGTCGTCGTGAACAGCATGCACACGAGCGGGAACATGAGCAGACACGTGCTCCCGGCCCTATTATTCGTGGCATCCATGAATATTTGCAGCAGCGGGCCGGCGGGCGCCTCGATCACGGCCTGGACGTCGTTGACGCAAAAGAGCAGACAGCTGAGGAAGATAAACCCCGTAACCATCCCGATGGCGATGCAGTACAGCATGATGCGCGGGCCCTGCACCTGCGGCCGCGGAATCTCCTCGATCATGTGCGCCGTCGCATCGAAGCCGGTGAGCGCAAACGCGCCCTGCAACAGGCCCAACAACCACGCCAGTCCATCTGGCCAGCCCGTCTCGTTGACAAGGTTGCCGTAGACAAACCGCCCGCTCTGGTAGTCGGGCGACTTGCACGCCAACACCGTGATGCTGATAATCACAAACCCAGCAAGCGACCAGAAGAACGCCGCCTTGGTGAAGAACGGCAGCGTCCTTGTCAAGAACGCGTTGACCACCAGCGCAAAGACCGCAAACCCGATGTAAATCAAGAACTGGTGCCACGCCTGCGGCACGTAGTCGTCGTTGAACAGCACGATAATGTTGACAATAAACGTGCTCCCCAGCAAGCCGCCCGTCGCGCTCAGCGCCACCCACCCGGCCACGTTGATCCAGCCGGTACAGTACGAGATGCCGCGCGCCCAGCGCTTCCAGGACACGATCGCCGCCCAGTGGTATTGTCCTCCCGCGGTCGGATACGCAGACAGAAACTCGGCCAGCGACGCCGCCAGACATAAGTTGCAGATCCCGGCGACGATCAGGCCCCAGATGACGGAGCTGGCGCCGCCCGACGGCAGCGCGAGCGAGATGGACGCCGCGAGCGCCGTCCAGGTATTGAGGATGGCGAAGGCGAGGCCGAGCATCGAGATCATGGAGAAGTTGCGCTTGAGCTCCTGCTTGTGTCCGAGCCGCGAGAGCGCCAGGGCGTCGTCCTCGTCCTCGACCGCAACGCTACGGCGGCGCTGAGAACGCCCGGGTTCCTCCATGTTGCGCCTCGAGTGTTCTGGTCCCGGTCCGGTTGATGGCGGGCAGGCAGGCGACGAGGCTGGGCTTGGCGTTACCAGACAACAACAATATGGGTGAAAAGCCAAGAGAACAAAATAAATTGCGGAAACACAGAAACCAAGTCCGAGGAACCAGGGAAATACAATACCGACTCGGGAAATTCGTTTCATTTGTCGGCATAGCATCGGCGGTTCACCGGCGTGGCAACTGCGTCATTGTACATGCTGTCCTCGGCTATCTCCGTATGATTCCCGGTTACCCTATGAGACGTGCCATCACCGCGCCTCTTAGTAATGCGTGAGCCCCAGTCCCGAGATACGTCGCTACCGACGCCAGAATAGAGATAAGCTCCGGTAGTGGGGGTACAGCGGGCAGGCATCCCATGACAGAAAGACCTCAGTCCCGAAGGAGCGCATGTTCCAAGTTCCAGCGATACGGCTGCTGACATGTCCTCGGAGATACGGGTCTTCCGAAGATAAACCCTCTGCTCTCGAAAAACTCCAATTGTTCTTTCTGGATGTTTGTTTTCTCGAAATACGCCTCCCCCTTCCAGAAACGATAGCGGTGTCTTCTCGAGGAGACTCCTTGTTTCTTTCAAAGAAGAATCATACAAGTTCTGGGGTGCGATACACCGCATACTTGGAAATAATTGACTCTTCCTTTTACCTTGGCCTTGATAAAAATTTCTGACACCGGCCAACGTGCTGGGGTGAAACTCTTATTCTATTATGGTGGTGGGTGGGTGACAGTCCTGATAAGGCGTGGAACCCCGACCTTGCCGCAGGATGGCAGTAAGCCAACACCAACGGAGCGTCAGCCGGCAGTCGAAATAGGATATTCAACTGTGGTTTTCAGAATGCTTGGCTACCGTCTAATAGTCGAAAGACGTCATCAAAATCTCCTATGCCGGTCCCGTCTAGAGAGAATAGCTCAACATACAACAATCTTGAAATGCGTCCGCGTCATCGAAATCCCTGCGGTTTCCGACCACGGCTATGGGAACTGCCCTTAAAGAGATAATTCTTGCAAGAGGAATGTAATAGAAGATAAAGGTCCCCCGCAGAGATTAAAGGACCCGGGTTCCGGGAACAGCCGTGTCTACCTAGGTAGCAACGCTGAAGTCATATCTCACGCGAAGATATCTTTCTTCCAGTTTCTACCCGGTACTCTCCAAGAGGATCATATCACTCACGGAACTTTATGGAGGACTTCTTTGGAAGTCGCAGGCATTCGTAGACCAGGGTGTATTCCTTTTAGTCTGCGATGGTAAAGTTTCTTCCTTTGTATACCATGAGACATTCCCAGACATTTAAAAGACCCGAGGTCGCATCCCGACACGGCATGGACAACCCAGAGCAGTCGACGGATCTGAAACTTCCCAAGGAAAACTCGAGACTTTCCATCCACTAGGTCCTGGAACTGCATAGGTGAAAGTACACGGTACATTGAGATAAGCAAGACATACGCAGGCCTTGGGCCGTCCTATCACCGGCGAGGTCACCATCATGCCTCACCTGGACGGGAAGAGGCATCATTGCCCCGGGAAGAAAGGGCGGGGACATGGGAAATGCAGCAGAAAAGCCGAGAAGATAGGACTTTGCAGTGAACATCAAACTCTCTGCTGGAGCGGAAACCGCAAATGGGTTCATCTCAAGTGGGAGACCTGTTGGATGTGCGACCCGGCCAACAGCAGAAGCACATGAGCTACGTAGATTGGGCGGCGGTAGGTACCAATGTACCGACGTATCTAGGTAGGTATCTGGTCGTCTACGACGAATCTGAGCATAGTATCCAATTGCTTTCATGGCCCTAGTAGTTGCACTCATATCTGAAAACCGCTGATCAGCCGCAACCCTGTAGACTAGTTCATGCATCGGATACACAAAAGGTAGCTCTCCGGCAGAGCCAGAGAACCGGAACAATCACGGCAAGCAATTACAACCTTCTATTCCGATCGCTCTGGTACCTAGTGACCACAGCAGTGGTGTAGCGTTTCTGACATTTACATTCCCTCATATTCCCAAATAAATGGTAAATATGCCTTTCGGCATCAATGGGTATGATGCAAAACTAAAACCCTTAAACAATGTACATGCAGCATTGTGGGAGCCGCGGGTGGCGAGTCCGCCTGTGCCTTTGCATCTCAGGAATGCGCCGACGAGGGTTGATGAAAGATATGGGGTACGGGGCGACATACAAGTATCCGCCGAGTTATAGGGATGGGGGTGAAGCAAGATTATTTGCCGGTGGAGTTGATAAGGAAAACGTTTCTGGAGGACAATGATTCAGCGACAGAATTGGATGTTGGGGGTTAGGGTGTTGGATACCTAGTGGGTTGGCTCCGATCGATGGGAGGGTGTTGAAGTAGGGGACCGGATAGATCTCTCAGGATACTGCAACTGTACAATACACTATTTGGGGTCTCGAACTTTGAGAACATGGTGCGGGAAGCTGAGCTCGTTGCAGTGCATCTATTCTGTGTAGTCTGCTTGATCTGGTCAGGCTTCCTGAGCCAAATCCTACGTATCTCATCCAGTTGGTTGTGTATAACCCTTTTTCGTTTGCCCTACAAGTAAACAAAGAAACTGATGGCAATTACATCAGTCCGTACCCATCCGCATCACTAGCGACCCACTTCCAAGTCCCAGGGAGGTCATCAAATCCTCACACATGGAAGGCGTTGGAAGAAGACATAGACATCAGCATCGTATATCAGGATCTCATGATAGATCCATACGTTGGCTGGGAATGCAGACTCCCTGTTAGGAGTGAGCTTCGCGGGCACATGGGTTTTGGTGCACCCTGGCGTCACAGCATCATTGTACGGGTTCTGAAACGAATGGAAGCCTTGAGTACATTATTTTCGTAATTCGTGATTCTGTGCGCCAAGCTATTTACTGTTTTTCTACATTTCTATCATGCCAATTCTTTACAGTGTATTTGCGCAGGATGTAGCCTAGCGCGGCACTACCGCAGGCTCAGGTGAATCTAGGCCGTAACTCCTCTCGAGAATCCTACAGGAGAAATCTGCCCAAAATCTAATTACGTCTCCTTTCGTTTCCTACCAATACTAGCACTAATATATCTCTAGTGATGGTTCTCTCCGTCGGAGAGCGCATGCCACAGATCGTGGCCTTGTCTGTATAGCAGATCTGCTGGTGTCTCGCTATCAATAAACAGCTGCTTCAAGGCAACAGCAAAGCTGTTAAGATCCAACCGTACATGGATGGCTTTCCGCTCCAGCAGTACGGCTGCTGCGGAAGGACTCCAGACGCTGTCTAGCGGTGGTAGTCGTGTAAATAGATGCTTCAGCATGGCCGGTGAGGTGCTCTTTTTCGTTTCTTCTGAGGCGCGGCTGTGTCGGGCTCTGGGTTTTGCCGTCGGCCGTGAAAAGTCCCGGCAGTACTTCCGCACGGCATTCATTTTCTGGTCGAGAACGTCGAGATCGAGGATGTCGACCATGACCTCCAGCCCGCCGTGGTACAAGACGGCCGCAATCTCCATCTCATCCAGTGGCTTCACAAGGCCGCAGCGAAATGTTCTCTCGATTCTGCCGTATTTTGATGGTGGTCGCATAGTTTGCCGTAAGAATGTAGACAAGATGAGTGCGGTGTCATGGGTTTGGAAAAGTAGGTCGTCACTGCAGCCAGCCATCATCTCTCGGTCAAATGAAAATACCATGGGCTCCCGTTGGCATTTTCCTCTCTCCTCTGCTGACCGAGCGCCTGAGTTCTGAATCGTCGCCTCTTGGAGCCCAATTGCTGTCTGGCATTCAAGGAAGCCACGGCACCTTTCGAAGAACTTGCCCAAGACGAGCAGCGATGGGAGTAGTCGCTGTTTCATCCGGACTTTCTTGGGCTGGAACTGCTGCTTCTGGAAACGAGATCCGTACAGGTACATGTTTTCTCTCAGCCACTTGACCATGTGGTCTGCCAATCGCCAGGCCACCGCATGATAGTGACCGACCTTGTGGATGTGGGCAAGATCAGGAGAAGGGTGGGGATAGAGCGCCAAAGCCAGCGGCGGAAGAGGATTGCGTTTGAGAAAGCGCCTCGATATTGCCGAGTTATTGACCGAGACTGATGCCCGGAAGCGGCGAGAGACTTGTCGCAAGTTCCAGGCCTCTCGGAATTCGAGAAAATCGATGATTTGATCACGAAGCTCCGGCGGTAAAGCGAAAAAAAGTTGCTCAAATGAGTAAGGTTTGGCCTGTTGTCCTTCGTCGCGGCCAGTGACTTTGAGCAGAGCGCGTGCAGTGCCAACTTTGCTACACAGCCTGTCCCGCAGACCGCGAAAGACATGCTTCTCCGGGATGGCCGCCTCCTCCATGTCCTGGTAGAACTTAGGAGAGGCGAACTCGGTGCGCATGCCTCCTTCGACTTTCTTTCCTTGATAGGGGCCTGGATGAAGCGAAATCCCTTCAGGAGCATCAAGCACCTTTGCGATATCTTCGACAATCGTATTGATCGGCAGAATGTACGCCCATGCGTTGCTGAGGTGCCCAAACAGGACATGCCCAAATATGTCTACCTCGCTCCCTGTGATCTTGAAGACAATGGAACCAGAGTCGCCTGCTTCCAGAGCCATACCCTCATCCAGCTTCAACGGGTACGCAGCCACTGCGTCCCTTTGAAATCGTGGCTTGATGTATGCAACTCCTGTTTTGAAGAGCTTGCCAGTGAGCGGACGTGATGACGTTGCGACGACGACGGGGATACCGGAGACCGGTATTCTGTTAATATCGACTGGTCGCGTAATCCGCACCTTCTTGGAACTGTCTGTTGGGTCGTATGATACCATGTTGGGGTCATCATCACGGCTGAGGTGCACCTCGAAGAGAGCACAATCAACCGCCCGGTTTGCGCTTTCCACAGACGCTAAGACTGCAGATCCGATAAAAGAGACATCACGGGGGATCTCCGGGTCCTTCCCCTTATCCGACAGCTGGGTTACCTCCACATCGTTGTCTGCAAGTAACGCCGGCCCTTGCAGAGTAAAAGCAACGCTGGAGCTGCCATTGAGCGTACCACATGCGGATGTGTTGCAAAAAGTCTTGCAATCGATAAAGCCGCTGGTGTCGTCAGTATCGGAGTCATCCAGGTCTAAATCGGACGGAAACGCAGACTCGAGCGCGGAGGAAGTTGTCTCTTCGACTTTGAAGAAAACATGGCGTACGGTTGTCTGGTAGGCTTTGCCTCGGTACAGAAAGACTGGGCCAGCAGTCGACATACGCGGAGTTCCGTCGCGACATCGGACGTAGAGTCGTGCGCCAACGCGGGGAGCTGGGCCTGCTGCCCACACGCTGTAAGGCCTGCTGGGGTCGGCAAGGTGCACCGGCCGTGGGATTTCGGTCAGAACAACGTCCTGCCGGTCCTGGGCAAGCAATTGGGGAAGGTTCGGGCTGAAGTCGAGACGAATTGGTTGAGGATAGGCCATGAGGATGCTCTTCAAGCCGTCGTCATGTAGAAACGTCTGCTGAAGGACTGGGTCATCAGCGCAAAGAACGACGTTTGGTTCTCCGGTCTCTGCCGTCTCGCCGATGATGGCCATGTGGATGCTGAACGTCGCATCGGGCGCAGCCAGTGCCTGCACGCGACGCCTTACGCAGGGGCCGAGAAGCTGCCATACTTGAGCGACTGGACCGCTGGGTTCCCAAAATATCATGCGTCCCTCTGTATCGGTGTGCAGGGGCCGGCGCTGGTCTCTGAAGGGAATAGAGGCGACACGCGGGACGTTGTAGTGCGTTGTTACCGGGTTTGCGCCCATGGTGTCGAGGTTCCAGGGCGTCGACGACAAGGACGGGGGGCACGATTGACGTGCCCAGGAGGCGCGTCCTCCGTCTCCGAATCCCGGTGTACGCGACGCCTGTGAAAGAGTGGCAGAAATGCTGGAGGGTTAAAGAAAGATGGGTACCTAGACAGGAAAGCTTCGAACAAACTTGATAGATGGCCTCGATTCCAGGATAGCCGGGCTTATTATTCTAATTGTTAGAGAGCGGGGGAAACATATGACCCCGGCTGAGGATGTGCTGTGCGTGGGACGCCCTGTGCTTCCAGGTTATGGTTAGTGTGTATGTGTTCGGGACGCGTGTTGGAAGGCCCGAATGGCCGGGACGCTTTCGACCCAATCAAGGCTGGGCAGAAAGAAGGCGGACGGGCCGGACCAGACACCGAGAGCCGGCGGGCAGAGTTGATCTGGCAGTCGGCCCAATGTCGGCCGTCCAGATGCAGCAGGGGCGGCCGAACTCCGGAGGTACAAACTCACCAGGGGTTTACTAGGAGTGGAGGCTTGTAACCTACAAAGATCATCGATACTCAGCGTGGCGAACATGAGGTGTCTGGGCTTCGGCTGGGATGAGATTCTGAGCTCTCCTACATGCTTGCACCTCATATGAGAATTGAGGACTTGGAGAGGTGGCCTTCTGTCATTCGGCGTCGAATTACGCCCACCCCGCGTTCTCGGTCGCAGGCGGGTTCGCCCGCTCGGCGTGGATGTTACAGGCTTCCTCTTTATGTTGGGCACTGCGAGGAACACTGGCGCAGCAGTTACCATGGCACCCGACTGTTCTTCTAATATTTCGGTTTTAAAAGTACGTGCCGATTCAAAGCCGGACATGGTTGTTTGAGTCTCCATTATTCGTTGCATATCGGGTACCTTTTAGGCAGGCACGGGTCCCACTAAAGAAGCCTCTTCCCATTGCCCAGCCCACACCCGGAGAAAGTCAAGTGCATCTCGCGGCCGACCTGCCGGAAGACTGTTGGCCATGGCCTCGACCTGTGTCGGGTTTGCCTTCAGATATTGCTGCAGCATAACTGATTCTTCGTGGGGCTCCTTTTTGCTAGCAAGAAGATCAGATCCATACCCCTCAAGTAAGTGGGGCACAAGGCACTTACACCTTTAATGGGGCCCTTGTGCGTGGGGGTTTCGACTCCGCCATTTTCTTTTAAGAAAACTTTTTCGGTGTTTTATTGCTGGATATGTAAGCGAAGGCTCGCAGAGGGAAGTCGACCCGGAGAAGGTTACGGAATGCAGAATGCCATTGCCGCTGGAATTAATGGATCTTTCGGCTTCCATTTATCGTCTGAGAGCATCACCAAAACATTTCCTCCAATTGCTCCGTTCCCGGCGATAGCGTTCATGAGCACAAAAACCATCCTACGGAGTAGATGCGAGGACGCCATGGAGGCAGCGACGCGGAGTGGTTGCCAGCACAGTTTCGCAGAGAACGCCGGCGCAGGTGTGGATCGCGCAGAACGCAATCTTCCGTTGGTACGTAGGAGAAGGTGCAAAGGGACAGGTGCGCATTGGGAAGGGGTGGGGTGCAGGACTTGCGTATTTTTCGGACGGCGCAAGACCATGAGGGCGCAAATGCGCTCTCATCTCATGTGCGCTCTTCGTCCCGCATCTAGGGCTGCCACATCGCAGCAAGCCGCCCGGACCAAAGTCGTCGACGCGAAATTCACAACGCCTCAAACGCACTCGATGTCTCATCTCAACCTCGGGTTGGTTGCTCGCCAAAGGCGGTTAAGCCTCCCTGGAAATCCCCGGACCAGCGTCTGCAGACTTCTGTCACCCATGCTATGCAAGCCCTGACAAAGGTGCGCCAAGGCAAAATTGCAGGGCAGTTTAAGTCGTTGACCCCCGGGCCGCCGGTCCCCACACATTTGCGGGAGGAGTCTGCGACATTGAGACATCAGAATTATTCGATACACACTGCCCTCGAGAAAGTTTGCCCGAGTGGGAGACGAAGCAGCTGCTTTTGTCACTGTCAAACGCGTTCCCCGGCTGGGCCGAGCACAACATTACCTTCCACATGTCGAACCAGAAGGAGCTCCATGGAAATCGAAGGCGCGTTCGGTGGGACTGCCCAGAGGAGTCGTGCGGTGGGCTCATCACGAAGTTACCCGGCCCGGGAGGCAGAAGTGTCTGGATGGCAGTTGGCCGGGCAGCCGAAGTATGGCAAAATGAACTGAGCTTCCCGATACTGGAGTTGGTAAAGGAAACAACATTTGGAGCTGGTCTCAGTCTATTCATGTACATGGTAGGCAAGGACCAGTCCACGGCATCCCCCAGAATCATCTTCTGCTCCCAAGACATTCAAGCGCGCAAGGCCATCCGGAAGACTGTCGAGAATAGCGGCATATTGCACAAGTATCCGGCCATCGGTCTCGGGGATGCCTCGTCGCCGCTTGCACGACATGACAGTGGCCTTGGTCGGCGAGGTTCTGATTCAGCAGCTCCAGAATCGAGCCACCACACCGATCAGATCAGCAGTAATGAAGCGTCACAACCCTTAGAGAGCCAGGGTCCATTTCTCTTTAACGAGTCGAGGGGCCCTCTAGCAGCCGCAACTATCGGCACAGAATTACACATACAACAAGGACTGAATGTGCTAATACCCCGACTAGAGGAGATGAGGATCAGCCAACAACATCCTGTTTCATTCAGTTGTGACGACTCCGGCTACCGTACTTTGACGGGCTCACCGAGGCCCAACTCGTCTGGGACCCCAACACCTACAAGCTCAATGCCCGATCTCGATCTTCTAGGTTTTGGGCACCAACCGCCCTTTACCCCCCAGACTTTCAAAGACGACAATTGCAATGCTTCTTTCGTTGTCGACCCAGAAAGTGGAGAGTCAGACAGTGGAGATGACTTCGAGTTCCGCTCCGATATCGACGACGACGACGACGAAGAAGACGATGGGCCGAGCTTACAGAACCCCAGCATAGACCCGAGCCCTTTGACACCTCGAGACCTCAGCTCAATCTTTGACAAGGTCGTGACAGCATTTGAGGGACAAAGTCGGGGTGGAGCCGGGAATAACAGCCAGCCGTCTCAGGCAGCTCAGCCTTTGGGATCTATACCAGCCGAGAGCTCTGCCAGGGCCCCGCTAGGTACTGGAAGCAGCAACACACCAATGTCACTTGAAAAAAGACCTCTCACAGGAGGAAGCAACCCGGAAGACACATCAACAGCAAGGTCAAAACGGCGAAAACAACAGAAAGCCATGGACAGGGGATTTGCGTGCGTGTACTGGAAGAAGGATACCAGAGCCTACGTCCACTGCTCACGCTTCAAGTTTGACAAGGTCAGCCGGATGAAGCAACATCTTTGCAGAAACCACGCCAAGAAGATTCGCTGTCCACGCTGCCAACGGGAGTTCTTAGACTCTGCCGCCCGGGACGGTCACATTCGGGATGAGGATTGCGTTCGCAGGCCAGTGGTGTTCGACGAGGGAATCGACGAGAATCAAGCTGAACAGTTGAAGCCAAAGGGACGAGCCGTGAGCCAAGAAGAACGCTGGTTTGCTGCCTGGGATATCGTCTTCCCCGGACTCCAGCGGCCGGTCTCCCCCTTCAACGATGATGACGGTCCCAGCCTCGCCCAGTTTCAGGAGTTTGTCAGACGTGACGGCCCTGGCATTATCATGACCCACATGCGCCAGACACCTGGATGGGGTCATGATGATGGGGAAAGGCTCAGTCGCGGTCCTTGGAACGCGATCTTTGACGATATCGAGCGCCTATGGCTGTCTCGGCGTACCCATGGAGACGCACAAGTATCGACGGTCACGGCCTCCACGGAAACGATGCCAGAGGAAGAGCCCTTGACAGATCTTGCCCTCGATCCATCACCAAGTCCCCCGGGAAATGGCCCGGGGGATGCATTCGCAGCCCAGATTGCCTACGGAACCAATAGTTTCCGCCATCTTGATCAGGGAGTAGGACAGATGATGGATCAAGAGATAGCCACACTCGACGGAGAGCAGTATGATCTTTTCAGTGATAGAGATTTGAACGCCGACTTTCAGTGGACCTATATTCCGGGCCGTTGAGCTTCTCTGGTCCTGGATAAGCTTTATGTATTTTAGACGTACGTTGAAGGGGAGGGTATCGCCATTCGGTAGATTTCTTTATGTTATTCCTAGGGAGCTAGCTTTATTTATTACGGTAAGGTACGCTCCTCTTTCGATGGTTAATTTTGATCGCAGTTACCGTCAGTATCCCATCCATATGATAGTCTTTACTGTGACGACCCTTGCGATCCGAACCTTAAAGCCGGAGTTTCTGACTATGGGTGAGTCAAGAGAGGTGCAAACACACTGAAAGGCGTGCAAACGGGGTGAACAATTAAGGTAGATACAGACACGAGTTCCTTTGCCGCGCCTTGCCCTCCGACGCGGAATCAGCCAATTTTTTTTTTTTTTGATAGCGATTTGTTTTGACACGACTAGCGAAAATGTCAGTGAGCATCGGCGGTGACATTATCTAGTAAGGACTGCTTCTGTGGCGCAATGAAGATCAACGACCCTGAGTCAAAGTCGACTCGTGCATCTCCATCTCCACATCACACCCCAGCCTCCAAACACAGAAGACAGCCCAGTAAAGACAATAAGCGGCCCATACTCGCTTCGGTACCCAAATCCTCCTATCCCACCACTCTCGCTGCCAGCTCTCAGCAGCGGCACGGCTGCCAAACCACCACTGACATAGCCCACCCCTCTGGCTCCATTAAGCAGTCCATACAGCACCCCCGAGTCGACCGGCTCGTTCCTCGCCGCCGCCTCTCTCTCAAGTTCGTTGAGCAGTCCACCCCAAGTAGCGCTGTATCCCCCAGCAAAAAATCCAAATGTGACAGAGAATAACACCAGCAGTGCCATACTCCCTTGGGACGTTAGCCCCCAGAACAAGAAGGCTGCCAGTGCGGAGCTGACGGCCGAAATCGCCGTGACCGTTGTCGCGGACAGCACAAACCGCTTGTTATCGCTTAAGTACCCAAAAAACGAGCTCGACGCAATGCCGGGGATGTTGAACAGTGTCAACAGTAACGTAGCCGACGTCTGTGACAGCAGCGTGACCTCATGCGCATACGTGTTCAGATACGTCTGCGGAATACCGTACCCGCAGCTCTGCAGCACAATGGCGACGGCATAGACATAGAATGTTCGATGTCTCAGGAACTGCCAGGGTATCTTTCTTCCGCGGGGATGGGTAGCTGCTGATATAGCCGAGGGATGCGTCGGAACCATAAATATTCCCAGAATGGCCGTGCCTGCCGTGACAGCCATCCAGATCCTGAGAGTAGTCCTGAAATCGAACCTGTCGAGCAAGCCCCTGACGATGAACGGACACACCGAGCCGACGATGTTCTTGCAGCTGAATACGACGCCGTAGGCCACAGCGCGGTTATTGCTCGATCGCCTACTGCCACCGCTGCTGGTATGAAACCACTCCCCCAAGGACAGTGTGGTAGGGCTGTACACCAGCGCACAGCCAAGCGCAGCCAACACGCCCTGGGTCGCGATGAGGTGCCAGACGTGCGTGCTGAATGACGAGAGCAGAAAACTGAGACAAGAGACGACAGCACCGCACACAGCGGCCACCTGGCGGTAGCGGGCCCAACGTTTGGTAAATAGGGCGAACAGGAAAGGCATGGACAAGTACATCACGCCGTTGGTGGTGGTGCCGATAACACCGGTGGCGGACTGGCTACCTTCAAGAGTCCAGTTGCTGGAATAGTATTCCTGGAAGACGCCGTACGACATGGCGAAGCCTGGGACATGTTCGTGTTAGAGGCTTCATAACAGGAGGCGGGCAATGGGTTGTTACCATACCCCAAATGGGAAGCTGAAGAAGGCCCGAGCCGACGAGCACCATGGCTCTTTTCCGGCTTGATTCCCATTCTCTGGAGGCTGGTTCTTCCAAATGAACTGCCTCAACCGCTGTGTTCTCGCTGGCGGGCATTGAGTTTTGCAGGGAGATGGTCTCGGAGCGTGCCATTATGTAGGTCTGACGAGTAAACGGTGGTTAACCGCGAACAGCACCAGAAACTCCAGAGATTGATGGGAATGACGTGTTTAACGCTATGGTTTGATCCATTGACTAGCGTGCGCCCTACAGAAGCGGTCCTGCAATCTACGCCCAAAACGGCAGGTCGTCGTGTGCTCGTGCTTGCCCAGATTCGTCGCAGGAACCAGCAAATGTGACAGAGATCTATCATCTATAGTTGGACAGCCCTTTGTGATCCTTCCCCAGATTTCCATTCACTGTCAAGAATACTCTGGTTCTACACACCTTGACATGGAGCTTGCAAAGTGTCTCGGCCGCTTCTTCCTCGGAATTCGGTGATGTTGTCTTCAGAAACATGGAAAGGGTGAAAAATGGTTCCTTTCGCGTCAGGGTTAGGGTTGGTTCAGAGGGCAAACACGCCGAGCGAAAGCCGATTCCGTTTGTGATGCCCCCATCTTCTGTTCTCACCGCCCGACATAACCTCATCCGCGGAGAAGCGAGGCGGTAAACAGCGGCTGCGAGACTCGTATGAACAGACGGGAGGACGGATTACGCGCGCCCGGCATTTGATCTGGCCGGCACACACTCCAGAGCTCCGAGACCGCCTCGCGAGTGTGCCATCCTTAATCAGCGCCCAATCCAGCCAACCACAATGACCTCATCGGTCCGGAGTCGACGAGCCGAGGCGGCATCCCGTCGCCGGTTCGCTCACCACTTTCCCGAGGGTTGAGTACAGTGGGGCCTCGGCCCACCACAGCACCCTTGAGCGCTGGGCAAAGATTTCCACAGCAGCTGTCTACCCCGCGACGCGCTTCTCTCACGGCGGGGCAAGCGATATAAATCCACAACGCCGTCCACCCTTTTTCGACGTTCACCCAGATATCCAAGACAAACTTAGCTCCATCCTCGAACCAGCAAAGCCACCTACTCTTCTTCCTCCTGCACAGTTTCAACGAAGCCAGAAACAGCCCAAAATGAAGGTCCTCTACCCCACCTCGACCAAAGTCGACACCTCCCTCCTCGAGGGCTTCCCAACCGTCACCTTCCACGCCTACGACCCCAGATCCCCCACCATCCCCTCCGACCTCCTCGACGCCGAGGCGCTCATAACATGGGTCAACACGCCCGACAACCTCCAATTCGCGCGCGAGAACATGCCCAAGCTGCGCTGGATCCAGTCCCTCGCCGCCGGCCCCAACGACGTCCTCTCGGCCGGCTTCGACCCCACCCACGTAACAGTCACGACCGGCTCCGGCCTGCACGACCGCACCGTCGCCGAGCACACCCTCGCGCTCTTGCTGGCGTCCGCCCGCCGCCTGTACGAGATGCGCGACTACCAGCTCCAGACGCGCTGGCCCGGCCACCTCGGCGGGCCGCAGCCCGACCGGCCGGCGGGGAGATTCACCACGCTGCGCGACGCGCGCGTGACGATCTGGGGGTTCGGGAATATCGCGCGCACGCTGGCGCCCTACCTTACCGCGCTGGGCGCCACGGTCCGGGGAGTCGCCCGGCACGCCGGCGTGCGCGGCGGGTATGAGGTCGTATCCGACGACAAACTGCCCGAGGTCCTGGGGGAGACGGACGCGCTGGTCATGATTCTCCCCGGCGATCCGTCGACGCGGCACGCGCTCAGCCGCGAGCGGATCGCGATGCTGCCGAAGCATGCCTGGGTGGTGAATGTGGGCCGGGGCACGTCGGTGGACGAAGAGGCGCTGGCGGATGCGCTGGAGAAGGGCGAGCTCTGCGGGGCGGCGCTGGATGTGTTTGAGACGGAGCCGCTGCCGGAGACGAGTCGGCTTTGGAAGACGCCGAATTTGGTGGTGTCGCCGCATGCGGCGGGTGGGAGGCCGCAGGGGGCCGAGGCGTTGATTTTGGAGAATCTGAGGCGGCTCTTGGCTGGGCAGGAGTTGAAGAATGTTATCTGAGGCCTTGGGTGGTATTTATTAGCGTGTTTTCGGGGCTGGCAAGACAGGATAGGATAGGATAGAGCGGCGGATGGTAAGACAAGCGAGCGTTGCTTTCGAGATTTTAGGAGGGGCTTTGGTTGGGTTTTAGAAGTTCGTTGGCCCTGATCATAGAGAGAAGGCGGTATCAAAATTCGTGACTGTTGACGGATCAGTTTCACATTTCAGCTTCTTTCGAGCAGTCTGTACGAGGTTCGCGGTGCCACCTCAACGCTGGGCTCCCTGACCATGCACAGTTACCGGCGCCTCTGCATTGGAAATGATCCTCCCGATCCGCCATCCTAAACTTGTCCATCCGGTATGTCCCTTTTCCTTTCCGATATCAAATCTGCCAGCCCTCGGAACCGAGGTCTTTAAGTGGCTTAAGATTTGGGTCCCCTCTGTACGCGTATACGGCACTTCCCGACACGGATGCTGCGCCGCCTCAGCCCGGCACTCCCAGGTCCCATCTAACCAATCACAGGCCGCCGTTCTATACGCGTACAGAGCTTGAAACTGCCCGCCGGCCAGCAGGCATGGCGGCGGTACGTGGAATGCAACGATGATTCTTCCAACCAGGGAGGGTGGTGCAGAGAAATAAGGCTGTGGTGGGTCTCCAATACCGGTCTGGGATGGTGGCTTTGGGTTGATCGTGCATGCAGATAAATCAACGGATGTGTGTCTGATGGAGACGCGTGGCCGGGTTTTGTGTGGTTGTTGTGGATTTGTCTGGACCCCCCCTTTCTGCGGTACCGCTGGGCGGTGGCCTCGCCTCGTCGTGGGCTGCTTTACGCGGAATGGGGAGAGGTTTTGTTGTATAAAGCAGGGTAGTCTCCCGTTTTCACCATTGACGTCCCTTCACTGTCTTTCCAGTTGTTCATCTAGCATTGCCCTTGTTCTGACTTTTTCTTTTTCTATTTTGTGTTGGTCTTCCAGTCTTGCTTCCGGATCTGGTTTTCTCTCTGTCAACATGGCGTCCGATCTCCAACAGTTCAAGTACTATCACTACAACCCAAGTTATGGCGGAAACATAGCCTTCATCGTCCTCTTCTCCATACCCACCATCATTCACATCGTCTTGATGTTCAGGAGGAAGACATGGTACTTCATCCCGTTTGTCATTGGGTGTTTGTGTAGGTCATCTGATCCCTGGCCTTTGCTGTCTTCCCGAGACTCGAAGCAGAGCTAACAAGACCAAGTCGAGGTAACAGGATACATCGGACGGGTCATCAGCGCCCAAGAAACACCGAACTGGACCCTGGGCCCCTACCTCGTCCAGACCCTGCTCATCCTCCTCGCGCCCGCCCTCTACGCCGCCTCAATCTACATGGTCCTCGGCCGGCTCATCCAGCTGCTGGACGCCGAGGAACACTCGGTCGTGCGACTGCGGTGGCTTACCAAGGTCTTTGTGTTGGGAGATGTGCTGAGCTTCCTGGGCCAGAGCGCCGGTAAGTCGGCCTGCACTCACACACAGTTTTCCAATACACTGACACCCTACCCATATATACAGGCGGCGGCATCCTCGCAACAGCCAAGACGAAAAAAGATCAAGACCTAGGCAACGACGTCGTCCTCTCGGGCCTCGGCATCCAAGTCATCTTTTTTGGGCTTTTCATCATCACCACGGCCATCTTCCACCGCCGCATCACCAGCCGTCCGACGGCGCGCTCATTCGCCGTCGCCGTGCCCTGGCAGCGTTTTCTCCTTGCGCTGTACGCCTCCAGCATCCTGATCCTCGCCCGCTCGCTGTTCCGGATGGTCGAGTTCGGTCTGGGCTCGGACAGCGTGCTCATGCAGCAGGAGGTTTTCCTATTTGTGCTAGATGGGCTGCTCATGCTGGGGGTTACCCTTGTGTTTATTTGGTACCACCCCGGAAGGATCTTGCTTGGGTATAAGTCTGTTGTGGGGGTTAGTCGGGATGGGGATGTGGAGAGCAGTGCGGGGGAGAATTTTCGGATGGTTTCTTCTATGGAGGTGACGGGGGGTGGTCGGGATGATAAACGGCGACATGGACGAAGGGATGAAAGGGAGCGTAGGGAAAAGAGGGAAAGAAGGCGGGAGGGGAGAGACCATCATCGCTCCCATCGTTGATGAGATGATGAAGGGGTTGGTGGTGGAGCATGTGTTCTGTCCTGCTCGGCTTCGAGCTTGGAATAGCTCAGCACAGTCGGGGCATGGGCGGGAATCTTTGGCCAGGCAGCGAGGGACATGGTCTGTTTTAGCTCAGGATGTTGCTGGCGTTCAGATGACGGAGTTTGTTGCGTAGAATTTAGAAGTTGCTGCAATGGAGCGCCCTAATTTCTAGTTCAGTGAGGAACCGAGAACTATTTACATTCTGCATGTCAGTGAACTGCGGCGCAGGCAATGAGAAAGTTCTATATGTCGAAGCTTGGAGCGCTACGTCAGACATCAGTGACGTATATATCGACTGGGTTTGGCTTGAGGCAGATATCTGGAGGCACAAAGATGGCTGCGCTGCGACCCCGTAGAAGGAAGCCCGATGCCTCGTGGAGAAAAGCCAACCTCTGAAACTTGTTAGCTCGGAACTCGCTTGGCAGAGAGAAGGTATCGGAGATTAGCAGCATGAACACGGTTTTAACCGTCCAAAAAACATCATGAAGATAGGAAAAGCTCATGCTATGTACGCAGTGCCACCTACTACAGATCTTACAACAATTTGGCGTCACTGGGCCGGCTTAAGTCTGAACTCTCTTCAGCGATTGCTGTACCAGACTAACAGGCGTTCATCGGTCGAGTGGGGTACCTTATTCATACCGGGCGGTGGTTTGGGCCGCTTTGCGAATTTCTCGAACTGACATCAACATGTCCGTTGTCTCCCAGCACATTTGGTGCCACGTCGCTTGGATCTAGTTAAGTCCGCATCTCAGAAAATAAACAGACCGCTAGCTGCGTCACAAGCTTGAGGGCCATTCAGAAAATTTTCAACCTATTGCCCCACGTCGCCGGCAACCCCTCCTCTCTCTCGTCCTGCCCCGCATTCTCGTGCTTATCTCTGCTTATCACCGTTGCACGGTCCCACAGTGGAAATTGAAACGAATATTTTTTTTCGCCCAAGGGTCCTCCCAACAATCTTCTGCAAACAATAAAACCACAAACCCGCCGAGCCCCCAGAGCCAGGCGCTCTTTTTCTTCATTTCAGGGACTGCACTTTCCCCTCCTTCTTTATTGTGATACCCCTTTCTTTCCAGCAGGCGTCAGTAGCGCCGGTTTTACGTCGACTCCATCATGGATAAGGAAAAGTTGGCCGCGCTCCTCAAGGAGTCGCTTCTTCGTAGGTTGGCGCCAGACGCATCCCCGAGTTCATGCTGACATGCTCTTCTCAGCCGATACCCAGAATCTGAAGGCCACCACGGCAGAGCTTCAAAAGAACTACTATGCTCACCCCGAGTCGATCTTCCTCCTTGTCGAGATTCTTGCCTCTCACAGCGACACGGGCGTTCGGCAGCAGGCAGCTGTCCAGGCAACCCGCCTTGTCTCGAAACACTGGGAGAAGATCCCCAAACAGCAAAAGCCCGCCGTTCGCCAGCGTCTCCTCGAATCAACAATCGCAGAGCCAAACTCTGCTTGTCAGCATGCCAAGTCGAGAGTCGTCGCTGCGGTCGCTAGAATCGACCTGGAGGAGGGCGAGTGGCGCGAGCTCCTTCCCGCGCTTGTCAACCTGGCCACGAGCAGCGACGTGTCGCAGCGTGTGGTCGGCTCTTACATGGTGTTCAGCCTGCTCGAGGAGAACACTTCGGCCTTCGAGGAGGATGTCCTGAAGCTTCTCGAGCTCTTCAGTCGGACCCTCCAGGACCCTGAGAGTGCCGATGTCCGTATCAACACCTTGAAGTCGATCGGTACCCTGCTCTTCTTGATTGAGCCAGAGAGCGACGAGCAGGCTGTCGCCGCCCTCCAGTCACTGATTCCCACCATGATCAAGGTGCTTGAGGATGTTCTCAAGACTGGCGATGAGGTCAACGCCGTCCAGGCCTTTGACGTGTTCCAGCAGTTTCTTGGCTACGATCCCGCGCTGCTGGGCAACTACCTCAAGACCCTGGTTCAATTCATTATCCAGGTTGCGGCCGACACCAACATTGACGATGACGTCCGGTCCCAGGCGCTTTCGTTCCTCTCTCAGACAGTCCATTACCGCCGCATGAAGATCCAGGGCATGAAGGACATGGGTCAGGAGCTCACTCAGAAGGCCATGCTCATCGTCAGCGAGATTGATGATGAGGATGAGGACGACATGGGCCCCGCACGGTCCGCCTTGACCCTGCTCGACCAGCTCTCCAGCGACCTGCCGCCTCGACAGGTCATCGTCCCTCTGCTCGACGCTTTCCCCAAGTTCGCGAAGGCGCCCGAGGCAGGATACCGAAAGGCCGGCATTCTCTCGCTTGGTACCGTTGTCGAGGGCGCGCCTGACTTCGTCGCATCCCAGGCTAAGACCATCATGCCGCTTGTCATCGATCTGCTCAACGATACTGATGTTGGCGTCCGCCACGCGGCTCTCGTCGGGCTTTCTCATCTGGCTGATGATATCGCGACGGAGCTTACCGACTTCAATGAGCCTGTCATGACTGCCCTTGTCAAGAATCTTCAGGCTGCCATGGCCCCGACGTCAGACCCCAAGGCTGGCAAGAAGAACGTCGAGATCATCCGCTCCGTCTGTGGTGCTCTAGACTCCATGTCTGGCGGCCTGGATACGGAATTCATGAAGAAGTATGCTGGCGAGCTGGTCAATAACATTGGTGCGCTCATCGGCCATGAGGACTACAAGGTCAAGGTTGCCGCCTCGGGCGCCATCGGTGCGATTGCCGAGTCTCTCGACGAGGCATTCACGCCCTACTTCCAAACGATCATGCATGCCTTTGAGCCTTACCTTACCATCAAGGGCTCGGAGGACGACCTTGCTCTCCGAAGTGGCGTGCTCGATTCTATTGGCCGCATTGCCAATGCGGTTGGTGCCGAGACATTCCAGCCCTTTGTGCTCCCGCTCATGACCTCGAGCGAGGAGGCCCTCAGCCTTGACAACTCACGCCTCCGGGAGAGCTGCTTCATACTGTGGAGCTCTCTCGCCAAGGTGTACGAGAAGAACTTTGCCCAGTTCCTGCCCGGTGTCTTCACAGGTCTGTTCCAGAGCTTGGCACGCGAAGAGGAGTCCGTTACTCTCCAACTCACCGAGGAAGAGAAGCAAATTATTGGCACCGACGAGGAGGCCATTACCAGCGGCAAGAAGTTGCGCCTCCCGAAGACGGATGAAGATGGTGACAACATGGAAGATGACGACGATGATGATTCAGACTGGGACGACGTCGGTACCTCATCCGAGGCACTGGAGAAGGAAGTTGCCGTCGAGATTCTTGGCGACATTATCACCCATGCTTGCGGTATCCAGGAGATCTCGACATACCTCGAGAAGGCAATCGAGATGATCGCCCCCCTGGCCGAGCACGACTATGAAGGCTGCCGCAAGGCTGCCATCAGTACCCTGTGGCGCTCTTATGCCCGCGTGTGGCAGCTTTACGAGGAGGAGACCGGATCTTCCTGGGAGCCTGGCCTACCCCTCAAGCAGCAGCCCACCCCCATTCTCCTCAATCTGGGCGACATCGTTGTCAAGGCAACCCTCCAGAACTGGCCCGTGGAGTCTGACCGGTAAGTTTTTTTTTGTTGTTTCTCTTACTTTTTCCTACATGATGATCCACCTACGTTAAACCCAGCTCACTCAGACACAATATTGTGGATGCTGAGGACGCGTTTTATCTACTTCTGATATGATCATACCCACCACGTCAAAGCATTATTGATCAACGGCATGGCGCTAACCATCGCTAGCTCCGTTGTTACGGATATCAACCGCAATGTCGCCGAGACTCTCAAGGCTTGCGGTCCTGCCATTCTGACCCAGAGCGAGTTCATGACGGACGTTGTCACGGTCGCGAGCACCATTATCAAGCGCACTCACCCGTGCCAACAGGATCTCGGCGACGAGGATGATGAGGAGAAGGAGGTTGAGGGCTCGTCAGAGTATGACTGGCTGGTCATCGATACCGCTCTTGACGTGGTTATCGGGCTTGCCGTCGCTCTGGGGCCGTCGTTTGCTCAGACATGGGGCATTTTCGAGAAGTCGATCCTGCGATTTGCGTCATCCGAGTCTGAGAACATTGAGCGGTCCACGGGGGTTGGTGTTATCGCCGAGTGTGCTGCCAACATGGAGGCTGCTGTCACCCCGTTCACCTCCAAGCTCCTTAACCTTCTTCTCAAGCGCCTCTCTGATCCTGACCAGGAGACCAAGAGCAACGCTGCTTATGCCACCGGTCAGCTCATCCTGAACTCTACGGACAGTGCGACGTATCTGCCGCATTATGAGACAATCCTGCGCAAGTTGGAGCCCATGCTTCAGGTTGAGGGTGCTCGTATCAAGGATAACGCTGCGGGCTGCCTGTGCCGCATGATCATGGCGCATCCTGACCGCGTTCCCCTTGGTGATGTTCTTCCCGCCCTCGTTGGGCTCCTTCCTCTCAAGGATGACTACGAGGAGAACACTCCCGTCTACATGTGCCTATATAAGCTCTGTATGTATACCCTCCACGACTCTGGTTCCTCACTAACACGCAATACAGATGAGCAAAACGAGCCTACTATCCAGGCCTTGACGCCGAACCTGATTCCGGTCTTCCAGTCTGTTCTTAGCCCTCCCACTGATCAGCTCGACGATGCGACACGGGAGGTTGTCCGAGGAACGGTTGGGGCTCTCTTCAAAGCCAAGCCCGATCTTTTCAACGGTCATCCCGACCTTCTGAAGCTTGCTGGGCTGGTCTAGAATCATGGTCTGCGGTGAGGGTGGTTGGCCGGCGTGCTAAATAACTGTTGGGGCGCATCGGGTAGCATGGAAAAGCTGGGTGGATTTCTGTTTTGGCTGCATAGCGACAATCAGGGTGAAATGAAGACATGATGATTCCAATTGATGTGAGCGAGTAGTAGATTCAGGGCGATGTTTGTAAAGTCGATAGACCTGCAATGAACATGTTTGATGTCTCGTGATCGTGGATGCGCCATGTTATTCCTCCAACTGCGTGCTTCGTACTGTGCTGCTGCCTTGCTTGATAGACGTGATGTAACTATGCCTTCAGAACTTGCTTACAGATCTGCTCGTGAGAAAGGAGGATGTCGTCGGTATCAAATGGTGACGCAATACCGGCTAGCCGTCTGGCGTTTCGCATTGCCGTCCAGGGGTTGGTGATCGACAGATGCGGCAGATCATGGCGGGTTTGTGTGGTTCGTGCTTGAGGTAGGCGCAAGACTGATTTAGCCGGTTCTGTCCTTCTCCTTATTCTCCACATTGGTGGTGGTTTTGTATTCTGAAAGGACGACCGGTGATGTAACTGGCGGTTTACAGCCGCTCAGGTGTCACGCGCAGTTTCTTCGGGTATGAGCCTGTCTGTCTCTTAAACACCCGGCTTGGCTTACCCCTTTGTTGACGTTGAGAGCCTCATAGTGATCTCATACAACATGATAATTCTTTGACGGCATGTTTCAAGTGATTCTTGTCACAGCTTTTGTCAAGTATGCTTCTACCTCTTCGTAGAGTGTCGTAAATAAACATGAAGATTTTTTTCCATCAGCATCAGGTATAATAAGCGATCAAGTCGTCAAGTTCGGAGTACATACCGACCGGCCCGGATGTGAGACGTCCATTTTGGCTTCTCACTTCGCTGCGTCGATCATCCATGCGGACGGGGGCGGTTCGTCCCTTGTCCCTCTCCTCGTGAGACTAGCCGGGCACACAAGATGTTTGCCCCCTTTTTGCTTGTCTGCTTGCTTTCGGATGTTTGCGTGTGTCGGTACGGGGAGTTGCCGGCTTACCGACGTCAGGTCGTACGTACTTATACTCGTGTAATAAGAGCCTTGGTGTTGCCCACCCTCCCGTGTAGGTTTTTGCTTCTTTCGGTTCCCGGTTTGTATGTAGTAGCAGGACAGATACCGGCAGTCACTCCTTTTTACATTCCTTTCTACATTCCTTTCATACCCGAAGCTGGTCTTTCTTTCTTTCCTATCACGATGTTTTCCTCATCTTTACCCACAGCAGCCCTCCTGGCCCTGCTGCTGCCCATATCTCCAGTCTCCTCTCAGAAAATCGGCACCGCCGTCCCCGAAGTCCACCCCAAACTAACCACCCAAACCTGCACGCTCGCATCCGGCTGCACAACGCGCCAAACCCGGCTCGTAACCGACGCGCTCGCGCACCCCCTCCACGCGGCCTCCGACCCATCCATATCCTGCACCTCGCTCCCGGCGTCCCTCTGTCCCGACGCGGCAACCTGCGCGCAGAACTGCGTCCTCGAAGGGGTAGAGTACTCCTCCCTAGGCGTGCTAGCGCAGGGCTCAGCGCTTACCCTCCGCCAATACCTCTTCGACGGGACCCAGTTCAAGTCCGTCTCGCCGCGCCTTTATCTGCTAGCCGAGGACGACCACAACTACGAGCCCCTGAAGCTCCTCAACGCGGAGCTCAGCTTCGACGTCGACGTCTCCAAGCTCGGCTGCGGCATGAACGGCGCCCTCTACCTCTCCGAGATGGACATGTCCGGCTCGCGGTCGGACCTGAATCCAGCGGGCGCGCAGTACGGCACCGGCTACTGCGACGCGCAGTGCTTCACGACGAACTCCTTCATCAACGGCGTCGCGAACCTGAACCAGTCCGGCGCGTGCTGCAACGAGATGGACATCTGGGAGGCGAACGGCCGCGCCACGGTGCTTACTCCGCACACCTGTTCCTCGCCGGGGAGTTTCCTGTGCGCCGGGGCGGAATGTAATCGCACTGCTGCGGGCAGCGGCGTGTGCGACAAGGACGGGTGCGGGATTAACCCCTACGGCCTGGGGGCTAAGAAGTTCTATGGCCCGGGGCTGACGGTGGATACCTCGCGGCCGTTCACCGTCGTCACGCAGTTTTTTACCGCGGACAATTCGAGCGCCGGCACGCTCAGCGAGATTCGAAGGGTGTATGTGCAAGACGGGAGGGAGATTCCCAACACGGCCGAGACGACTTCGACAAAATTGGGGGCCGGGTTTGACGGGTCGATTACGGATGCGTACTGCGCCGCGCGGAACCGGTCGGATTTTGCGAGGTTGGGGGGTATGAAGGGAATGGGCGAGAGTCTGGCGCGCGGGATGGTGCTGATTTTTAGTATCTGGAACTCTGACGGCGATTTTATGAGCTGGTTGGACGGGATGGATAATGGGCCGTGTAATGCCACCGAGGGCGATCCGACGATTATCAGGGCGAGGACGCCGGATGTGGCGGTTACGTTTTCGAATATTCGCTGGGGCGAGATTGGGAGTACGTTTAACGTGTCGGCGACGGGTGGGGAGGCGAAGGCGGCGGCGTTGACTGTGGCATCGGCGGGTGGAGTGGTGGGTGTGATGACGGGAAGCGTTGTTGGGTTGGCGGTATTGGTTGGGATGTTGTTGTGGTGATCTGTGCCGAGTACATATGGTATCAACGGGTCTCATGGTCTGGTAGTGGGAGATGAGGTAGGAGGGCGGTAGAGAGAGGACTCGGTAGAAAACAAGTGTGTGCATCATGTAGACTAGAGAACACGGCCGTATATACGACAGTAGTGTCAGTCCTTATTCCTGCAGCAAGCTAGTACGCCACCCTGGACGCAAACCGCATCTCGTGTAGCCCGATATCAAACACGGCCACCACGCTCGACAGAAACGTCACCCCCAAAACGTTGCTCCCGTCGTCTGGTCCGTCGGTAACACCAATCCGGCAGTACTCCCCCGTCGGGTCCCGCGCGCTCTGTCTCAGCAAATCCTCCTTGGCAAAGAAGAAGGTCCGGTTCCCAAAAGTGACCCCGAACTCGGGCACCTTGGCGTCGCACCGGGCGTAAAACAGCCCATTGAAGCTCATATACTTAGCCGGCGGGTCAAAGGCCGCATACAGCTTGTCAACGAGACCTACCCCAACTTTGTCAGTTTCTCCCCCATCAAGATTGGGATCATGAACATACTCCTCGGCAACACACTCAAAGTCGACCCGGCATCAATCAGAACCGGCCAGGCCGTCCCATTCGTCGTCAAGTTCCCCTTCTGCCCGTAAACAAACGACTCCGCCCGGATCAGATACAGCCCCAGCTCCTGCGTGTCCATATTGATAGCCGACATGGGCAATATCGGCGTCCTTGCCCAGCTCGCCGCATCATAACTGACAGGCGGCAGCCCCCCGAACGCCAGATACGACGTCTCGTGCCCCTCGTCGGCCGCCGGCTGCTTGACCGTCTGATCGGCCGCGCGCGAGAGCGCCATGCTGAAGACGGGGTCGATGAGCTTATCCTTCCACAGCGTCGTGAAGATCGGGTCGTACAGCGGCTGCGACGCGTCGGCGCCGTCGAGCGACGTCATGTACGGGTAGGCGAGCCCCAACAGACCGGAGGTGCGCCCGTCGCCGTACCAGTATGTCGAGTTGACGATGGCCAGGCGCTGGTGCTTGGCCGTGAGCCCGGCGAGCGTCACGTCTTCGTAGCCGAAGTAGCCGCTGACGAAGGTGCCGTCGACGTAGGCGCGGCCGAAGGAGACGTTGGCTACGACGCCGCCTGATAAATCACCCTTAAGGCCGTCGCCGAGGCCGCAGTTTGGTTTCTGTTTCCATGGTTTTTTTTCAGTACCGGGTTGGTGGAAAAGAGGAACGGACAACACATACCCGCTCAGGATGCTCCCAGTCCAGCGAGATGCACTCGTACGGCTGCTTGACGACCCACGTGTCGCTCGACCCCGTGTCGACCGTGACCGGGATTTTCTCTCCCCGCATGTCCAGGTCGATGATGTAGTACACATCGTGCACGTTGACCAGGCTCGACGAGCCGTTGACTACTATCCGAGCATCCCGCCGTCGGACGTGCAGATCATGAGAACTCGGGACCGCGTGGCTGTCCATGGCGACATAGTGCGGGGTGACGGCGTCGTAGAAGCCGACGCGCGTGTCCGCCCGCGTGAACGCAGTAGCACGCGTCACTGCTACTACCGTGATTCCCAGCGCGGCGGCCGGCGAGGTGAGGCGGGTCAGCCTCATGATTTGACGTATAAGACGGTGTATGGCTTCGATGGAGGTTCGAGAAGCCCTTGGGACTCCGTGGGGATCGGGCTTTTACCAGCACATCGGGACTGTGAAATTGGCGCCGCGGGGGAGCGGTCGGCGACTATTAAAGGGGGCCTTGAAGGGAATCTGGGGATATGAGTGCCGGGTGCGGTATCTGGGTTCGGGGGTTTACATTTGCCGGCTCGGAATTTTGCCTGTATAGTGCGGCGATATGACCTGCCGCGGCCAGCTGACCACTTGTTGAGCCGCCTGGATAAGACCATGTACAGATAAGAAGGGAATGAGTATGTGCCGATGCGGTTGTCGATAATGGATATTGATCATCTGTCATGATGGGAAGTTGCATGCATGCGAGGGACTGTGATGTTGACAACATTGTCTTGAATCTTTAGACGTGTGCCACTCGACTTGCTATTCGACTGGAAAACCCCTCTGCTCTAATGACCCAAAGAGAGTGCTGAGCTGTTGTCTGCCAGAAACTACAGACACAATGCTCTCCGTCATGCATCACAACATGAAGTCATCACTCTCCTCATACTCCTCATACCCGTCCAAGCCCGACTCATCGCTGCCCAATTCGTGCTGCTGCGAATACAGATTATAACGAAACAGCTCGACAAAGTCCAGCGTCGGCCCGACTTTGGCCCACGTCTTGAACGCAAACTCCTCCACATCAACCACGACTCCGCCCCTGCGCGAGATCACAAAGCACCTGTCCCTTAGCTTGAAGTAACGCAGCGAGCGACATGCAGTTGCCAGTCTCGTAGCTATTTCCTTCAGCTCGATACTCGGTGGTTGACGGGCCGGTGGCAGCTCTATGGCGAGCTGAGACAGAGCCGAAAGGTTCCCCAGCGCATCGGTAAGCACACCAAACAGAGAGATCCCAGTCTTGTCACGCTTGCTCGCGCACATCCAAATCGTCAGACCTTCCACCGTGCCGTCGTCGTCCCGTACCAGAGAATCAAGCACCTGCCAGGCGGACACGTACTCCCTCTGCAGCAGGTTGGGGTCCTGCGGCTCGGTAAATACATATAACCCCCCGAAGCGCCGCAGGTTGACCTCCGTCATTCTGAGGTGTAGCGGCAGGACCGGAAAGCTCGGGTGTGGCCGCAGGAGCGCGGCGATCTCATACCCAAACCCCTGCTTGGACGCGCTCACAAACAAGTTTCTCGCCCAGTCCTTGGTGGCGTTCTCGCAAAAGAAGATATGAACCCGCCGGTCGTAGTAGTGCACGGTGAAGCGACGCAGGCTGGGGCAGCGGGTTGGACCAAAGGCGGCGTACGCGATGGGCACGTCGGGGAATTCGACGTTGATGCTCCCGAGCGATGATCGGGCGGACCTGGCGACTTCTTCGTTGTCAAAGTGCACGTCGTGGAGACCGGAAACATCGACTAGTTTCGCCAAAGATGACTCGTCGTGTGGACACATGCCGAGGCCAAAGGACAGCGAGGTCAGCTTCAGCGGTGCGCCGCCCGATTCGCCATAGCTGTCGCACAGGCGGTCGAAGAAGTGCTGGTAGACGGACCGGTTGGCCTCTCCGAGACGGACGAGGGTGTCGCCCAACAGAGACAGACGCAGGACTCGCAGATTTGGTGAGTTCATCAAGACGTGGACAAGCTGTGACTTCCACGACGTCAGGTCATCCCACAGTCCGTTCAGGGCAAGACATTCCAGATTGCGGAACGGGGTTATATCTGGGCCTCGATAGAGGTTGGGGCTGAAGCCACGTTCCGCCTGCCTTCCGGGCGCCATACCGAGACAAAGCTCGGTCTCGTCACCAAAGTCGAGTCGCAACGCCTTGACCTTGGGGCACGCGACTTGCAAGACCCTCAGGGTCTCAGTCTTCAGGAGCTGGGGATACCAATTGAAGGTCGTCAGGTTCGGCATTTGGCGAAGCAGTGTTAACACGCCCTCGTCGAAGTCGGGGCAGTTGCGGCTGTTTGTCCATCCCAGTGTGAGAGTTCTAGTGTGGCGGAGATGCCTGTTATTGGCCTTGGCGAGTTGCAGGATTTTGACCTCGTCAGGGAAGGTGTCCAGCATGATTTCTCGGTACACGAGCGGCGTGATGGCGGCGTGAAATGTTTGATTGACCAGCGACAGGCTCGCCAACCGCGCCGTGGGTTTGTCGTAGCCGGCAGCATGTTCTGCCAGGAGGGTGATTAGCTCAGGTAGGCTGAAGAACTTGGCCGCCGACATGTTGGTTGGTGTTGGCAAGAGGCGTCGTTGTTTGGATTTGTTCTGCCAGCCGTGTCACTTCCGCTGTGCCGTGTGGGCAGGAGGAAAGCGTCTCAGGCTGCAGAGGGGTTCGCTCAAGTGCGTTTGCCTGGCTTGACTGTTAGCTTACTGCTTGCTGCATGTTGCACCTGATCGGTTGAGAATTGAAGAAGGCACGTTCCGTTGGCTCTTCAAAAAGTCTGGACTGTGAGCCCGCTGCCCGCAGTGGGTATTTCATCAGAAATCCAGTGCGAGCGTCTATTATGTTAGGAAGGAGGACCCCCAGGCAGGATGGCAGGAACACACAGACCTGTTAGGCCAGGCAGGAGCACCCAGTCAAGGTGGAAGGCACGCAAGGACCCACAGGCACTGTATTTGGCCAGCCCTCAGGGCCCATCCTCCTCTTCCACCAAAACAAGCATCCTTAACTCAGTCTTCCACGTCATTCTTCATCGTCCAAGTCCGCCTCTTGCAGCTCCCGGATCACCCCTTGAACTCTTTGCAAAAGCTCGTCATCATCGTCCTCCAACTCCAACAATTGCCGCGTGGAATCCGTCGCTCGACTCGGCTCAACCCGACTACTGCTCTCGCCGACTTCATCAGCACGGTGAGCTTGAGCTTGATTCTCATCCGCAGCGTCCTCCTCCGGTACCTCAGTAACCATTTCATCCCACGTTACAACTCCGTCTGGGCCCTCCCAGTCTCGTGAAGCGTCCCAGCCCCCATCCCGGCTCTCAACCAGGAACTGATACAGGTAACTTCCGGAATGCCCGGCAATAGCATGAGTGAATCTGAGGATGGGTTTGACTCCCGCCTTGGCTCGCCTCTTGCGGTATTGCGCTTGGGTAATCAGCTCATCGGTCGGCAGGTCCTCGACCGGTATAACTTGCATACTTGCCCGAAAGTCGCCCACCATGACACAACCCCAGATCTCGAGATATTGACCCTGTCCGTCTTTGTGTTCGAGAATTTGCGCCCACCGTCTCTTCGTCTTCGGTACAAGGCTCTTGATCGTAATGCCCTCTGGCACAGCAGGATCCTCCTGCAAGAGTGAGGCAATCTCGGTGTCTGCGACCTTCCCGCCTGAAGAAGACAAAGCAGCAAGAGTGTTGAACTGACGTGTGAGCTGCGCATCATGTTTCTCCGAGGTTCCCATGGAAGCGGGAAGCGCAAAGCTCGAGATACTAAAATCCCTGGAAATACTCGCGGCGCCGAAGAGGTGATCAATCATCAGCCGGTACAGTACAAACTCGTACGGTGTGAATAAGCCGGGAGCCGTGAAACGCCCCAGCCGCGTGCTGCCGAGTATGCTGTCTGTACTCAGAACAGGCCGGATGGTAAGCTCAAGGTAGGGGTTTGCCTGCCATTCGAGGAGGCGGGAAACTGCCTCAGGGGATGCGTAGTCTGCGGCCCACATCAACGCGGTCGCCCCATCTTTGCAGATAAAGTCGATATCCTCACCCTCTTCTCCAATATAGTACTCTATCAGCGTGTCAAGTACCCGCATGAACTCTCTCGGGGAGCTGAAGTTCTCTGTTGAGATTAGCATTTGTTCTTTCGATGCCTGTGCCAGCGACTAACCATTTTTGATGCATGCCTCTTGTATAGGTGTGAGGTTTGTAAGGGGAAACGCCACGTATTTCATATGATGGTCCCCAAGCTCCATCAAGAACTCGATGTGGTCGAGCACCTGAGCGTCCGGAAATTGGAGCAAATGCCAGAGCGTCGTCGGGTATCCCGAGTCACCATCCACATGTGGTGCCAGCAATCTAGCCACGTCATGGTAGCCGAGTCTGATCCATACGGTGAACAAGGACTCCTTGAAGGTGTGGCTGTGTCTTTTGCTGCAGTCAGGCTCGCAAATTGTTCCGGGGGCTATGTAGTTCAGAGTTCCCGGGAGAAGGTCGATACCTTCCAGGTGACGTATCAGTATCTCAGCAACCTCAAATACATGGTTCTTGGGGCCCTGCATCGTCAAGGCTATAGCTTGGAGGGTATCGTGAGCAACTCCCACTTCCCATTGGGTTGGGATCGTGAGAATACGCCGGAATTCGGGAACTCGAAAGTTGAATGCGGCCACCATCAAAAGCTGCTTGACCTGTTCCACGGGCAGGCCCGATTCCGGAAGAAGCCGGTCAAATATTTCGTTGAATGCGACCAGATTGCCGGCAACCACCGATTTCCCCAGCGCCCTGGAAACATGTTGACCATAGTCTGGTGCCAGGTGGTTCGATGTTGTTGGAGGGAGATGAGAGACCAAGACGCGGAACACGGCGGTAGTGTCGCGCGTGGCGAGCATCCCGAGATGACAAGCCATAGCTTCAATACTGGCGAGTATTGCTTCTACGTCTGCATGTTGAAGACAACGCTCAAGGATGTCCACCGGTCCAGCCAGGAGGGCCTCACGAGCCGTGGTCATGTCGGCAGAACGTAGCTCTGGTGATGTAAACAAGGGAGGCTCTAGTATGAGTAATAAAGATGGTTAGTAACGTGCAGTCCCAGAATAGATAGACACCTTACGCTGGTCTAGGAGAAAGGTAGCCACATCATTCCGCCCAGATAGAATAGCATAGTCAACGGCCCTGAAGCCCGACGCATCCGCGGCACTGACATCTGCTCCGTTTTCCAGCAACAGCACTCCAACTTTGGCCACCCACTCGGCCGCGAAATTGTGCAATTGATGTAATGGAAACCGGTTATCCAGGGTTGCAACACCGGCCTGCTTTCGGAACCAGTCGAACTCCTCGGCCAGGGCCAACACCGAATCTGCCGCCCCAAGACGACAACACATGTAAAGTGCTGTCTCGCGGTTGTAGTTTGTGTCATCTGCGGGAAATATCCCTATTCCGAAGCCGCGGATTAGCTCCTCAGCGGTGCACAGTGGTGCGAGTCTCTGGAAGAACCCCATAGACCCTGGTTCAAACCATTGATATTGGACATCTGGGCCTTTAAATGTCTCTTCCTCATGAGATTTCTCGCCGACGTGCTCCTCTCCAATTTCAGAATAGGCGAAAGCGTTGACGACATCCAGAGCCTTCTGTGCGAGCACGGGGTCCAGGGTTCGCAGAAGTCGCAGCTCCTCGAGATACTTGGCGAAGCCTATACGCGGGCCTATCGAGACGAAATGAAACAGGCCGTCAAGGTTTCGGGTCCAGAGGGGAAGCTCAAGCTCTGGGTGCAACTTGTGAAACTCAAATACGAGAGAGTACGCGTTCACGAAGCCTGCTTCGGCGCTTGCGGCAATGTACCGAGCCGCGCCGACGAGGTCCCTTTCGGTCCCAAATCCGCTGATGTAGCAGTAAAAGAGTTGGAAGGCTGCATGAGCTGCCTCTGCCCACTGTTTGATGCCGACTCTGAGCCGGATGGTTTTCCATTCGGATGGGGATGTGTCTATCAGAAGACTCGCTTTCGACATGAAGTCAGAGAATATTCGCTCTTTTGAGGCAAAGGGTTCATTGGCGAATTCTTCGAAGTGTAGACATAGCTAAATGAGTTCTGCTGTTAGCAATTAGGACGGGAGTGGCGAAAAAAGCACGTCTCGTTTCGAAGATTACTGACCTCGATGTCCGAAATTGGAACTGAATGAACCCAGCCATCAACTATCATGAACTGAAGCCACTTTTGGTAGTACTTCTTGCTGCTCACTTTGACAACTCCAGTTTCTTCCTCCCTGTAAACAGGTTGTCAGCCAGAACCGAAAACACAGACAACGGAGAGCTTCCGGAAGTTGATATTCGGTCTTCGCCACTAAAAGGAACTTACCATGGTAATTCCGATGCGCCAGACGATTGAGAATCCTCCCCAAGAAACAATTCAAGGGCCTCGATCGTTTCGCCCAGGTCGCGAGGTCTCGCGTCCGGAGACCACATCAGCGTCGATTTGATGATATAGGCGAATACACGCCCTTGGATAACATTGAGGCCACACGATCCGGCTTCGAGCTCAATGATAAACATTATAAAGGTTATAAGAAGCTCGTGGGCCTCCTGGTCGACCTTGGTCTCTTCCCAGAACCCAGACTGAGACTGGCGGAGAGTAGTCACGGGATCAACGCTAAAATCCACCCCGTAGGTCGCACATATCGCTGCAGGGTCGCCGATCTTGCTGAAGATGTCCTGGCCGCCGAACAGACCGAAAGTAACAGAGCACGCGGCAAGGCCAAAGGAGTAGATATCCGATGCATATGCTTCGTCAGACGAGATGGTGTGCTCATTGGAGCGCAGACACCGAAACATCTCAGGCGAGGCGTACGGCAAAGTGGTGCCGACAACTTGAATGGTGCTTTGACCTTCGTATACAATGACGGAGTATCCGAAATCTGCCAGCATAATACGGGGCTTGGAGGGTCCTGCTTTTGTGGCTGCCACAAGGATGTTGAGTGTCTTGATGTCCCCGTGGACAACACCACAATCGTGGAGAGCTCGTAGTCCTGATAGGATCTGCTTCAGGATATCGCAACGTAGAGACCATGTTAGCTTGCCGTTGCTCTTCATAGCTAGGAGATATTGGTCCAAGTTGCCCAGGTCGGCGCACGATTGCACCAAGATGGGACATATCCGTGGGGCAGTAACGCTTGCTGAAGTGTCCCTGTCCCACGCAATGCCAAAGAGGTGGACGATGTTTGGGTGGTTGCGAAGGGTATGGTGGCTCAGGATGAGCAGTTCGTTGACCACCGTTCTCGAAATCCGGCTTCGCTCTGACGCATCGTCGCCACGGAGCTGGTTGAGCGAGTTTGAGGGATCGAATGCGCCCGATAGCTTCGGTCTCTTCAGTACCAGCAACGCGTTTCGCTTCCATTGACGGCGCTTGGTGGGACCCTTTCCACCCTTGTAGGGCGGCAGGGACGAGTGTTCACGAGCCTTGGCAATCGTGACGTCGAAAGACGCCCCAGAGCTATGTTTGGCTTCCGCTGAGATCATGCCCTCGAGATAGTTGAAGACTGGAATCTCGGTACCGTCCACGACTTGCTGAAAGGTCGCGGAACCGACCTCTTCGATGAAACCCTGGGTCTTTTGGCTCATGTTTTCCAAGACATGCCAGACGGAGAGACAGATTGGGGTAACGTGTAGAAGACGCCTCGCGAAGCCCAAGATAACAGTCTCTTCCGATGACGGAGATTTTTGGTTGAGAACTTTAGGAATAGCCCGAACCGTCGCTTTGTTGCACTCAAGAAGATTGATGCCGCCTCTCTCGAATTCGCTCGCCAGCCGTTCCATCAGCTCGAGCATGGGCGGAGCGGGAATAATGATAGCCAGGTCTGGTCCATCTGCGCCCATAGCCGCCACCGGTCGCCAGCCATAGCAGACGAAGCGAGGTCTCTCGCGCTCATCTCTGTGCGCTCTCAGATGGACCACGCCTGGGCGGTGAGTCTCGCATCCACAGGCTCCAAACGGGAGGAACTCCTGCACCGCTAGTGCGAGATCTAGTCTAGACTCGAATGTGTCGAAGATTCTGCCCCGGAACTCGAACGGAGATGCATTTTGGTCTCCGGAAGATGTCCAAGTGACCCATGCTGGACCGTCTTCGCCATCTTCGTAGTAGACGATGGAGGCGCGCAGCGATTCGTCGTCCGAGGTTGGGAGGTCAACTTCGCGGAAGAGAGTGGGCATTCTGGTAAGAGATATCTGGTATAAACAGCCAAGAGAGGACAGGGAAGTGCTGTCCACACAGTCAGAATCTGTCGATTACCTCTCGGCGGATGTTGTTTTTGAGGAAGGAACTCCCAACCGTTGACGACCCCGCACAAAGGACATCGGACCTAGACAGTTGGTAGCGTTGTACTCCGGGGAAGGGCTTCTCGGCGCCGGTATTGGGTATTGTATGCACTACACGTTCCGTTCTTGGGCTCTTTTGTTCTCTCTATGGACCAAAGTTTAGAGTGCAACTGTGTTTTATTTTCTCGGCTTTACCCCTCCCGCAATTGCCATGTATTCCATTCTCGGGGGTTGCCCAACTAGGTACTCCCCTAACAATTGCTCAGGCTTTCAGCTCAAGGCAGCAGTCGAATCCTGCAACCGCACAGGGTCGTCCCCTCTTCTCAAAAGTTCCGCGCATCCACGGCCAGAAATCGTCCAGGATATCGACGCCTCTTCTTTCCTCCCATCTTTCCCCCCATGGCGGATCCCGTGGGAGTTAGCGGACTAATCATCGGCCTGCCGGGACTGGTAACAGCATGCGCCGACTTGTACAAGCTCACGGTTGCAGCCCGCAACCTCGATAGCGATGTGCAGATGGTGGTTTGCAAAGCCGTCATCCAGCAATGGAAATTTGCCTCCTGGCTCAAAGATGTGGGCTTCGAAGAGGGCGTGAAGCCCAAGATCAAGCTCACGCCCCAGGTCCAAGTCTCCTTCCGTCTTGTTCTGGGCGGAATCGAAAGTATGTTACAGGCTGCGGTCCAGGTTGATCAGACACTTCGTGCTAAGAAGCTTTCCAGCAACCCTCAGCCAGCTTTGCGACCTAATTGACGAGTATGCGCTTCCAATGGATCCCGAGAAAAAGGCAGAGCAGCCGCTTCCTTCCCCGCTTTGGCGGTTGCGGTTTTCGGCACCATCGCAGGACACATCAACGTCGCAGCATCGGAGCTTACTGGACCGCATCGCCCGTAAGACCACCAAGGCGCCGAAATGGGCGGCGGCCCAGCAGGAAAGAGCCGACAAACTCCTGAAGGACTTACAAGAGCTGTGCGACGGGTTGTTGGTGTTGACGGGACAGACAGCCAACGCAACCGGGGATACAGTCTTACCGTCTCGGATGCTTCCACATATCTGGGAGGACAATAAACTTCAGACGTTTATTGAGGCTGCAACCGCGTATGAGCCCGAGCTTGCAATCTGCGCCCAGTTCAAACGAGACGTTCTTGCGGCCGCCAAAGCCGTGGAGGCTGCTGGGGCGAGACCAAAGTCAGGACCCGGGCGTGCGCCCCTCCGGATGCTTCCTGCTCGCATTTCAAAACGGCGATCTGCGGATTCGTCCCGCATGATAGCCGCAGAACTTGAAGACAAGTCTACGGGTCAGATGGAACGGGTCCTCCTCGAAGACAAGAGTTATGCAGGGCGCTCCTCAGACTACGAAAGCTTCGTCGAAAAGCGTGTCACCGAGCTTGCCATGATCCTAACCAAGTCGCCCAAACCGGCCCGGATGCGAGTGCTTGATTGCGCAGGCTATGTGCCAAACCGCAAGGACGAGAGCTTCTCGCTCATTTTCCGCTTTCCCAAGAACGCAGATAGCGGGACCGATCCGATTTCGCTCCAGCACCTTCTTCCTCCCGGCATAAACGGCTGGGCTCAGCGTCATAGCAAAGTCGCGGCGGGGGCTGCGGGCGAATCGCCTCACAACACAGTACCGTCACTCCAAGTGCGCTTCCAGATGGGGACGAGCCTCACTCACTCGTTTTCCCTACTGCAAGCCTGCGGGATGCTACACAAGGGGCTTTCGCCCGCTAACATCATCTTCTTCAAGACAGCGACATCAGGAAGCAGCCCGGAAGGCGAAAGCTTCAGGCTTAGCGAGCCATATATTTCCGGCTTTACCTGGGCTCGACTTCATGGCGCCGATTTTCACTCCGACCCTGTCCCAGCCAATGACATGAGCTCCAGGAGTGGGCTGCTCCATGTACACCCCGCGTACTCCTTCACCACCGAACAAAGATACCTGAAGTTGTTCGATCTGTATAGTCTTGGGCTCGTCCTGATGCAAATCGGACTCTGGCGGAGCCTCGAGGATATTGCTGACGAGCTATTCCTCAGCCCTAAGTCGGCAGTAAACTTGGTTGGTGCAAAGCTTGACGAGGCCACCAATGCAGGCGGAGCAGACGAGTGGGTCAAGGACTCCGTGTCAAAGTGGCAGGATGAGCTTGTGAAGCACCAGAAGGCGGTGGCCCAGTCGGATGGCATCGCGCTACAGGGGAACCCGCGTGAGGCTTTCCAGAGAGCATTGGTAGACAATGTGGAAAGGATGCTCCTTCCGGTCGTCGGAGACATCTACGCCAAGGTTGTCAAGCGATGCCTGACTGGAGATATCGAGCACGATAGCATGCCGAGTCACATTGTCGAACCTAAGCCGGATGAGGAGATATCCGACCAAATATTACAAGACGCAATCGCCAGGAATGCCGTCGAGGAGCTAGAGAAGTGCAACGCCTAGGTCGCGGGCGGTACCGTTGGTTCGCCTAGTCATCTATTCACTATGTTTCGAGTTACTGAGTTTCAAGTACTGAGTCAGAGGGTTTACGCCTTGCTTCCGAACATACACGACGAAAAAGGGAACTTGGGCAGCCTCGGTGTGACTTGACATTTCTAGGCAGAATCAAAACAGGCAGCATGTTTCTTTTCATCCGCAATACCGTGGAATATGTGTTGGGCTTCCCGCGTCCCGCAGACCGTTTGGGCGATGGACTTCTGGCCCGCAGCGCTGTTTCGGGTTGAAACCCGCGACACTTCGCCACGGATTGGGCACACCTCAAGGCTGCGCGCTCCATCCCGCGGGATGTGGAAATTTGGGGCCAAAGTTCGACCCTCGTTGTGCAGCCCAATGGCGGATGGACCCGAGGCATCATTGGCTGCCTTGTCGTGACCCTTTCCCCTGCCTACGCCACGGGGACGGTTTGGGATACGGTTTGATGTGACCACTGTTACCGCATTGCCAAAAGGGGCAACACACCTCAGCCGCAACCTGTGCGGTCGGATACCAACGATGCCTCCCGGATCCGCGACCCAGGTCGGCAGATGCCACATATAACCCGGTCGTGGTATTTATCCACGGGCCCATCCTGCGGTGGTCGGACCGGCATACGATCCCGGATCTTGAGTATCCATGCCCATATACGCGACTTTCAAGCTTTCGATCCGATGAGAACAATAATAGCAGGCCTGTGCCTGCTTTCAGTGGTCCCTACCGCACACGGCGCGCTATGGGATGCCAACTTCAACGACGTCTGCGAGAAAATCCACGCTGAAGACATCGCTCGGGATCCCTCGCTGGCCAACCGGACAACTTTCGTCTGCGACCAGGACTTCTCCCAAACCATCCCGCCGGCCGACTACATCTCGATCGACCTTCCTCGCTGTCTCAGTCTCAGTCCGGGATGGGAGAAGTCCAGGATCGAAACACCCTCACAATGGGCTGGCCCCCTTATCGGATTCTTGGTTCCCTCGTTGGGCTTCATCATCTCAATTCCGCGAGAAACCACTCTCCCCCAACCAGGGCGCGGCATCGGTAGGAAGTGGTATATATCGCTGTGGTGGGCTTTCATCAATCTGCTCTCCCTCCTTTTCGACACGTTATGGGGCATCGCCTTCGTCTTCGGGTGGGCTGGCCCCTACATAGCCGGCGCGCTGCACGAGACGTTCGTTGACCGCGCCATCCTCAAAAAGGTGTACCGGAACCTTAAGGACCCGATACACAGGCCGTCGGGGTCCGAATGGTTTGCCCTCGCCATCTCGCTCGTCGGCTCGTTCGATCCTGAGGTTCGGGAGAGCCGGAACCACAATACCTTTGCCGAGCTGGTCAAGCAGGAGCTCAGCCAGCGGGAGACGGCCCGGCTTCTTCTCAAGCAGAGCTGCACGCAACTCGTCCCGTTTGGCGTGCAGGTCGGCGTGCCCCTCGTCTTTTACGTCGGCGCGTCCATCTACTCGCTGGTCGACGCGCAAGCGCGGCTCGGCGACAACGACACGGCGCATTCGATTGCGTTCGGGCTGTGGTACAACACAATCGTACTCGTGGCCATCACCAGCTCCATGGTGCTTAGCGTCGGCGCCGGGCGCGTCATCGAGTCGGTCATGGCAAAGCACAGGTTGACGGAGAAGGGATACAAGCTCAAGTCAATCTGCGAGCGGCGCTGGGAGCTGTGGAAGTGGTCGAAGCAGCGTCTCCCCAATAGCTACGGCCCCAACGCGGCTCAGGTGCCGCTTAATGCGGGCTATGCCGACATATTTGACCAGCACTACGCCAAGCGCTCAGCCCTGATAGCCGTTATCATCCTTGTGGTCCCCTGGACACTCGCCTTCCTCGTGTCCTACTTGACGCCCGAGATCGGCGTGAGCTGCCGATCCGCGACGGTCATGGCCTACGCCATCAGCCAACTCCTGCTTATCTTCCTTTGGTACTTCCACAGCTCGCCCGACGTTCGCCACAAACGACACAACGCCCAGGCGCTGGGCCACACAGTACGGCGGTTCGGGTACTGGCTGCTCTCGGCGCTGTACTACGTTGTCGGCAGCATCTCGATGGTCGTCACGGTCGCGGGGACCATCATGCAGCTGGTGGGCGTGTACCGGAACTGCGTGTGTAAGGCCGGGCTGTACTACGGCCTGCCGACGACACCCTTTGCTGCCGTGGCAACAGCACAGGTCAAGCTCTCGACGGATACGCAGCTGGACCGCGACCAGGCCCATAACTGGATGCTTTTAGGGGGCTGCGGAATAATCTGGTTGGTGTTCGTCTGCGCGGTGGCGGGATGGCATCGGGTGCGGATGCGGCAGCGGTGTTTGCAGTTGATTGATGACTTGGCTGGGATTCCATGACTTTGTGTGATGGCCGGATGTATGTAATGTTAGTACTGTGTACAATACCTACCTGGTAGACTGGATCGGCGTTGAACTGTTTGTTTATCCTGCATGTGTCCAGGCCTGACTAAGGTATGTCACCAACCCGCAACCTAACTCTTCTTCTGTGCATATAAGTAGGAACTACCTACTTACCTTATCTGTGTAGATAGGAAGGCACGGGGTATTTGTATTCAGATTAACTCGCTCTACCAGTACATTAATTTGTTGGTGGTGTGGGGGAGACACGTCTTTCGCATTTCCAAAACTTTACATGTTCCCGTTCATTAAATCATCACTGCAGTTCATAGCGCCGACTCTCCACCCGCTGCCCAGGCTCAGGCACTGGTAGCTCACCTGGCGCCTGGGGCGGCTTGTATACCTGTTCTCCGGAGCTTCCTTGGTACTGCACCCCGTTGTTGTAACCATACGTGTGAGGGGGGAACTTGTCAGAAATGCCGCCCTGGTTGGAGGTGGATAGCCCTTGAGCCCACACCGCAGCAGATCGTCGCTGTCTGCGTCGCCAAACAAAAAGAATTGCAGAGACAATGACTATGAATGCCACAACGGCGACTGCAATTCCAGCAATAGCACCGCTCGAAAGAGAACTGCCACTGCCACCGCCATCGGGGTGGGTGACAGGAGGAGGAGAAGGAGGAGGCGGAGAGTTTCCATCGCAGACACTTGCAATCTCAGCGTTGGTCTCATCCACAGCGACGAGTTGCCGAGTGTCCGTGGGGTTCGCCTCCCAGAGGGTGAACTGGTTCGCGTCCAGGTTTACCATGAGGTAGGCAGCAGAGAGAAACTGACGGCCGAGCTGGGTGATATCGTTCTTGTTGATGTCTTGGGTGGAAAGGATGACAAGATCGGGACCGGTCGCGTTCGCGGTTATCTCTCCGGTGGTGGTGTCGATCTGCCTGTGGGGAACGACAAGCTGATCGTTCGGGATGCGCACCGAGAACCCCGACTCGAAGTTGATGGTTAGGTCGCCAGTGTAGCTAGTACGAAAAGGACCCCAGTCAGCAAGTGTCTTTTGATCGTGCCTAAAGGGATCAGTCAGACTTACACATTATCGTTGGAGCTGTATCGGTTCGCGAAATAAACTAGCCCGAGGGACCGATCCGGGAGGGATTGATTGGTCAGGGTTTCGAAGTTGCCGAAGTAGGGATCCAAGGGGAGCGTCATTAAAACCGGATAGTCAGGTACGATGCAAGCTTGGATGGCGTTGGATGCAGCTTTGGGGAATAAACTCGCGTTGGTTCCGTTGGAGAAGTTGAGAATCAAGTCGCTGATGGTGATCAACATGCGCGTGGGGCACTTGTCAGTGTTGTCCGCCAGAGGAAGAGCGAGCGGCTGTCCTTGAGTCTTTGCCTTGTCGTAGCCGCCCAGAACGAAGATGCCGTCCAGTTGTGCCGAAGCGAGGGCGCCGTTCCGGCCCCAGAACATACTCCACGCACGACTGGCAATCTTTCCGGTGGACTTCAACGTCCTGAGCAGAGTCGAGTTGTCTCCGAGACCGACAGCGTTCATGGGATGGTAGTCCTCCTCTCCCCAGTCATTGAGGGGGATGCCGAGTGGAAAACCGCTGAGGTTCGCTTCTTGGCCGAGGCTGAATGTGTCGGAGACGAAGGACATTGGGGGGAAGGGTGCCGAGTCGGAGGGGTACGAGCTTTTGTCGGCGACGCTTCTTGACTTGGAAGCGAGCATATCGTATGCTCCACCGCGGCGTGTAGTACAGCCAGCGGCTGAGAATGTGCAGTGGCCATCGGTTCCGTAGACAAAAGTGTTGTTTAAAGGCCTTGCGGGTTCTCTGTTAGTGCCATCGGGACAAGCTGAAAAGGGAGACGGCGACAAACCATTGGGGAAGGAAGACAAATGGTTGCGGAGGATTGCCAATTGAAACTTGTAGTCCTCTGGCAACTTGATTGTTCGAGAGCGTCGAGTTCCCGATGGTGATGGGAACTGGAGGGGGCGCACAGGTCGCTGCGGCCGAAGAACCGTAGGTACTCGCCAGCGCCAGCGCCGCTCTGATATAACGATAGGTGATCATGTTCGCTGCGAATAATGACACGAAAAAAAACAAATGGAAATTATGGAATGCCAACCAAAACACAAAAAAGGAACAAAAGAAGGAACAGAGGAAAAGAAAATGTGGATATTAGGATTCGGCGAAGAAAGACGTGGACGTTTCCGGGTTTGCGAGCCCCAGGACATGATAATGTGAGCCGGCAGACTGGCAGTGCTGCTCCCTGTTTGCCCCCCCCGGGACAGCTACCCGGTCCCGGGCTGCTTCGCCGACAATTTTGAAACCAACAGCACATAAGCTTTTTCATGGGAAAGACGGCACAGCGCTTGAGCTGGTGCTCTAATTGGTTCATACTGGCGCGTGCCGCCCCCGACCCCCCCTGTCCATGACCCCTCGCGCGGTCGGGCGTGCATACAGGGGAAATTTCATCGAGGGGTGAGCGGCGATTGGCTGGAAGGATACGGCGTTGTCGTCCGTCCTTCTCAGGTTATCTTGCTCCCATTTGCATCGTCGTCCTCCCCTTCTCTCGTCGACGCCGACGGTGTCTGACGCTCTTCACGCGTCCTGATTTGTTTCGATTTGCTTTCTATGCCATGGTTCTTCTATTGACGTCTATACTTGGTCCCAAAACGAGGCGCGCCATCGTTTTGGCCGTTCTTCCCATCTTTCTCGTACTGGTTTTGCTCTTCCAATTTGCTTCCCCGAGAGACTTCGTCGAACGACACATTCCGGATGCCCCATCCTGGTCGCTGGGCTTCCGACCCAAAGAGGGTAATGCACATGGTCCTCTGCCCCTTCCGAACGATTACGACCCCGAGGAGACCGAGTCTGCCTTCTGTCTCGATCGCTTCAGTCCGAAGTACCTTACGAACCTGCGCGACACGTCCGTCCAGTACTGTTCAGCGCCGTCCTCATCCGACTTGACCTGCTTCCACAGCCAGGTCTCCGGAGACGAGAAGAGAGACTCCCTTTGCATCGGCAATGGGGCAGTGTTGGAGTCGGGCAGATTTGCTCTCAACTGCCAAATACGACAGCCGGATGCAAACGAAACCGCACGAGGCATCATACCTTTCGATCGCATACGACAATACTGGTACGACACAGGGCCGCGCTACATATTCGACCACTACGTCGACATAAAGACGACAACAGACTCAGAGACGGTCCCAGTCGCAACGGGAAATCATGCCACGCAGAAGAGGACCGATGACAGCCCGCGACAGTTCACACTTTTGTTGAAACGCGAAGGGGAGGCAAACCCGTGGCACTGTCTTATGGAAATCTGGTCCATGGCCATGACGTTCGACGTGCTGCGCATGGCGCGCGACGATGCCGACCAACCGTTCTATCGAGTGCCCGAAGACGTGCCCAATACTCAAGTCATCATCCTGGACAATCGCTCAGACGGTCCGTACTGGCATCTTTGGAAGCTGTTCTCGGGACGCGAGCCTATCAGGCTTGCCGAGATACAGGAGCATCCAGACACGGAGCGGCTCTTGACCGGGGCCGAGCAGCGCATCATCGTCCCCCTCGCCGGCGCGGCAAACCCTTTTTGGCAGAACGATTGGGAAGTCCGGGACTGCACTCAATCCGCCTTGCTGCGAGTCTTTGCTCGCCGCGTCTTCAGACACTACAACATTACACCGCCTCCCAAGAAAGAGACGAACCCGGCAGCCCTTAGGGTGACGTTCTTGGACCGGAGCGGCGCAAGCAGTCGGAACCTTCGCGGCCAACAATCTCTTCTAGAATCGCTGAAGAGGAAGTTTGAGGGGATCGAGGTCACAGCAGTCGACTTTGCCGCCATCCCGTTTGAGGAGCAGCTGCGCATCATCCAAAGGACAGATGTGCTCGTGGGGGTCCATGGTGCGGGCCTGACGCACACCATGTTTCTGAGGGACGGTGTCACGGCGGTGGTTGAGATTCAGCCGCGAGACATGCCGAGTCCGTACATGGGATTCCGGAATATGGCCAATATGAAGGGCATCAGCTACTTTCGCGCCCATGCAGATCCGATCAGCGTGGATCCCGCCGGCCGGGATCAGGTCGGCACCGGCGCAAAGAAGTTGAAAAGAGGCATGGACACTGGTGGAGCGGCATCTCTTGACGCCGTGGAAGACGACATCTATCCGCTAGAGAAACGCGCGTCATGGCACGGAGAGGACTTTTACATGACGGAGGATTCATTTGTGGAGGTCGTAGGAGCGGCCATCAATTCTGTGTATAACAAAAACATGCGCGAGCATGATGCGACGTAGGCCTTGTAAAGGCGCAAGATACCCGTGCGGATAACCGCATCTTTTCTGATCCCAACGAATGTTTTCTCGCCGCGTGCGAAACTCTTCCAAGCTGCCAAGTTGCCAAGCCACCTACCTAGGTAGGTAAGTGCCAAGGTATTCAGGGGCAACTAAACATTGTACATACATATCTTTGTGTGACGATGCAGGCACACTGACGGGTAGTGGGTCGCCAGTGCTGCTGGTGCTACTGTTACACGCCAGACTGGTGTCACCGTCTTACATTTCTTTGTTTACTTGAAGGCAATACGGGTGAGGCTATTCAGACCCGACCAAATCGGTGTGGCGGAATAGATGAATGGATGACCTGGCACAGCCGAATCTTGGCAAGCTCTTACACCAACACCCAAAATTCCCGATCGAAAGCTTAATTTTCCACACTATGTATTCCGCAGCTCTGTCGCTCTATAAATATATATATGTATATTAAACGACGACCCGAGCGGCTATTCCCAAACATGCCAAGACATTTAAGCGCCAACCGGGCGATCGGACACGTGACACGTCGCAGTTCCCAACGGCCTGATCGCGTCTCCTAAACCTAATCGCAACCCTCCCGCCAAGTCGTGGAAGCATCTCAAAATCAACCCTGGAGGTTCAAGTCCTCCCATTACCGTCCAAAAACGATGCGCCTTCGGCGATACCACATCCTAGCCTCGATCGGCGCCCTTTGCCTCGTATATTATTACCTGTCGCGATCGTCGCGATTCTCGTCATCCCCACCATCAGGCATCGACGCCAGTTCTGAAGCGGAATGGCTGAGCCACTTCATGAACGACGACACCAGGTCAACATCCCGGTTAAAGAGCAATTCCTCCTTTGACTGGTCCAAGGTCAAACCTCGCTATCCCCCGGGCAACATCCGGGCGCTGCCTTCGGCCCCTGCGCGGCCCCTTCCCCGGGTCCAGCACGCCTTTGGCGCCGAGGACCACCACGCGGCAGAAGTACGGAAACGCAGGCGCCAGGCCGTCAGAGACCTCTTCCGCAAGAACTGGAAGAGCTACAGGAAGTATGCCTGGAAGAAGGACGCGCTGCAGCCGTTATCGGCGACCTCCAAAGACCAGTTCTGCGGATGGGCCGCGACCCTCGTGGATTCCCTCGACACCCTGTGGCTCATGGGCCTGAAGGCCGAGTTCGACGAGGCCGTGGCGGCCGTTGCCGACATCGACTTCGGCACGACGACGAGCTCGCGCGTCAACATGTTTGAGACAAATATCCGATACCTCGGGGGACTCTTGGCCGCGTACGACCTGAGCAAGAGACCAATACTGCTGCAGAAGGCGACGGAGCTCGGAGATCTGCTCTACGCCGGCTTCGACACGGTCCATCGGATGCCCGTCGACTTCATCGACTTCTCCGCGGCGAAGAGGGGCGACGGCCTGGATGTTGAAGGCATCGTCGTCTCTGCGTCCCCAGGCACTCTGTCTCTGGAGATGACTCGCCTCTCGCAACTCACCGGAGATCCGAAGTACTACGATGCAGTCGCGAGGGTGATGGATCTCTTCGCCCAGGGCCAGGAAGAGACGGCGCTGCCGGGGCTGTGGCCCATGTTCGTCTCCATGTCGAACCGGGACGTCGTCACGGGGAACCAGTTCACCATTGCGGGAAATGCCGATTCGCTCTACGAGTATCTCCCCAAGATGCACGCCTTGCTCGGGGGCGCTGTGGATCAGTACAAGACCATGTCTGAGCTCTTCATGGCCGCAGCCGACAAGCACCTCTTCTTCCGGCCGATGGTTCCTGGAGACGATGATATTCTCGTATCCGGAAACACCGACATAGATGCCGGGACCAAAAACGCCCATCTAGATCCAGAGGTGAACCACCTGTCCTGTTTTATCGGCGGAATATTCGCCCTCGGGGGCCGCCTGCTGGGACGGGAGGACCACGTCGAGACCGGCGCGAAGCTGGCGCGCGGCTGCGCGTACGCGTACCGCGCGATGCCGACGGGCATGGGCCCGGAGCGGTGGAATATGGTCGCCTGCGCCTCGAGGGATAAGTGCAGCTGGGACGAGGCGGAATGGGAGCGCGAGAGGCGCAAGAGGCCGGAATACAGGGAGCATCTACCGAAGGGGTTTACGACGGCCAAGGACCCGCGGTACATCCTGCGGCCCGAGGCCATCGAGAGCGTTTTTGTGCTGTATCGCGTTACCGGCAGGAAGGAATTCCAGGACGTGGCTTGGGATATGTTTGTGGCTATCAGCAATGGGACCGCCACCGAGTACGCGAACGCGGCCGTCATGGACGTCACGGTCGGGGAGTATCCGTTGCGACAGGAGGACTATATGGAAGTGAGTACCTACCCGTTGAAATCCCTCTTTTTTTTCTCGCTAGATACTAGAGGATCAGAGAGACTGACTGGACCCAAATGCTCAGAGCTTCTGGCTGGCCGAAACGCTGAAATACTTTTACCTGGTATTTTCTCCCCCGGACTTGCTTAGTCTCGATGACTGGGTCTTGAACACCGAGGCACACCCGTTCCGACGGCCACACTGAAGCGAGCGCGGCAATCCGGGGTCCGCCTGGATAGGCAGGTGTTCCGGGCTGTGGGTAGCTTCCATCTTGTAACGATCCAGATTAGGGACGTTTATTGTCCTCCGGCAGGACTTTTTTCTCGCGAAATGAAGCGTAAGGTACCTACAGATCTGGCGGATTGGAAGGTTTGGCATGGTTGTATAAAAATGGGGATTTGAATTGCTTTATAAAAAAACATTTGGGAAAGGCATGGGAGAGGGCCGAATAACGGCAGCGCTTCATACTATGGGTGTCGGGATGGAAAGTGCTTGACCGTAGTTGATATGGTAACATAAAGGATATCATGGCGGTGCCGAGCGTTGCTTAGAAGGTAGGTGTCTAAGGGCGTTGGTGCGTGGGGACGTTTGGCGATTTTCAGCTATCTAGGTGGTACGCATTAACAGGGAGAAGAACATAGGTAGACATCAATATACCATAACTATTCGTCTTGGATCATTTGCGCTTGAAAGAAAAACTCGAAGACGGGGAAAGCTTTGCGGGATGATGTTGAGATGTGAATACATTTTTTGTGTCCCCGTGTAGTGAAGGAACTTTGGGAAGGGAAAGAGTATGGGATGGATGGGAAGGTGGTGGGGAGGGCCGTGTTTGGATCGGGAAGGGGCTGTTCTGGTTGTGAAGGGGAGAGATATAGAGGGGATGTTGGTGGGTGGGTGGTAAGGACTAAGTTTGGAGGTCATTCTCAAATCTCAAATGTGGAATATCTTCCCATCTATTAGAATGTTAACACGAAGAAGGTTCCATAACATGTCAAAGATTTGTATCATCGGGGATTTCATCACACCCAATCCCCAACTTGATGCGGCCTTTCCTCCCTTCATCACGGAGTCTATGTCGGGATCCGCCTCTCTATTCTAACCAGGACAGTCTATGCATATGGAAACACCAGCCTCCACTCGGGTTTGCTGTTCATAGGTATCTTGGTGCATTACCCCGTCTCCTTCGGCGGCAATATGCATTGCGTCCAAGACGTGCGGACAGCTGCCTGAGGACTTCAAGGTGCCGGGAATGCCGAACGAGCTCTCGCCTCTGGTTTAGTCATACCGGCTTTTGTCGATTCGCCCTGGTCGCTTGAATCCCTTATTTCCCAATTCTTGGGGGAGGGTGTCGAGGAAAGAAGCTTGTGTAGCCGCAGTTTTCTGCCTAACAATCTCTTTTGTAGGCTGCTCTTTTGCCGGTCTGATTGTATTATTCCGGTCATCTCTTCCACCTTTGTATTTACTTCCTCTGCCTCATTTTCACCCGTAACATAGCCAATGAAGGTCATTGCCCTGTGCTTCGGGAGCAAGGTCCAGGTGTCGAGAGGTATCCTGAGAATCAATAGGGATGAGAAACTCCGATATAGTCCCTCGATCCTGACAGTTTGGTCTTCGAATGTAACTTGGCTTGAACCGGGGGGTATCGATAACATCCATTTCGCCCAAGCCTCGATATCCGGATCTTTGAGTGAGTCGGGTTCCAAGCGAACACTGATGAGCACCCCAGGGAATGTTAAATCTGCCACAGGCTGCTGGATGGGGGGTTCTGGAGTAACCGAAATTGCTCTGGAAGTAGAAGTTCCCATCTCCGGTTCCGGAGCAGGCTCCACCTCCGGCTCACTTCGCTGTAACGGCGACAATCGAATAGGCCTGTGGCCTTTGTTTTGAGATAACCACTGATATATAGGTGTTCGACGTCTGAATGGTTCCACCTTGAGATGTCCGTCGATGCTCCTTTTGAAGGAGCCGCTTAGGTCTTTCTCGAGGGATAAATTGCATCGTCTGAGTTCTGTGACGAGCAAAGAATGAATCATGACATCGGAGATTGGCGGGCTGGGCGGACGTCCCGGCAGGTTCTGGGGGATCGAGAGCTTGCCCAGGACCTGGATGAGGGCATGCGTGAACGAGTGAGACCCAACCTCGGCAGCCGTACCCAGTGGCCCGGGTTCAAATCCAGTGGCGGTTATTGCAGACGCAACACCTTTGCCGGTCGAACGGAAAGCTTGCGGAGTCGCCTGACAGCAGTCGAATAAAAACAGCAAATCCGCGTCCATTTCCTGGAAAAGGGGAATGAGAGCAGACAGGTCCAGTGACGCGCCCCCGTGCCGTTTGCTAGGGACGGGTAGTTAGCACAAGGAAAGGGACGGTATGTTATTCTGCGGCACAAGAGGGAACTTACGAGACCCATGTGGGCTGCTGCTGCTCCAACTCTTGGAGAGCATGGCCGCCGTAATACAAGATGAAGAGATTGTCCTGCTTGTCATACTTGTCGAGAATTGACTCGATTTCCCGCGCCAGTGCCATGCAGCATCGCTTCCCGGGTGGGATGGCCCAGCTCTCGACGTCGAAGTGGTAGACGTTTCGAAGTATGTCTTCTAGCTTCTCGGTTTCGCTGATGACTCCGAGATCGTCCTCTTCCCACCGAAGGAGCAATGCGACTACATTTTCATAGGGAGCATCCCGTATATTCCACTTTGCCTTGCAGGCGGTGTCGAGAGCCGAGACGAAATCATTCAGACGCGGAAAATGAGACTCTGTTTTCAGCAGCTCCAGCTTCTCTTCGTGGAGCGTGATAAAGCCATCGTCGGTTCCAGTGTCGCCGCGACACCGACTGCAAAGCCTTGGCGACTCAACTGAGGGGTGGTGAGAACCGTCTAGCGGGTCGAGTCTTTGTCTTTTCTCAGGGGGCGGCGCAGAGGATCCGGGAGACCGTCCCTGATCTGACACTGGTGGAGTGAGGGCGTCGGCGTCCATTTCTTCGGTATCTTGACAGAATTCGATTAGAGGATGCCGAGTAGTGTAGAATGGTAATGGCGGAGACGTGGTGGTAATGCTGAGGCCTCAAGAGGAGGGACATACTTGAAGATGAGAGAATTTGATGCAGCCTTCCAGAACCCCTCATTTTCAGTGTACTCACCGACTCTGAAACCGCTGACCGAGGACTGCGCTGGCCTTAGGCATCAGCATCGCATCAAGCCACTGACCGCTGGGGTTGACAAGGCTTGGGTTTTGAGCGTGCTGACGGCCGGAATCTTCCGCCAGTAAGGATCGACGTGGCTTGGAAATACCTACAGGCTACATGTAAGTACCTAGCTGGTACGTTACGAGCAGTCTCGGCAGCTAGGTACCTTGAATCGTCGAATAGCGGACTGGACGCTTGTAGTTCGTGCCGGAAACTCCACATAATGCTCCGCTTTGAGATTTCCAATGATGGATTGGTCCCTGGTAGATAGTCCAACGTTGCCAGAATTCACCCGACTTCGACTTCGTGCTCAGCTCGCTTGAGATGGCGGGGACAGTGGGAGGGGGGGGGGTCAAGATTCTCGATTCAACAACGTCACAGCCCAAGACTTTATTTCGACACTACAGATAGATATACTCGTCTATACAGCACTATCCAAGGGACCTCAATTCAAAGGTGAAACCGTCACCAAGTCTAATTGTTGTCAAAGTAACCTACCTAGGTACGCACAAAGACCTCGTCTCGGAGGTCAACCCCTCAAGCTAGTCTCGATTCGTCGTCCTGAATGACTAATGAGTGAAACGACAACTCCGTACCACCTTTGTTGTCACCAGTAATTTTCTCGGCCGCTTCTGGGACTCCAGTACTACGATTGACTTCTCCCGGTTTCGGGCTGCTAGCAATCGTCATCTTCTGCATCTAAAGAGTAACCTCCAGTCCTTCATCCCGACACTTATTCTCACCTCCCACGTGCATCGCAACCAATTCCCAAGACAGACCGCCAAGATCGGGGACGCCGAGCATACCGGTACCAGCAGCTGTGACATCAACAGTATGTACAAATTCCCAGAATCTCCCTTCCTTCCCCAACAAAAACACCCCGTACTAACTTCTCCCCAGTCACCAACGCCTCTGCGCACCAGGCATACGACAAGACAAAATGGCAACCTACACAGACGACCAAATCACCCGCTACCTCACCCACATAGACAACCCCATCACCAGCGCGGAGGCCGCCCGCCTAGCCGTCCAGTCTGACCCCCTCCCCTTCCTAACCACCCTCCAGCATCACCACATGGCGCGCGTGCCCTTCGAGAGTCTATCCCTGCACTACTCCCCCCACCGCACCCTATCCCTCGACCCGTCCGACCTCTTCGACAAGATCGTCCACCGCGGCCGCGGCGGCTACTGCATGGAAGTCAACTGCTTCTTCGGGACCGTCCTCCGCAGTCTAGGATACACGCTCTACAGCGCCGGCGGACGCGTCTTACTCGGCGGCGTGGTAAGCGGATGGTAAACGTCTCCCGTCTCTCCCCTCCCAACCTCAATCAACTTCTAACCATAAAAAGGAACCACATGCTCAACATCCTAACCATATCAAACCAAAAATACGCAATAGACGTAGGCTTCGGCTCCCAAGGCCCCGTCAGCCCCCTCCCCTTAATCTCCTCCCCTGGCTCCCCAGCAGAATTCGAAACTATAGCCCCGGCCCAGGGACGCCTCGAATACCGCCCCCTGAGCGTCCACACCGACCCCGCCCAAAAAGTATGGGTATACTCGTGGCGCCGGTCGCCCGACGAGCCGTGGGGCGAGATGTACGCCTTCGTCGAGACCGAGTTCTTCCCCGCCGATTTCGACGTCATGAACCTCAAGACCATGACGGCGCCGACGAGCTTTTTCGTGCAGAATGTCATGTGCTTGCGGATTGTGCTAGACGAAGGGACGAGGGCGCCCACGGGGGCGATTATTCTGCACCGCGACTTTGTCAAGATCAGGATTAGTGGGCAGCCAGAGACGGTGACGACGCTGAAGACGGAGAAGGAGCGGATTGAGGCTCTTGAGCAGCACTTTGGCATTGTATTGACGGAGAAGGAGCAAAAGGCGATTGCCGGGTTGGCCAGTGAAATTAGAGGTGCGACTGGGCATGCTTGAGATTTCCCACAGGAGACTGATCGATGTCCACGTTAACGGGCGGTCCGGAGTTGAATCAAACAATCAATTACAGCCCTCTAACCCAAAGACATGATGAGACCATGTCTCTATATGCATCCTATGTGCATCGATTGGCCCCTGCCTACCTTACTCCGCCTTCGTTAGGTAAATCATGTCATCCCGAGCCGGCCCCGTCCCGATCCATCCAACCGGTACTCCAACAAACTCCTGAATAAACTCCACATACGCACGCGCTTGCTTGGGCAGGTCATACTAAATATGTTAGCCAAGCTTCTCGCAACACCGGACAACTTACAAAGCTCTTGGCCGCTGTGGTTGGCTTCTGCCACCCCTCAAACTCCTTGTATACAACCTCGAGATTCGTGAGAACGCCGAGATCCGCAGGGAAGTAGTCCAGCTCCTCCCCAGTCGCTGGGTCCTTGTACGCAACGGCAACCTACATCGGTCAAATATCGCTCATGGGGGAGAAGTGAGCCCGGGCGGGACTGACCTTGATGACTGGGAATGTGTCAAGAACATCCAGCTTCGTGATGTTCAGGAGAGTGTAGTGGTTGACCGCCGTTGAGTATTTCAACACGACGAGATCAAGCCAGCCACATCGTCGTTTCCTGCCGGTGCTGACACCCCATTCGCGACCTATACGCGGTAAGTTTCATCCCCATTGCAGTTATAGGTCACTCACCAATCTCCTGGAGCTTGGTCCCGGCTTCTCCCAGATCTTCCGTCTTGAAGATGCCCCCGCCTACCCTGGTCGTGTACGCCTTGACCACGCCAATAATGTTGCTATAAACTGTCAGTACTCGCTCAAAGACAAGACCCAACGCTAAGACCTACTCGATCTTCTTGGGGCTGATGGCGAGACCAGTAAAGATGCCGCCGAGGCCAGTGTTGCTGCTAGTGACGTAGGGGTACGTGCCGTAGTCAATATCCAGCATCAGCGCGTTCGCTCCCTCGATCAGAATCTTGTAGTTGCGGTCCTGGGCATCCTTCATGTACTTGACCGCATCGACGCAGTATGACGCCAGCTTGGGGCGGTACTCTTTGAAGCGCGCAATTTCCTCCTCGACATCGTACTTGAGCAAATCGCCAAATCGCTTCTTGTAGCCGGCCGCAAGCTGGCGGAGCTTGCGCTCGAACACCTCCTCGTCGAAAATTTCGTGGACTCGGACACCGCTCCTCTTTATGCCGCGTTAGCCAAATGTCTCAAGCGTGGTGGTCTTGGCGCCTACCCCAGCCTTGGTGCTGTAAGAAGGGCCGATGCCTCGCCCGGTGGTTCCGATCTTGCGCTCGCCCAGCTCGACCTCCTCCAGACCATCAACAGCGGCGTGGAGATCAAAGTTGACCTGACACCTGTCGGAAACGAGAATGCGGTTGTGTACATCGGTAAGACCCTTGGCCTCCAGCTCGGCGAGCTCCTTGAAGAAGCTGGGAACGTGGAAGACGACGCCGGAACCGATCAGGTTCATGCAGTTCGGGTTCACAAGACCCGACGGCAGAAGGTGGAAGCTGTACGATACGCCATTGGCGACTGTGGTCGAGATTAGTCCCGGTGTTTGGCTTTGGCGGGGTAGTTCATACCGATCGAATGGCCGGCATTGTGACCACCAGCGGCTCTCGCGCAGACCTGAGCCTTGGGGCAAAGGATGTCGGTGAGCTTTCCTATTGTATGTCAGAATTCCGGGCCGGCAGTGGGACTACATTGGCCATGTTGGACGACGCGCGACGTACCTTTACCCTCGTCGCTAGAAAGCACTCCAAGTCAGCGACCAGCCGCAAACAGCGGCCAATGGGTGCGACTTACCCCCATTGGGACCCTAAAATAATGGTAGCCATGGTTTCGCAGTCCACAGAGACGGTTGCGCAAATGTTCAGAGAAATAGCGCGGAATCGGCGAGGTCCTGGGGTTGCGAGCGTTGGACGAAAAGAATTTCAGTGCGGGGGAGGGGCAGCTCGGGCGGGTTGCGCAATCGGCGGTTTCCGTGCCGGGACCCATCTGCCCCTTCTTGCCCCAGCGACACCGGCCATCCCAGATGCGATTGGTTTCACAAATCGCTCACCACACCTGCCGAAGTCTTCAAAGCCCCGCTGGTATATTTCGTCTTCCATCTGTCGCGTGTCGCGTTGGATTGTCGTCCAGGGACGCGTTTCGCTGGGGAAGAGGAAGCTAGCCCCTGGCCCGTGCGAAATCAATCTCACTTGCAGTGCGTCATGCCCCGCAGGGCTGGGAGCGACTTCTGCAGGTCCCCGGTCTGTCACGTCAATTCGATGCCTCTTTCCCATCCTTGCCCGGCAACCAGTTTACTCGGCCCCTGCAACGACAATTGCGTGTCTTGCGCGAAGGATTTGTCCGCCGACGAATTTGTCGACCCGGAACGAGCTCCGATCGGAAAAGGTCCGGAGCCGATCTCTGCCGGAGTCAAGTCCGACGGAGCTTCGGCCGGATGTTAGTCCGAGACACGGAAGTCTGACATGAGAATGGTCTTATTGGTATTCCGCATCCCGGCAGCACCTGTATGGACTGTTACAGACTGTTACATGCGTGCACCAACTGATGCTCGGTCTTTGCTTGAGAGTAACAATGTACACCAATCCAACCGCTCGTGTGATCCAGACGGCCGACTGTGCCGCCTCCGGATAGCGGTCAGCAAAATGCCTTGGCGGTTTGCCCAGCCCCAAAAGGGCGGTTGATGGTTGGCTACAGAATACGAAGCTGTCGACATGGCAAAGCAAGGGCTAACCAGCTCCGGCGGCCAAGACAATCCTTCCTTGTAGGCAAACATTTCTTCAATCCAATCTGCAAAACTTGTCCGTTCGCTGTGATCCGCAAACGTCGATTTTTGTACCTGGCTACGACTTGCCCTGTGGTCCTGGTCGTCCGTTGGAATCGCACACCGCATCTATGTCGAGCAAGCATCCAGAAGGGGGAGGATACTTACGATGGTGCTAGCCACCGTCAAGGCATGGCCCGTCACCGCCCGAGTCTTCCGACTGCGCCGCCCACATCTCTCCCGTCGAGTCGCGTCGAACCTCAAGGTCGTTCTCTGTGTTCTCGTTGCCCTCCTCCTCGAAAGTTTGCTTCACGTCCACCGACATGCGATTCCCCGACCCCCGAAGGATCTCGATGCCCCGTTTTCGACACAGTGTCAAGACCCCGTCGTGGCCGCGGCCGCTACCCCTCGCGAGAATGCCACCCTTGTCATGCTCGCGCGCAACAATGAGCTTCAGAAGGCGCTACAGGCTGTCCAGAACATCGAACACCAGTTCAACCAGTGGTTCCACTACCCCATTCTTTTTCTCAACGACGAGGAGTGGGACGCCGAGTTCAAGCGGGTTCTAAGCTCGGCGGTCAGCGGTGAAGCAACATTCGAGGTTATCGAGAGGAAGGATTGGGGATTTCCGTCCTGGATGGACGTCGACGCGGCCCGAATACAGATGAAGGCACAAGAAGCGAAGAACATTTACAATGGGGGGAAAGAGTCGTACCATCATATGTGTCGCTTCTTTTCGGGGTAGGTCTGAAATGGAGGGAGGCCGGGATCTGAACTAATTAACCGCAGGACGTTCTATGAGGCGGAGGCACTAAAGAAATACAAGTGGTATTGGCGCGTCGAGCCAGGGGTGGAATATACGTGCGCCATAACATATGATCCGTTTGTCGAGATGGCACGGCGCGGAAAGACGTATGGATACGTGGTGTCCCTCTGGGAGGTGGACGAAACCGTACCCAGCCTGTTCCGAACTGTCGATGGCTTCCGCAGAGCGAAAGGAATAGGGGCGACACCGAACTGGCGGGCCATGATCCAGCCGTCGTGGGCGCCATGGCCGATTCGACGAGTTCTTGGTTGGTTCGGAGCGAACCACCGCGATTATAACGGGGACATCTGGAACTTGTGTCACTACTGGAGCAACTTCGAGATTGCCGATCTGGATTTCTTCAGAAGTGACGTCTATCGTGATTTGTTCGGATATTTGGACCATTCCGGTGGTTTCTATTCGGAGCGGGTGAGTCAGCAACCTCGGCTTCTATACTTGTTCTAACCTTTTGCAGTGGGGAGACGCATCGGTCCATGCACTCGCTGTACATCTGCTCCTCGGGCCTGAGCAGCTGCACCATTTCGCCGACATTGGTTACTCTCATGAGCCGTTCTGGCAGTGTCCCGGGAACGCACCCGGCGGACAACTGCTGAACTCTACTGTGCTAGGGGATGCTTCCGGAGTGTCACCTGAGTCCGAGCATGCAATCGGATGCCGATGTCGTTGTCCGGACGAACGACGGCGAAACAACCGTGGCATCTGTTTGAACACTCTCCAGGCGCCGGCCGCCTTCCACCGACCCACCTTCGCTCAGAAATGGCGTGGAGAATATCCATACACCATCAATATACCGTCGCCCGTGCCGAAACCTTGACGATTCAGTTCAGGCGTTGTCAGGAGCTGGCGGAATGGGTTGACTAATCAAAGATACCCTTTCAAGCCACTTGATGAATCAGGTGGTCAGGCACAGGTGGGAGCCCAGAAGAGACTGTCAATGAGACAGGTTCCGGCGTCACATTTGTCGACCATATCAAGTCTGAGACATCATGGAAGCTTCAGAAGGGCGAGCAATTGATTGTCTCTCATCTGTAAGATGTGTTGTTCCGGATGTTTTTGGAAGGAAAAACACCCCAAAGGCAGCTTCAGAGCTGAGTGTAAAACATATCTAGACAGGTAGACTGAGCGTCGCTGGTGGTAAAGGCTTCACCAGGGACCCTTTTTGTCTGCATTGTCTTGGCAATCCATCTCGATACCTAACCTTTGGTTTAATGTTCAAGTCCGACTGTCTGAGAAACATATCCCGAGGCGCCCCTCCAATGCGACGCTGTCAGCCCTATAATGCACGCTTATACGCATGGTGATAATAAAGCCCTTGACATATATTCCCCCCTTTCTCACCCTCCAACCCGGTTGCCAGATCCAAATACTTTATGCCCTGGATCCGCCAACCAACGTCCGGGTATCTCCCGTCGATTCATCACTTGCAGCGCTTAATAAGACTTGTGCGTGTGGCCGTTCTCCTAACCCCGCATCTAGCCGCCTACCGCAGCCCAATTTTGACCTAAGCACCTTGACTTAGGTACTGAGAATAGTGACCTCATCTGCAAAGCTTCGAATAGCTGTGAGACGAGAGAAGAACATAGTACGCCAGCCAACGGTGCGGCAACGACGGGAAATCTCCGTGCCTTATTTCTAACACACCCAGGTACCTACCTACCAAACATCAAGCGAAAACAAATATACAATCACGCGCCCAACGGTGTATTAGTACTACATCGTCGATACCCGACGAAAGAAGGGACGGACATACCACGAATACTATTATCAGATGACAACCACCAACGGATCACCCAAAATCTCACCACGCAGCACGCCGCTCTCGTCGATTTCGGACGTGGACCACGTGGTTGTTGGGATCCCGGTCCCAGTCCCGGCCGCTGTGGGACTTTCACTTGAGCATGTTGTCGCCGGAACAACAACGACGACGACGACGAGTGTGAAGCGGAAGCGGTGTGAGAGTGCCGCTGAGGGTGAGCGTGAGCGTGAGGTGGGGATAGCTGTTGGAGAGACAGCGGTGGTGGGGGTGGGGGTTGCGAGTGGTGTTGGGGATGCTGGGCTGGGAGGGGGAGTAGGAGGTGGGAAGGGGATCAAGGGGGTGGATTATATCCGGTTTCGGGATGTGGATTGGCAGAAGTGACCAACTAGGCACTTAGACTTGGGGCGGGGGGTGAATAGGTGGTAGTTCTAGCGTGAGTGTAAATGATGCTTGTTGGAGGTGTGGTGGTAGTTCTAAGGTCGGCTAAGAAATGGCTGCTGGTTCTTGGGGGGGCAGCGGGAATTCGTAACCGAGTAGGTCGTGTTAGCTACCTTAACATGGCCAGTCTCAGGCTGATTGATCAAAACCGTGAGAGTGACATGTTTAGGACTGTGATCATGCATGAGTCGAGTTTATGTGTCAGGAAGTTGAGAGGAAGAAAATGAATATAATGGATATTGCTGGTTTAAATTTGGATGATGATAAAGTTCACTCGGAACACTCAGGACGAAAAATCGGATGCTGCACCATCAAGGGGCCGTCGGTTAAGTTGGTGTGACACTCTGGGCCGCCCTTTCCTAAGCTACCTACCTACTTATGCAGCCCTTGATAAATGGCCGAGATTGTCTATTGTCTCCGCGACCTACTGAATTTTTCACATGCAACTTCCCCATCCAGAAAACAGGGCAGATCTGATGCTCTGTCTAGCTCTATCCGTTCCTAGAGTCTTCTTAAGACTAATGGTGCCTTCTTTTTTTAGGGTGATAGTCAGGCCTGGCGCAATGACATATTATTTGATTTCTATGTATTCCAAACCAAGCACGTGAGTTTCTACGGTATGTTTCCTAATTCCAAGCCACATCTGCAAGTGAGGTGCCTGCAGCGAATTTTCTTCGCTCACCAGCCTATCACAGCTAGTCGTGACAAGTGTCTGACCGTCGGACCCCTCCTGTCCCTCGAGCGGTCCATCACGAGATGCGACGTGCAACCCAAAAGCCAAGAAATAGTCCCATCTCACAAACAACATTGCTCCAAGGCGTGCGGCCATGCGTCTAATCAACACATGGTCTCTCAAACTCGAACAATTCTTCGGCGACTACATCCCTGCTTACGCCATTCTATCGCACACATGGGGCGCCGACGAGGTTTCGCTGCAGGAATGGCTGGTCGACCACAGCACCATCGCGGCCAAGCAAGGCTGCATCAAAATCATTAGGGCCTGTGAGCTGGCGCGGTCCCATGGGCACATTTATCTCTGGGTCGATACCAATTGCATCGACAAGACCAGCTCGGCTGAGCTTTCCGAGGCCATCAACTCCATGTTCCGATGGTACCGCTCCGCCGATGTCTGCTACGCCTATCTCGCCGACCTTCCGGATCTTTCATTCCCACATAGTCGCTGGTTCTCGCGTGGCTGGACGCTTCAGGAGCTACTAGCGCCTGGCCGGATAGAGTTCTACGACGGGGACTGGACGTATCGAGGAAACAGAGACACACTAGCCGAACAAATTAGCCAGGCCACCGGAATATCGACCTCTTTTCTCTCATTCAAGTACACGGGCGAGCGATACCTGACCAACGAGAAGGGTCAGTTTGTCGTCCACGAGATCCTCAACGCGCGGCCTTTGGACAGCGCAAGCATCGCAACACGTATGTCATGGCTCGCGAACAGGCGGACGACTCGGGTTGAGGATATGGCCTACTGCATGCTCGGCATATTCGACATCAATATGCCTTTGCTATACGGAGAAGGCATCCGGGCATTCCAGAGACTACAAGAGGAGATTCTCAAGAACTCGGACGATCACTCTATTTTCTGCTGGACCTGGGACTGGCGGGTCCCTCGGGCCGGATTATTAGCCCATTCGGCTTCTGATTTCAGAAACGCCGCCTCGTACCGTCCGAGCACTGATAAGAAAATGGGAGAAAAGCCGTCACCATTTGCCATGACGAATTCGGGCTTACATATACACCTCCCAATCTTGAACTGCTGGAAGTCGTTCCTGGCCATCATGGACGCCAATGAATTACCCCCAACCGTTCCAACACTCTCGTTCAATCGGTATTATAACAGAGAACGGCCATGGCAAGTCGGTATTCACATCGCCGGAGATAAGGAAACCAGCCGCATGTCCCGACAGCGCTTCCCCTTCGTCCCGGTCCCTCTAGCCAAAGTGCCGCTTCCAGAAAAACGGCAGGAGCTTTTCATATCACAAAGACACGATGACCCGGCCAGGACGCTGGAACGCAACCGCCTCTTTGCTTCGCTCGCAGGGCCAACAACGGGCGATATCCCGGAGCCGACGAATATGGAGAATGCAGCCCCTGGGATATCCGGGTACGGTTCGTTTGCGCTGCTCACCTTAGAACCCCGACAGGAGGTTTACAGCATTCAAACATACCCCCCACGAAGGTTTTCGCCCGATCAGAGCTACATTAAGGTTATCGATGGCGGCTATGACACCTCGTGGGGATTTCAAGACTTCCCTGAATCTTTCTGGGCGTTTGAGAGGCCCAGCCGAGGGTCTAATGCCAAACCCTCCGTCGGGTTTAGGAGACATCGCAAGCGTGATGACGGAACAGACACTTCTCAATGGGTCGCCTGTGAGGCAGTGCTGGTTCTCTTCAGTGGACTTGGCGGCAAGCAGGTACTCCTCCTCTTAGGTATGTCGATGGGGCACATAATCAGACCTCCCTGGCAGTTCTCGAAGACATATAATCGTTGGATCTTGCCGTCCGACATTGGCAGCTCGGTGGCTCTGCATATCAGGTATGCATTCGACGATTCGGAGCAGAGTACAGCCCAGGAGGTGAATGAGGCCACGTTTCCAACCGACCTTTCGGAATTCGTCATGCCCATCGTCGACGAGTGGCTGGAGGATTCCGAGAATCAGTTGAACGAGAGGACCGAGGTACTTCGAAACGGTGAGGCGCGCTTTATCTCCTTTTTCTGGCTAGTGTTTCCTCATCAGAGACGAAGGGCCGCCATAGACGAATGCTGCTTTTCTTTCCTATCTTCTCTCCGTTTCCTCCCATTGCAACGCAACTCGGGCACCCATGAAAAAAGGGGTAAACCAGCAGACACTGATCAATCATCAGATCAGCTGAAACGAATGGGCTCAGAGCTTAACGAACGGATACGATGGGATATCGTAAAAGAAATTGAGATGGTTATGGCGGGAGCTGATCAGGAAGCCGAAGTGCCGAGCCGGGAGGACTTGCAGGTATTCACCTCGGATACATCGACGATTGAGGATGCCGTGGCCTTGAACCATGTACACGTCGTACTACAAGGGGACCTCTGGAGTAAAATGCTATACACATGGAGGAGCAAGTGGCAAGAGAACACTCCCTAGGAAAGAGAGCTTTACGATCAAAGATCCATATGTCTCTCACTATTCAGGCGGTATGTCGTCTGCAATAAGACCAGAGTGAATGGCAATGCGGATTTGATGCTCAGATTCATCGCGGACAACTGGGCTGGAATACGACATGGAGAAAGACCTTGACATGATCAGGCGGCAAGCCAGTGCGAGGTATTCGGCACTTCAATGTTCTCCGCCTCCTTCAAAAGGCCAAGAGGAGGCTATTTCCAATCCAACTATCCAGCCTAGAAGAGCTAACTGCCACATCTCGCCACCCTACACGAGCATCACAGTCTTCGTCTCCATCCTCAGCTCAAACAGAGGCGGCGTACTCATGAACCCAATCCTCTCAAAACACTCCATCCCTTCCGCGCCCGATGTCTCAGCCGGCTTCAAAAGCAGATACGCCTCAACATTCATCGAACCAGCCACCCATGCCGGCCACATAGCTGCCGTGGACACCGACGGACGCGTCTTGTACAGCGCCATAACACGAACCATGAAAATAGTCAGATCATCACCGTACGGGTAGGCATCGTCATACGGCAGCTCGGCCGCGACATCAACATCCACCATGGCCAGGCGACGGAACGCCGGCCGGCCGTTGCGCATGACCATGAATCCGAGCTCGGCGTTGGGCATCAGCAGTCCCGCGAAACAGATGGGCGCCTCGACGACGATGCCCGTAGACTTGACGGGCCCGAACGGATCGAGGCCGGCGACGAGCTCGGACCGGACGAGCCGGACCAGCGAGCCGGAGGACTGCGTGGGGTCGTCTTTCAGTATCTCGGCGAAGGCGCCGTGGCCCATTTCGAAGACGACAGGAGCCCTGGCCGAGACCCATGACCACGAGGGGTTCCGCCATTCTGTCGACTTCGCCTGCGAGGAGCCCGTGGTGTTCTGAGTCGTGTTCCCACACTTGTGCTTGTCATAAGCGTTGAACTCGGCCATCTTCCACGCCAGACTCCTGCCGAGATCCTTGCTCCACGCGCCCGCGATGTAGTCCTCACCCGTCCATCCACACTTCCATGCCACGGCCCTTGCAATGCTCCCCACCGCGGCGAGCCGGTCCGAGTCAAACGTGATGCTGCGACTGGTAAAGTCCGGGACGACGTGGTTGTACCACAGATCGAGCGCGTCCAGCTCGCCCGTGAGCATATGGCCGAGCTGGACACACGCGGGCCGGAGCGAGGCGATCTTGGGAACGATGGCGCTCCAGATCTCATCCCCGTACGAAAAGTCCAGAAACTCATTCCGCAGCCCCTCGCGGCATTCCCAGACCAGCTCTCCGCCGGCAACGAAATGAAGAACCCGCCCGGACATGACGTTCTCCTGCAGACACCAGGCCCGCTGAGCCAGCAGGTGTGTCCCCCGTTTGAGCTTGTCGAGAAACTTGGGTTCGAAGACGGAGAGCGATCGGTGGCTATATAGCAACACGTCGACGGGTCCCAGCTCCGGCTCCTGCAGTCCTGTCGTGTCTAGCCGCAGGGGGATGTGTTTCCTCGGGGTAGAGACGGGTCCATGGCCAAGAAAACCATCGGCGGCTTTCCCGCTGCTGGCGGCCGCGAGGGTGAGACATGCGTTGCTGTAGACGGCGCCCATCCTCGCGCCCTCTTCCAGCCAGTCTTTCACTGAGTCTTGGATGATGCAGAGCGCATCGATCCACAAGTAATCCGCCCCAAAGTCCCGGGTGATACGGATGGCGTGCTGGAAGTTTAGGGGCAGCGTGTCGATGTCTATGGCGGTTTGGCGTTGGGGCAGGGAAGACAACGTCGTCTTTCCGGCGCCTGGGATGCCCTCGGGGCCCCAGCAGTGGCTGAGTGCGAAGTAAACGAGAGGTTCATCGTCTCCTTGGCCGCTTGAGGAGATGTCGTTGCTGTTGACCAGGCGAATGTGTGAGGACGGAGTGTCAGGGCGAGTCGATACGTCCAGGAGTCGGGTGGGGAGACCATTACCGGCGTTGTCGAAGAAGGGCAGCGGCGCACCGCACTGGTGGTGTTCAAGACACTGAAGGAGCCATGACTTGGCTTTGTCGATCATCACCTTGCGACTGTTGTCGGGTGGTTCGACCGTCAGTGGTACCACGGAGAGTGCCGAGGCATCAACAAGCGTGCTGTTTTCTGCGGCATGTAGTCGCCGCACGAAGAATAACTCCTTATTTGGACCGCGCGCGGGCGAGGGGATTGAGAATTGGATGCAGACTCGAGAGTCAGCCGCCCAGTTCACGCGAACGCCCTCGGCTTTGGATCGACTGAGAAGCTCCCAATCGCGCATGTTGGACTCCCTGAAGACATGCCAGCAGAGCTGGCATATTTTCCTGCAGGCCTTTGCCTCTTCGACCGTCCGGGCATGCTGGTAACCCTCGGGGGATACCAGGCTTCCCAGGTCGATTTTGTCGCAGAGATGACAGTAACCCTGGGGTTCTCTTTCATTTCCAGCGTCGGTCTCGGTTGGATTTGTGATGGATGTTTCTGTTGTCTCTTCGTCATGATAGTCCATCTTCTCGGTTAAACACTGGACTGTCGCTCGATTGGACACGAGAGGCGTCGTTTTCACTCAAAACGAAGGTCAGAGATTCCCGTCGGAAACCCCTCAATCCCCATTTCTTCCAGGTTTTCATCGGCCACAAACAGCAACGGAAAACGCCACAATACGCTAGAGGACTTCACCCGCACTGCCACACCCGACCTTCCGAAAAAGGCTCTTTCTACATCTGTTGAGCTGGTCGAGGATTTGGTGATGATTAGAAGCAGAAACTGTGAGAAGTTGTTTCCTTGGGCGGACTGAAATGCGGAAGCCACTGGAAACATCTGCGGCCTGCCAGTAGCAGGGGCGAGTAGCTTCGACTGGGATAACTACCAGTAGCAGTTGACTGAGAAGAACACACACTAGCTCACTTTCCACCGGCCGGGCCACAGACACCACAAGCCTTTGCCGCAACCGGACCACCAACAACTGCCTCGCCCCCTGGCCCATCGCTGACCTTCTCTGCCCGAACCAGCACCGGAATCACCTGTCCAGTCCCGAGACTGAACCCGGCGTTGGGATACCCGATGACCTCGAGAATGGGACTAATCACCACGCCGTGCGTCGAGAACGAGATGTACGTGCTATTATCGCCGGTAAAGACATCATCGAGCAGCCTGCGCACGCGCACCCGCTGCGCGGTCGAGTTGGCATATTCAGTGACGATGCCCGGGCGGAAGAGGACGTCGTCCTCTGAAAAGTCGGGCTCGAAGCGGTACGTCGGAAAGCGAGCATGGATCCACGACTTGGGGTGCCGCCAGGAGCAGGTGCATGCGTTTAACGTCTCGCGGAGGAGCTTGTTTGTGTAGTAGGTAAGTAACCGCTTGGGCGCAGAGAGCTTACAAGAGATCTAGAAAAAAGGGGGGATAACAACATACCTCCTTAACAACCGGTGCAAACCCCCTCGACCCATCCCACACGCCAAGTGTCGCAAACGTCTCGTTCGCAGTAGCCAGACACCTAGCCATCGGACTAACATAAAAACTCTGCGGGAAGGGAATTTTCGACGTGAGGGCCGTATCCCTCCAGAACGCATTCGCCGCGCGCACCTGCGCGTACCCCTTGGGCGTCAACTCGGCGTCCTGCCAGGTCGTCGTACCATTGCCCGTCTGCTGGGACCAGTAGCACTTTGTCACCAAGTCAGCTACCTACCTTACCCACCGTCATATCTGAAATGGTCAGAAAAAACAGGGGAGCGGGAACATACCTCCCAACAATCAGCCCCATAAAACGTCTGCGCAACGTTATGATACCCCTCGCCGTGTCGCGCCATGTACAGCACTTTATAAGACACGCCGGGGGCGGCGTCCTTATTCAGGCCGGCGACGTAGTTGGCGAAGCGCTCCCATTGCGTCTTTTGGCCGGACGGGTCGAATGACGCGTCCGTCTCGTAGGTGCGGTTCAGCAGACCGAAGTTGGTATCCGCCTGGCAGGATGTCAGCTTCATACCTACCAAGGTACGTAACACGGGAAGAGGAAAGAGGGATAAAATACATAGCTAGGCGGGTTCGGGTTGATTTTGGGGTCCTCTTGCAAGAAGAGTCCGGTCTTGTCAACCGAGTACCGAAACGAAGCCGCCACGCAGCCCTGGAAGGCCAGGAGTGGCGCGGTGAGGACGAGCGGTAGTACACGCATTGTGGAGTTGACAATTGAGGAATTGTGTGACCAGGACCTTGTAGGCGGGCAGTCCCGAATTTGAGGTGTCGTAGACGGTGAGGGGTCGCGAGGTGAAAACTCGACCTCGCGTACCAGGTAAAATGAAAGAATTAAACATGACATCGAACCCGTACACCCAAGACGACCCGGCTAATCTCTCGCCTATCACGAGCATCCGTCACTACCGTAATATAACGGATCTTGAAACCCATCAATAAGCGCGGGAGTGAGTTATAACAACTTTTACTCTAGCAAAACCCATACCTACTTCCTTTCAAGACTACCGCTAGTAAGAAAGTCAAGGCCCAACATTCTTGACAGCCCCCTTCGCCTCACCAGACTCCAACAGCCCCTGCACAATCTCCAGATCCTTCAACGCTTCAGCGGGCGTCTGCCTGGCCTCCAACGACCCCCTCCGAATAGCCTCGCCAAACGCCACAACCTCGCGGTCAACCCCCGTGCTGCCGGCCTTGAACTCTTTGACCTCCTCGACCATCTCGCCCTTCTCATTCTTGACCACCGTCGTCACGCTCACCGGCGTCCAAACCACAGACCCCGCCGTCGTCAAAATCTCAATCTGCGTGCCGCGCTTGAACTCGGTGCCGAACGAGATGGCAATCGTCCCGTTCCGCCCGGTCTGCGTCGTCGCCACCGCGTGCACCGTATCGACCGGCACCAGCCGCTCCTCCAGCAGACTACTAAAGCACGCGACGCTCGAGATTTCCTCCCCGCCCGCGGCGAGGAGCATGCGCAAGCCGGCGATGAAGTGGATGCCCCCGTCGAGGACAAAACCGCCCTGGTACTCGGGGACCTTGCGCCCTGTTTGGCCATCAGCACCTGTTTCTGCCACATCCCCACCGTCCCTCCGTCCCTCCCCCCAACACCAAAACACAAGGGGGAGAAAAAAAAAAGGAAACTCACACTCGGTATTAAAATACTTATCCCCCTCCGCCACAAACCCAAACCTTTCCAACCGAAACGAAGTAACCCTCCCCTCCCTCTTCGTAACCAACTCCCACACCTTCGCCGCCGCAACCTCCAAACTCTCCAAATACCTCCAATTCTCCGCCACCGCCCACAGTTCCCCCCTCTTCTCCCCCTCATACCAACTCACCAAGCCCCTCGCAGCCTCGACATCCTTCGCAACCGGCTTCTCGCTGAGCACATGCTTCCCCGCCTCCACGGCCCGCCGAATCACCCCCGGCTGTGCCGGAATCGGGAGCACAACCACGACCGCCTCGATATCCTCGCGCTTCAGCAGATCGTCTAGCGATTTTCCCTCCACGGCCGGGGTGTCAAAGTATACATCTACACTTGAGGAAGAAGAAGACGCGAGCGATTCAGCGGATTTCTGCGAGCGCGAGTAGACTGCTTTTAGTTCAAAGGACGAGGGAGCGGCTTCGATGGCGGGAAGGTGTTCTATTTCATGGGGTTAATAATGATGTCATTGAGACGACACAAAAAAAAGGTGGAGAACTAAAGGGCAAGGTACTCACGTTCGAGCGCAAAGATCCCCGCGCCGAGGAGTGCGATGCCGACCATCTTGTGTTTTGGCGATTGTACGAAATATAAATATTCACAATGACTTGGGGTGGTGAGGAGGATGAGCTTTATACCCGGGTGGTGGTGAGAGAGTAGACAGAGTTTGCGCAGAATCCAGTGCGGGTTGTTGTGGTGAGAGAGTAAAACGTCAATCGCAATTCATTAGAAATCAAAGTGTCACAAGTGGAGAAACCCCTCTTGCCCCTTCCTCCCCCCATGCGTGATTCTTCATTGCTCAACTGCGAGTACGACCGAGTTAACACCGGGTGGGGTAAATGTCGCTCCGGAGCACTCCCGCAAAAAAATCACGGCCACTACATAGCACGGCCCCTCTTGACAAAAAGGGGTTCAGGGGTTCCGCCTCCCAACCACACCTACCAAAAACGCACGTGTTATTATTTAAGTAAACATACACTAACACTGTGTTAGACCGCTATTCCTCCCTTAATACGTACAGTACTCCGCAGACAGTTCCGTAACGCTGTGCTACCCCCAACGGCCCAAAACTCCAAGACCTCCCAACCCGCCGAGACCTCCCGGCACACCAGTACCAATACCCTGTGAACCTAAATCACACAAACTGAACATACCCCCGCAAGAGGTCGACCACTTCCGGGTCAAACTCCTCCACCCATGCGGGCTCACCTTCTCTGGCCTTCCCCGGATCCCTTCTAACCGCGATAGCTCCACTCTCACCCGGGTATTCCACATACGCAGAAGCCGGAAATATTCCCAACCCGTGAGAAGGGGGAAACACCGGCTCCTTAGCCGGGGAAACCGGCTCCAATCGCTTAGGCAATAACTCAGGGCTCACAGCGGGTTGCTGAAGAAGCATCTCGTCTCTTGCCCCCGGCCTCCACGGAGAGATGAACTCGTCCATGAAGTCCACGTCAACAAATTCTCGTCTTTGGCTTGTACCGCTCTTCGTATCCAGGGGCCCTCGCATCATCGGGTCCCGACCAAAGGTGCTACGCTTTTTGGATATGAAGCCCGTGATCGGGGGCGGCTCTGATGGATTTGGTTGATGAGGTAAAGAGATATCGAAGTCGGCGTCCGGCGGTGCTTGGCCGGTACCCATTGATACGCTCCCTCCGCCGCTCTGCACCGTGTTCCCGCCAAGTCCTGCGATTACCTCGTCGTCTTCAACCGAGAGATCGACGAAGTCCATATCCGAATCATCAAAGCCCGGTGACCCGGCGTCGCTGTTCACAGGGGCTGGCTCGGTGAATGGTTGAGAGTCTGCCTCGATTGGCTCGTCTGGAGCCGATGGGCTTGAGCTAAGCGGTGTTGCCGGGACGGAGACAACATCCGGTGCGTCATTCGCATCTGTCTGGCGTTTTTTCCTCTTGTACCTTTTGCGCAGTTTGTCGGTGCCTTCTTTACAGCACTTATGCGAGCATGGCTTCCCTTTCTTGGTTTGCCCACTGCCGCTACAAGTGTGGTTGCACCGCCACTTTCCGTTGGGAAGCTTGACAGGCTTCCAATTGGTATCGACTTCCTGTGCTTCGTCTTCCGAATCTCCATCACTCTCCACGACTCGTCTTTTTCTTTTCGTCACCTTCTTTCTTGCAGGATTCGATGCCTCGTTTTGGCCGTCAACTCGGTCAGCCGCCTCGATCAAATCAGATTCGTCAATGTTGTCGTCCATGTAGTCTTCGGCGGGACGATGGAGAGTGGCAGGCGTGGCAGGGCCAACAGGCAATGTAGTTGGGACTGAAGAGGTATTGAGACTTGCGACTTGGGTGACGGCGGTCCCGACAATATTTTCACAGCTCAGGTGGCAGGTGATGATGTCGTTCAATGTCCGGAGCTGGGCCGGAAATTTAATCTCCAGCCCCTGCGTCTTGTTCACTCGAGTGAGGCTTCCTCGCCACAGATGAACCAGTGTTCCTTTCTCGTCCTTAGCGAGCAGTGTAAGGAACGGTTCGTTGGAGGCCCGATTTGGGAAGTTATTGTTGAGATAGCGAACCCTTGCCGTCACTTCAGCCATCATGGACTGCGATGGACCTTTTCGGATCAATTCCATGTCCAGTGCCAGCCAGGGAAACTTTTCTAGGTCATTTTTTAGCTTCTTGCCAAAGGGTGGCTGTCGTGACATGAGCCGCTCGATCTCGTCTGGCTTCATTGCTGCCAGCTGCTTGACAGTTCGAATGCCATTTCCCACGAGCTTTCTCATGCCAGCAGGACCGACACCGGGGATTTGCGTGAGCTGGGTGACGCAGTCCTCCCATGAGTCGGAAGACAGACATCTCACCAGTTCCAGAGCAGTTTTGGTGCCAATGGCGTCGCCATCAGATTCCTTGCAATCGACGACAGCTCGGGCAAGGCGTTGAAGGTGTTCAAATATTCGTTTCTTTTCGATCAAAAGTTGGCGTTTCAGCCTTGGGCCCTCGCCGATGGTTTCATACTGGACTTGGCCGAGGTGCGCCTGAACCATTAGGAACACTTTGTGCCAGGCCTGACTGGCATTCTCCTTGATGGGATACCGAACCAGCGAATCCTGGTTCACTTCACGAAAAAGAGCTCTTTCTGCTGGCTTGAACCGAAACTCTCTAAACTCCTCGGTCTGACATAGAATCACCAGCTTATGGATGTCAGTATCTTTCCTTTAATCAAAGAGGGAATGAAACCTACCAGTTGCTCCATGTCAACCGCCTTGGGTATTTGCAAGATCATGGTCATGGTCTTGTACTCAACCATGTATCTCGACATGGCGCGGCCGTAGTCCGTGGAAGAGAACCTGGGCTCAGTTGTGATCAGTTGCGACCGTTGCAGCAACTTGATATTCTGCTCGCAAATTTCCTCCAGCTTCTCGTCAAATATGGGTGGACTCGATGAATTGCTAGACCTAGTCATACGGTAATGGTTCGGGTTGCGGCGCAGTCGAACGCTGAGGAATGTCCCCCTCAGCCAAGTCTTGGCCGACTGAAGATCTCTGATCGTCTCAAGACACACCTCCGAGTTGATATGCTCAATCAGGCTCTGATGAAGCGTGCTCTCTAGTGTTTCCTGGCCCGAAACCATTCTGTCATATCGAGCCTTGTTGGATAGACGGGTAAGAATGACCGCTGTGGCAGTGGTGTCGAACTGAGGACGGCCAGCCCGTCCCATCATCTGCATTACCTCGAGGTCCGAGAGTTCCTGAGGTTTTTCGTTGTTATATCCGATTGTGCCTTTCAGAACCGCAGTGTGGCAGGGAAGATTGACCCCGACCGCAAGTGTCGTAGTGCAACAGATGATGCTCAGCTCGCCCCGCAGATAATTCTGCTCGACCAAGCTTCGGTCATACGCATCAAGGCCGGCGTGATGGAATGCTACGCCGAGCTGAACGACTGCCTCTAGCTCCCTATTGACGACAGGTATCTTGTGGGACGGCCTCGGCCACAGGTTGAGGTGCTTTGCGGAAATGTACTCGGTGATCATGGCGGCGGTACTTTCACATGACTTCCGCGTCAAACAGAACACCAGGGCTGGCTTCCCAGCAGAGTGTTTGGCGAGAATAGGTGCGACTTTGTCGTCCAGCTGTTGCTCCAAGGCAAAGTCGTTACCCTTGACGTCAAAGCCGTAAACGAACTTTTCGAGTTGAACAGGCCGGAACTCTTCCCCGAATGTTTCTCGATGAGCAGGCAGCTGCTGACTCGTGTGGCTTTTTCCTAGCCAGACCGCGATGTCATCCGAGTTCGGGACGGTGGCGCTCAAGGCGATGAACCGGACGTTGGCACCGATCGTTTTCATGCGGGACACGACAGCCTCCAACGTGGCCCCACGAGGGTCCTTGAGAATGTGAACCTCATCAATGAGAAACAATTCCACCATCTGCAACAGTCTGTGATGGCCGTGCCATTTTCGCGTGATCGAGTCCCATTTTTCTGGCGTTGTAACAATGATGGATGCGTCGCGCACACGTCTCATCTCGGCCGCAGACGTGTCGCCTGTGAGCTCGGCGCACTTGAGGGACATATGACTGAACTTCTGTTCCCAGTCCCTGGCCTTTTCTGAACAGAGGGCCTTTGTGGGCGCCAAGTAAACGACCTTGTAGTTTTCGTTGCCGCGATCAAGCGCGAGTTTGCAGATGGCGAGTTCGAGGATTGCTGTCTTCCCACTCCCAGTCGGCGCCGATACAACAACATTGTCCGTTGTGTTGTAGACCGCACCGAAGCATTTCGACTGAACGGCATTGAAGAAATCAAAAGAGAAGACCGCTCGTAGGCGCTCCGGGAGAGCCTGGCGGAGGCTGATCAGCTGTATTCCCTGGACAATCGGCGCTTGGGCAGGTGTCGCGTTGCCTCTCGTGTTGGATACCAGCGCTTCTGTGTTATATCTGGTGCCTCTCGCGGTAGGGTCGGGCGCATTCGGACTACTCATCGGGCTTCTCGTGATGGAGTTGGAGGTTTCTGCCATGTCGGCCATGCCTCGGATGGCAAGGCCCGAATTGTGGCCTGGAAGAGACTGTCGTTCGGTGGTAAGACTGGAGTACGTGTCGGAGGGTTCACCAGGATCGCGTAGCGGCGGACGGTCAGTCGCAGGACGGGGATGGCTTGTACCATAGTATGATGGTTGTGATGTCGCGCCAGGTGGGTTCTCGTCGCTGAGGTAGCCAGGTTTGAGAGAGAACCTCGGCTCGGTGTTTGTCGGGTTTGGAAGCCACGTTCCTGCCATGGTCGGCTTGGGTGATAAGGGACCGGATCGGTTTGTCCCTGCATTCATGTGCCTGGATGCAGCCAGCCTTGAGTGCCGGATGGATTTGAAATGGACTTGTGGAATTGCGGTCGGTGGGACCTGGAGTGCAAAATTGGTTCTGCCATAGCCCTCGGGGATGAGATGGAAAGTGCTCTGATTGTGGCATCAGCCGTGTAAGTCGTTCCTTCCCCATGTGGTTCTGCCAAATGCTCGAAACGAACAAGTATTAGCACCGAATAATCACTCAATGGGAATTGTCCAGTCGCTGTTTTTTTTTGCTACCAAACGATCGTTGAACTAAATGAGGCACTCGTGATGCATGCCTATGCAAGAAGTCCCTTTTCTAGTGATTGCGCGGCTTGGTTCCCAGGATTGGCCTTCGCCGCGTAGTAGAACGGCAAATTTTCCGATGACAGGTCTCCCTGCAGCCCTAGAATGCTCGAGGTCCCAAAACTGCTATTCACAGCTGTCCCAATTAGGTTGCGCCCTCTCGCTGCCTTTCCAGTCCGGGTTGTTGCATGAAGCTTGTGCCCTCGAACGCATGGGCAACTCACAGCTCCATTCATGACGCAAGATTACAGGGCAAAACGAGGACAGCAAAGAATATAAGCTGGTAAGTTGATGTTTGTTGGAAAGTCACGCCACTCTACCTAGCACCAAGGCTTTGCGACTGGGGCGCAGGAATATAAACTTTAACAGCTTGGGTATCTAGTTAGGGTATTCCAACCTCGACATCCCCCGTCTGGCCATTTCTGGCTGGTGTGATTCTATCATGTACAGAGACCCTCATCGCTTATGTGTAATGTCGTAGCCTCGCGTGGGCAACACTTTTAATACCCCCCGAGTCCACCCTATCGCTAGCATCCCCAATTCCTGGCTATCAGGCCTGCACAGGCCAAGGCCGAGGTTTACAGCGCGTCTTTAACCATGAAGTCCTTTCCAGGCCATAAAAGAGCAGCCAAAAGGTCGGCCTACTGCGCAGCACCGCCTCCTGCACGCCTGTGCCGGCAGCCGCACATGCGGAAGGCCAGGATGCGCACGGAGTGCCCATATGCCATTCGGTTTTGTGTTCCTCAGTCCACATGCACATTTAATCATCCGACTTCTTCGCTCTTGACGGGGTTCTGTTGAGATGCAACAGAGGGGACGCGGGTCTGGATGTCGAAAGCCCCAGTGCGCCGGCCGACTCCATCGGGTTGACGCTCAGTTTGTTTTGATCCAAAATCCTTGGCGTGCTGTCGACCGTGGTCTTTTCGTAACTAGCGATATGGATGGGCGGAGGCCGGCCGCGCTTCCTTTCTGGGATGCTGTACATGTATGTCGATGCGAGAACGAGGGCAGTGCCGAGGAGGAACTGCGACGAGTTAGTCAGAGAGTCTCTAGTTCGGTTCGAGAAGCTTACCGGAGCAGTGACGGTGAAGTTGAAGCAAAACACGCTAAAGACAAAGCTGATGATAATGCTGATGCTGGTGGCGAAGTTCTTAGCGATGTTGTCGGCGTACACGATGCACACCGACGTCAGGATACCGCCCACGGCTTGGAATACGACGGCGGCCCAGACGATACCGGTGTAGCCGTCGAAAAACCCGTGCTTGGTGATCTCGGCGCCGTCGTTCCAGATCACCCCAAAGAGGAGAGCTGATACCAGCGAAAAAAAGGACAGCTGAATGTTCCGGGTCCAGAGAGACGCTGCCGTCGTTGCGTCCTTCAAGACTTTCTCAAAGTAGACGCCAGTGAGACCGGATACGACTGCCGACACCAAGACCGCTGTGACGCCGATCGAGTAGCTCATTGTCGGCCCGCTATCGACGAGATCATCTTTGATGCCCTCGTACGTGGCAGAGCGCTTCGTCAGGTCGGCCGCGATGTCCAGACTGCGCTTTGTGAGCTCCCTAGCCACATCGGCCATGCCGCCCGCAAAATGACCCAGCTCATGCACCGAACGCGGGAAGAAGTGGTCGCTGAAGTCGTGGATGTCCATCGCCAAATCGTTGACGTTCGAGGAGGGCAGGGAGACGATCGAGACGCCAAGTGTTAGCACGACGAGGCAAACCCAGCGCCTGAGGCCAAGTGTGCGACCGAGAAGAACGACACTAAAGAACGCGGTCGTGATGATCTACCAACATTAACCTCCCGACTTATGCCTATTTCGAGGGGGCGTACCTTGAGCTGGTAGAGGATCTGGAAGTGCACCGGGTCCAGATTGCTCAGGGCTACGTACTGCAGCGTATTCTCGAGCGTGTATAGAACCCCCGGAATTACCAACCTCCAGCCATCTCCTGAGAACACCGAGTTGTATATCTGCTCGAACAGGACCGTAGCTGGCGTTTGAGGCGCCAAGCTCGCCGACACTTCGTATAGGGAGAAGGTGAAGCAGATCGCAAGCTTGATGACTTCGTTGAGGAAGACGGCGGTCGAGGCAAAGTATCGGTGATCGCCGGGAGGGTTCATAATCCGCGAATAATGCATAATCTGGTGGCAATTGGGTCAGCATCTCTTGACAATCTCGCAATCGGTAGGTAGCAGAAAGCTATCGCGGGGGAACAATTGGGTGTAACGTACAAGTATAAGCGCCGAATTCTGGAATGTCAGCTGTCCCCCGTGTCAGCCATCAAGATAGTCCAATCGTCCAGGTCGTGTTGTCTCGCCTACCGTGATTAGGGACGCTTGCTTCACCGGAGCGCCGAATATCGTCGGCCCGCCGGCGGCGCGCGGGGTGGTAAGAAGTGCCATCCTGTTGTGTCCGCCGTCTCGAGGCTACCGGCGCCAATTCTTGTGGAAATACAGTCTACGGGCTCCGGGAGTCCAAGGCAAGGCTCAGGGAAATCCGGATAGAAATACGCGTTGGCGAAGTGGAGGAGCTAGCGCCAGCCGTCGACGTCACTGTTGGCAGAAATTTCCGGGGCGCAAATTGGAGGCGCGGGACGCGATGGCTTGCAGCTATGCGATGCCCGATGCGGTCGATTCGATGTCACTGCGGGGACACTTGGACGGAAATCGGTGCAGGAGCGGTCTTTGGGATCTGGACGAAAACGAAAGCTAGGTCGGCGCCGGCAGGATATTTAGGAGATCCCAAACCTGAGCACCGACTCCACGGAGATGCGACCGACCGCCCTGTTTGCCTCGAACGGACGGGATTGTCCGCCAGTCACCAATGGTCTGTGCCCCGACTTCCGGTGGTTGGACGTCGATTGCACAGTTGGAGAAGAACGGTTCAGCGCCGCTGAGCTTGGTCCCTGCAGCTCGCGAAAGGCTGCCCCGCACGGTTGAAACTGTCGGTGCCGTCGTCTCTCCCCGTGTCCGAGGTGTCGCAAGATTTTGCCGAACCGCACTGAAGATTTCGAGGTGCTCGACTGCGAATCCGCAATGCTTATAACGACGCGCATCGAACGACTTGCAACCGAAGATTGCTAGCAGCCGGACTGTCGGTCGAGGCTGTCTTAAAAGTTAAAGGTCGACACCACCCCGCCGAGCTTTCCCCGCAGATCAGATCCCGCTGGAGATCTCGAACAAAGCCGAGGGGCTGGGGAGTCAGGGACAGATGACCCCGGTCACCGCCTCCAAATCGTCGCCTTGATGGTCACACGCTCAGCTCCCCCGCATTTGAAGATCCAGTGACAAGCTGGCGGCACCATCTTGCATTGCATCGCATAGCGACTATAGGAGAAGAGTTTTCTGGTGTGGCCACCATATGCAGAATCCCGTCACATCGCCGCGAGGTGTGGCCTCCATTTCTATCCGACTCCAGGACGTAGAGTCTGGACCGCCGGTGAGTTTGTCGCTTGAGGGCCACGATGACTAGAGCTAATAGTGCCCGGAAAGCAGCTTGACCGCTACAGCAAACCGAAGAACTGCAACACCTCCTTCTCGCGAAAGGGCACCATGTGGCCAACCCCTTGGGCGCTGTATCCCACGACCCGGCTCCCGTCCCCATACACGATCTTGGTATACCCGCTGAGGGGATCGTTGGTAACATTCCGCGAGAAGGCAACGCCCAGTACGTTGCTCCACTCGGCGAGCTGGTCCGCCAGATAACCGTACGACACAACAGAGTCGGCTGTTCCGTGCCAGATCTGCATCGACGGTCGAGTCCCGTTAAATCCCGGATATGCTGACCGCACGACGTCTCCCCACTGCTGTGCGCTCGGCTTCTTGTTGTTCTGGCAGTTTGGATCGGCTGCCCCGGTATTCAGGCCGGCCCCGTTCCAACAGGCAAAGGCCGGAGCCCCTGAGAAGGATGCGCCGGCAGCAAACACGTCCGGATAGGTAGCTACGAGAGCATTGGTGGCCATGCCGCCCGAAGACGAACCCGTCACGAACACCTTGGAGGCGTCGCCCTTGTACTTATCCAGCGCATACTTCACCTGTTGCCCTTGGTGTCAGCTCCCCGGTTCATGGGCGCAAGTGGTAAGCATACCATGTTGACCATCCCTTGGGTGTCCCCTCCGCCATTATGCTTCATGGACTTGGCCGAGCTACAGTCCCAGCAAATGTTTGGCGTTTGCGGAAAGATGAGTACGAACCCCAGCTTGTCCGCCTGGCCAGACAGTCCGCTCGCCACGCGTCCAAAGGTGTCCTGGGCACTTCCTCCGCAAGGATGAGGCTGAAGCTGGTGAGCAAGCGCAGGCGCGAAGCAGGAACTTGGGAAGCGTCATACCACTATGATGACTGGCGGCTTGGCCGCTAGCTTGTCAGGGACGTAGATGTAGAAGCTCAATTTTGTAGGGTTCTCCCATCCTGACGTGACCTGGGTCAGCTTGGCCGCCCAGGCCCAAGAGCCGAAGGCTACTATTAGCAACAAGCTCAAGAGAAGCCGCATCCCGTCGCGTCTCAGCTGTTCAGAGAGTGATAGCCTAGGATCGCCAACCAGGTAAAGCGTTCCGACCTTACCTTATATACCAAGTGTCAAGCGGCCTGCCGTGGCCCGTACCGGAAGCGGAGGTTTTATCGACTTGACAGATATTGCCGTGCATCTCGACGTGGCATTACCCCGTTCCTAATATTTTTCAGAGGTCCCATAGGCTGAAAGATCCATCGACTTTTTACACTTGGATTTCGGAGAGCCGGAATCCGGCAAATACTGCTTGAGCCGTGACAAGCTGAACCGGGAATAACATTACAGACTGGTGCTTTTACAGACATCGCCTCGCGTTCGCCTAGAACCCCAATACCATCCTAAAATACAGCGGCAACGAAGACAGACGTCTTTCTCTCTCTCTTTCTCATCTTGAATCGCCCCAATTCTTTTTAACGTTGTGAACCCTCGGCTCGCTGGTGGGCAACCGCACCGGGATCCGTCTTCTTGGCGGTCTCCGCCACCTTCTCCGGCTTTGCCATGAACATGGCGTACACGCCGCCAAGAGCGAGGGCACCGGCGCCGATGTAGCTGTAACAAACACCCGTCAGCTGTCTGTCCAGTATGCAGACAGGACTCTGGGAGGAGGAATAACGCACATCAGGTTCTTGTTCGGATTCGTTCCGTCTTTATTGTACGTCTTGGCTGTGCCCTTGATTTCGGCGCCATCGGCCGGCTTGGTCGGGCCGGTCGTTGCGAGCCGGGCTTGGCCGCCGGGGAGGGCGCGGACGGGACGGAGCGCAGCGCGCATCGCGGAGGTTCGTACGGCGGACATTTTGGTGATTTTTGCAGGTGTGTCTCGATTGGAGTGAACTTCTGTATTTGCGAGGAAAAATTGCAATTGGTGTTGCTGCTACGAAAATAAATATCAGAGGTTGGACAGAGGTTGCGGAATAGGTGATGCTTTCCCCTGACATGACAAATGACATCATGACCATTGAGGTGACGTATTTAAGACTAACAATAAGATACTGTGCTGCGATCCACAACCACGACTTCCGTCCGACGTCCGACTTAACAGTGCAGTCAATGGGTCTAAATGGGTATTCTTTCCGTTTGTAGAGTATCATCTGCGAATTAGTTCGCGGTGGAATCAGCAGCGGCTTCCCCCCGGGGGACGACCGCCAAGATAAGGTTCTACCGCAGGGATAGCGTCTCTCACACCACTAATGACAACCAAAGAGAAGAAAACTTATCACAGTCATGAATCAGAAGAAAAACTATGTTGACAATCGTAAAAAAAGATGTAGATATTATTATGATCAGGTCAGGAGGGTAAGGGTACGCACTCACCTCATCGAAGCCAACATCCTCAACGCAGCCTCCGGATCCTCATCACCAGCCGTCCCGTCCCCACGACTACACGGCCTCGAACTACTCCTACTCCCTCCTCCTCCATTCCTCTTACTCAAACTCCTCATCCTCATCGACAACTTAATCCCCAACCCCGCCGCCGCCGTCAAACACCCCACCACAAGCGACCTATACGTCCCCGCCTGCAGTGCAATCTCCCCACCGCAGTCCCAGCCGCACACGGTCCTACACACCTCAGTCCACTGGTCCACCTCGGCCAGCGTGGCGGCGTAACACTCGTCCACACGCGCCGCGAGGCCGGCCAGTGTTTCCGGGGAGAGGTTCTGGTGCTGGGTCATCTGAGACGTGATGGCCTCGAGCTCGTCGAGACGCATCCTTATGGCGGTGGATTCGCGCGCGAGGTAGCGTTGCAGCGTCAGGCGGGCCGAGTCGGAGAGGGTGCCCTGGGGGGAGATTAGGGTGAGTTTGTGCAGGCGGAGGACGGCGGTTAGGGTTTGTTTGACGATTTGGGTTTTGGAGGCGGGCATTGTTGTGGAGGTTGGTGATCTCGGCTGCTTGTGGTATTTGGTATGGGCTGGGTTGGGGATACCACTGCAGCAGCTGTTGATTGAGGGATTATTCAGAGTATCCGGCATTAGGAGATATGGATGGGCGTGTTTAGGTTTATATTGGTGGAATGCGCTCGGTAGTTCCGGGGGCGGGAGTTGTTGGGACAAAGACCGGCTGCATGGTCTCGGATAATGAGTTTGTTGTTCGGCCTATGGGCTTTGTGTACAGCGACAAAGTGGGAGTGTGTCTTTGTCCGGATATGATTTCGCTCATTGTGTGTCTCCGGTAGTTTGTTGACGTTATCAGGGTCCACTACGAAGGGAACCAACCACACACTGGTTCGAGACACGGTACATGTACTTGGGCCGGTTGGATGAGCCAAGACTAGGTAATGGCAGTCTGAAATCGACGGAATCTTATATATAAGTGTAGATACGAATAATACATATCCAAGCCTTGGATGTAGACACTGGGCTTTGGCGCAGGAGATCAATTGTCTACCTGATCTCGTGAGTAACTAATGATGTTGGTGTCCAAGTATAGATATCTTCGGACCACCACTGCAATCGTACAACATCCAATCAACTCGCCATCCTCCACGTATCCTTAACATCGCCCTCAGATCGTACAGCTCTCCGACATGGAACGACCCTCTCTCTTCAAAAGGTCGGCGCAATCTTAACAGGCAAGACCCGATCACCACCTAATTTAAGTGTTCTCAACGAGTTAGTAGAGAGCCTGACAGAAGACTGCCCTCTTTCCGATCCAGGTGGCATCGATCTCATGCTCATCGATCGGCTCCCCGACTCCATCCTCCCGCCTACTCCCGTCTCAGTCACGCTTGACGGCGGCCGAGGCACCGGTATCAGACTGGCGCGGGAGCGTGACCGGACGTTCAGCCTGTTCATCATGATATTCATCGCCGCTGTGCCATCCAGCGGCGGCGTCGGCGGGCGCGTAATTGGACGAGAATTTGTCCGCTGACGCACATGAAGATTTTGCGACGCAATCAGCCGCTCGAGCGACGACGACCGCCGCGATGAGCCATCGCTCGCCGGCGGGGTGGGTGGTCTATTTATTTCCTGCCGCTGCTGCTCCACGGCCGCCTGGAGTTGTTCGAGCGTCAGCTTCGTCGGGGACATCTTGCTCAGCCGTCTTATGGCACGCTTGTTGGCGTCGAGGAAGTTCGTCATGGCCCGCCTGGCGGTGTGGTCCTCGTACGTCTCCATCGGTCGCGTATTCGCCCGCGCGAGATGCATCGCGTTCAGCGTCTGCGGCACGGGGGAGGGGACTGGTCTCCCGGCGTTGGTAATGTCCGCCTGGATGCGGCCGAGAACCGAGTCAAAGTCAATACTACCCCCCTTGTTGTGCGCCGCGACATAGGCCGGAACAGCGCCGATGACGGTCTCCTGGGTGAGTATGAAGAACGAGCCGTCCCGGATTTTGCGCCGAACGAGGTCCCATCGCGACCGGGCGGGGTTATGCTCGAGTTCCGGCTGGTGCACTTTGTGCCGCGCGAGCTTGGCGTAGAACACTTCGAGCCGCTTGGCCATTCGTGCGAGCGTCTGCATCAGAAAGGTTGCAAGCACGGCCAGTCTGTGGTGGCTGTCAGCATTGGCGTCCATGGCTGCGATGCTATCGAACGCGTCCATGCCGTGGCATGCCTCCTCGCGGATATCTTCCAGCAACGAAATGTCGAGCTCCACGCTCTTGGAGGCGTAGCTGAAGATGCCTCGCTCAGCGAAGCGAGCATGGCTGCTGCCGCTGCAGATGTACTGCCCGACGACGGCTACCTCTTGCGAGATTGCCAATGCCTCAGGCGATGTTTTCGCACGCGCAATTGTCCCCAGAACGTCCGGGAGCCGCACATTCGCCCCGGTGGACGAGCTATCAGCGAGAACAAAAGACAGTTTGAGCACGAGCTCCTGCAGCTTGGGTCCAAAGAGCGCTGAAAAGCCTCCCTGCAGCAAACGCGACTGATAGTCGTAAAACATACGGACACCTAGCCCGAGGTTGACAAGGTGCTCGCGTGACCACACGTTCTCTGACCCGCGCAAGAACGCGCCGCTGGTCCCGTCTCCGTCGTCGCGGGCGCCCATGATTTCGTACATCTCGAACTGGTGCGCGACCAGTGTCTCCACCGTGGTGCGGAGGTATCCCGCCCAGAGGTCATACAGACCGCTGAGTTCCTGGCAGCCGTGAAATTCGGGCTTGGGGGTCAACGGGCCGACGAAGTACTTGGTCAGCAGGCTGCTGACCTCGGGGTTGTTGGTGTGGGCGAGGTTGTCAAATGCCCTGGAACAATCGACACCGGCGTTGGACTTGATGATGAGTGTCCCTCCAGGATGCATAGGCGTAAAATCTGTCACATCATACACATTTCCGTGTACCCCAATCCACATACGGCTCTCCGGGCGATGGCCAGTGTGGCGGGCCAGCTGTGAGAGAGGAATTGTTGGGAGGTTGCACGGCAGCGGTTTCGGCGTCATGAACACGTCGAGCATAAACCGACGCTCCGCGAACGCCCGGTTGACGATCATATCGGATGTCTCGATAGTGGCACTGAAGTGGTTGTAGATGGCCCTGCGGATGCCGTTCATAACCGAGTCGAAGACAGCGACGGATCCGCAGACATACAGGTAGCCGCCGAGCCCGCCCTGTTTTTTGGACATTACCAGCTCCGAGATGATGGCACCTTGCTCGACTATCAGGGCGTCGATGTACCGCGGAGGCATCTGCTTCTCGACCAGGTTGCCCGACTGATCGTAGACCAGGCCTCGCGAGTCGCGGGAGAAGGCCAGGTGGACTTCCATCAGACCGGCTTCGACATACTCGCGGAGCTCATCTTCATAGCAAAACTTCTCCCGTGACTGCACCCCAAGGCAAAGGATGTCCCGGCCCGCAGCGTTGGTTTGAGATGCGAATCGGGCCTGCCAGAAGCTCCGAAATGGAGCAATGCCGCTACCACCAGCAAAATAGGCGCATGGTGCTGCTCTGTCAATGGGGAGTTGGAAGTTCAGGGGCCTGGAAACTCCGATGAGGATATCCTCTTCGTCTTCGATCACTTCATCGGTGGAGTCGATGAATGGATTCAAGAACCCGCTCCCGATGCCGGCGCAGTTGATATCTGCTTCTCCCGCAAACGTGGAACACAGCTTGTACTCGGCGCGGGAAACTGTGAGGTCGGCAGTCAAAGGAAGTAGCTCATCCGAGTAGCTGGAGATTGAGTATGTTCGAGGCACCTCGACGGGAATGAGATCCCCTAGCCAGGAGAAATCGCCGGTCAAATCGAAGGCTTTGTCCCAAATATGAGGATCGGTGTCCGTCACGGCTGCCTGAAGCAAATCGCCGAGTGAGCCTCGAACCGGCCACTCATCGGTCGCCAGCACCTTGATGACTGTGCTTGAAGACGCACGAAGCATGTCGTGAACCTTCAGTGCCAACTCTTTGGTGATGGGTGCGAGGTGTCCTCGTCGCAGGATATCCTTGACCGTCAGGTGGGAGGCTGCGGGACAGCGGGAGACGGTCCCGATATGTTGAGCGAATCTACGCCACGGGCCATCAAGTGCGACCTCGTAATCGAGAAATTCTCCGAGCCCCAGAGCCGCAGCAACTTTGGCGCACTCGGCCCAAGTGTTTAGCGGCATCACAGCGAGTCGATCGCCCGGCTGGAAAGTGATACCTGTGTTTTGCAGGTCGAGCGTCACTCGGGTGATGGACCGGTTTGGATCCGTGTCGACGAACGAGCGGCCTAGAACGCGAGATTTATACCGGCACTCTTCAAAGGTGCCGCGCATCTCGTTGGGTTCGACGACGATGTCACCCCGGTACGGCTCAAGCCGCTCTTTCATGGCTTCGGAGAACTGCTTGTGTGTCTCCTCCCACGGCTTTCCGTTGGGGTCGCTGGATCCAGACAAGCCGTTAGTTTCTGTCCGCCCCGTCTTGCTGGCTATTTCCAGTATGCCGTACACCTTGTAACGATGCGTCCCCATAAAGCCACGCTCCCCCGTGTAAGCTTCCACAATACCATCGAGCACGCCGATGAGCCGAGGATCGCCGGACTGTTTGACAAACTCAGGGATCCGGTAATGGTACTCGATGGCGGCGATGAAGGCCCGGACGTTGGACGGCAGCCACGCTCGCAGGTGCAAACCCTCAGCTCCCAAGAAAGAATCGTACTTCTTCCGGCCGAGAAAGGCATCCATGACAAGAAAGGGCGGGAACTGCAGGCCCGAGGACGCCGGGCACCTCTTGCTGAGTGGTGCTGAGAACTTGCCCCATCGCACCCACTGATGGCCGGGAACATAGTTCTCTCCGGAGCTGGGGTTGGTGTTGATGGTATGGAATGCGTTGGGCATACGCTCGAGGATCTCCTTAAGCCGGATCAGCTCTCGGAGCAGACCCTCGACGTTGCGGTTCATCACATGTTCTTGACAGCTGGCTATGGCGTCCGGACCATGTTGGAATGACGCTTGAATCAGTCAGCATGCATACGCATTATCGCCGTGTGCCTTACCTACCTGATGTAGCAGCGCAGCCTTTTTGGAAGGCCATCTCAGTCCGCTCACCAAAGACCGGCCACCGCATCTCCATGTTTTCAAACCGACCAACATAGGGAAAAGTTGAAGTGGGGTCCTTGAGTTTCATGTTGAAGGAGGACTGGTCGAAGAAGGTGAGGTGAGGAACGGCTCTCCCCAAACGCCTCGAGATCTGCCAGTACGGAAGCGCGATGTTGCGAGGGATCCCGACCAACTCTTCACCCAGATCGTCACCCATATCGCAGTTTGGCCTGTACCGCTTTGGGCTCACCGTAACACCCTCGTTCCCGTCATTCTTCTCTTCGTAGCGGTAGATCGAGCACAACATCCCCAATGCGACCACGGCAGCCCATAACGCCTTATCAGGAATGACGTCCTCGGTTCCGTCCAGAGCTGGCAATGCAACAATCGATTCCCGCACCCTACCCCTGGCCACACAACCTGGGATCCGCTCGCAGAGATCAGACCAGATTCTTCCGGGTGAGTTGGCAAGGGCGCCCGGCGACTCGTTGTAATCAGGTGGGCAGAACCCATGCTCGACGGTTAGGTATCCATCCTTCCATCCCGTCGCCGGACCGATCTCTTCCGCTCGAATCATAACCTGCCGAGCCGGGGCGCCGAGAGCAACAGCGAGGAGGTCGTGTTCTTGAGCATTAAGCTGGTCGATGTCTTTCATTCTGCTGACTTCTTGAGCGGATGGGATGTTTTGATAGAGGATCTCGTTGATGGACTTGCGTTCCCTATGATGCGTGAGAAGACTGTACCAACATCACGGCTAGCATGGAGCCATACCTCATTCGCAGCCATGTTTCCACGTCAACTTCTTTTGGGATCTAGATGACTGTGAGCTCGAGTTGCTAAAGAAATGATGGAACACTAACATCAAAGGCAGCACGGACATCTCCTGGCTGACAGTAGCCCGAGAATGCGCAGCCTCGAGGGCCGATGCGGCTGTTCGGTCGGCTCCCGACGATGGAGCCGGCAGGGCAGTGCCCACCAGCATTGCCGGATACGGGACAAGACCGAGCGAACATTGTGAAATTTAGGGACTGAGAGTGCACTCCGGAAAAACAAAACGATAAACAAGATGTCTATAGCGCCACCAGGGCGGACCACCAGGGCGGGGAACGAAAGGAAAGGTGACGGAGAGCAGCACCGCAGTCCCTCGAAGAAAATGGGACGGACATCATCCCTTGTCGAAGAACTTGGGAGAAAAGAGACGATATATTCTTCGCCAAGGAAACAACATCAGGGGAACCCGAAGATCCATGGCTTCTTGAAAGGGGAAGCCCGGCAGAAGCTTGATCGTAAAATTAGAAGCAGCCACTCAGAGTCCATCTTGGATGCTGAAGAATGGAACCAGCTGTCACGGTCGCGGCTGGAAGAAAGACCCCTCAGGGGTGTGGCTTGGCTGACAGTTTGGGGTCCGAAACGTACCTTAACGCCACCTGCTGGCTTGTCGTGAAAAACCGAGTCTTGGTGAATTGAGAAGAGTTTCAAGTCTGGTTGGGGCGTGGAGCCGGGTCCACTTCAGCAGTTGGGTGGACTGGCCTGTTTGGCGCGTTGAAAAGGGGCCAGAACGACCAACCAATCCGCCTCGTTCTGCTGCTGCCAAGTGCCGCAGACATAGCCTCAATTCACGGTTGGCACTGGCGCAAACTAACAAACGCTAGCATCGAACCTTAAAACTTAAAAATGGACGATTCCGCCAACCTCACTGGACCGGCCACTTCCCGGCCGACAACACGGGTTGCAGAGACTTTTGTCACACCGCGCGGCAATCGCAAACAAGCCCGGAAAGACAGAAGAAGCAGGAGCGGCCATGTGTGATGTGGGAGTTGCGTGTGTCAATCAGAGACATTGTGTTGTCGGCCCCTCCCGATTGGTGCCGAGCTGCCAAAACCGCCGCCAAGTCCTGCCAAGCAACGCCAGAGTCTCAAAATCAACGTCGACATTGACCTCGAGAGAGGATGGCGCTGAGAAAATGGGTCCTACGTAACTGTTCAGCTCGATGTTCTATCTTGCTGGCAGAAAGGTGATGAGTCTTTTGCGACGAAAAAGTCGGCCCGGAAGACACCAATTCGAAACCCGGAGCAAAACGTGCTCCGTGATCACATCTGACATCTTCTGCTGGAGAAGCCAGTGGTAGATTCAACCACACTGCTTTTGCTATGTACCTTGGTAAGTAATCGGTGCAAGCATGATCCGTGTAAGGAACGTACGCTTCACCCACCACTGTCTTGGCAGAGACTGGAGTCCTAGGTGCGAATAGAGGACAAGCACTCCAACCAATCAGAGGGCGTGTGGCTCAGTTGGTAGAGCGTTCGCTTAGCATACTCTCCTGTATGCGAAAGGTCCTGGGTTCGATTCCCAGCTCGTCCAAGTCTTCCTTTTTGCTCCGTCTTGCCCGACGACAAGTGCCACGAGAAGATGAGGCAGAGTCACGTGATGACGCGTGACGATGTCTGGAAAGACCAGGCTGCTGCAGCTGTTCAGTGCCCCACCTACTAATTGCAGAAGACGCCGTCTTCCAAGGTGTTCATGCCCTAATCACATGCAAAAAGATCGGAATTGCAGCATAGGGTGCTTACTTAGCTAGTTCGAACATATTTGGTTTATTTTTTTCTTCCTTCGCTCTCTGTCGTTCTCAGCAGCCGTATTTTGCAGAAACATGATGGACCTTGATCGCTTCACCTCGTGCCTGGTACCCCACGTCTGCGGCAGATTGATCGAATCGGGATTAGCGCCGTTTCCGGAATTTTCTCTTCCCCGCAACGCGTCTCAGCGCGTTGTCTGAAAACTTCTCTCCAAATCAGGAACACTTCATCACGCACGGCACTTTCCGCATCCGCCACCGCTTTGCGCAAGATGAAATACGTTCTTGTTTCTGGAGGTCAGTCAATAAGCAGTGTGTCTGGGTGTGCGGCGCGAGGACGAGACTGACATCGGTCGCACAGGTGTCATTTCCGGTGTTGGCAAGGGCATTATCGCCTCCAGCACCGGTCTCCTGCTCAAGACCAAGGGTCTGACAGTAACCAGTATCAAGATGTAGGCAACACTGACCGGCGATGGGACGGTCACGGCTAAATTGAATCAGTGACCCGTACATAAATATCGATGCAGGGACAATGGCACCGACGGAGTGAGTCGAGGTCCAATGACCCTGTCAAGGTTTGCCGTTCTGACTGGGAGAGTATAGACATGGTGAAGTCTACGTAACGGATGACGGCGGCGAGGTATGCTTGCTCATACCTACTTACCCGAGGCATCGCTAACAGGTTAGATGGATCTGGATCTCGGCAACTATGAACGTTATCTGCTCACCACCCTCTCCCGGGACCACAACATCACCACGGGGAAGGTCTACCAATCAGTGATCGAGAAGGAGCGCCGGGGCGATTATCTTGGCAAGACAGTTCAAGTGTACGTCCTCCGAATGCCACCCTTCGGGTGATTGTTAATGATGGTAGGGTGCCTCATGTCACCAACGCCATCCAAGACTGGATCGAGCGTGTTGCCAGAATCCCCGTGGATGAGTCTGGGTGCGAGCCAGATGTGTGCGTTATCGAGCTAGGTGAGTTGCACTTGCACCCCGGGCAACACACAACTAACGCATTGAAGGCGGAACCATTGGTGATATTGAGAGCGCACCCTTCATCTACGCCATCAGCCAACTCCAAAGAAGAGTAGGCAAGGGAAACTTCGTGCAGATCATGGTTGCGTACGTTCCCGTAGTTGGCGAACAGAAGACCAAACCTACACAGAGAGCCGTCAGCGACTCGCGGCAGTCGGGCCTCAACCCTGACCTGGTACGTTTTCATGTCTGATGAAATCCGGGGCTGACATTCGTAGATTGCTTGCCGGTGCGAGCAACCCTTGGAGAACAGCACGATCCAGAAGATCGCCAACACGTGCCAAGTGGATGAAAAGCAAGTCATTGCTGTTCATAACGTGTCAACGACGTACCATGTACCGTTGCTTCTCGACAAACAGAAGCTGCTCGACACTCTTTGGCCTCTCCTGGACATCCCGTCGATCCACCGGTCGCCTGAGAAGATTGAGAAGGGAAGTGCGATGTGGAAGGAGTGGGTGGGCCTTGCCCGTGGCCAGGATTTCGCATCCGAGACCGTCACGATTGCGCTAGTCGGGAAGTATACGTCCCTTCACGACGCGTATATCAGCGTCTCCAAAGCTCTCGAGCACTCGGCTATGTACTGTCGCAAGAGGCTTGACCTGATTTGGGTGGACTCATCCCATCTCGAGGATGTGACGCTGGAGGATTCCCCGGCCGACTTCCACAAGGCCTGGCATGTTGTTTGCACGGCCGATGCGAGTGAGTAGTGACCACTCCCCTTTGCGTTTGTCTCTAACCTCTGTAGTCTTGGTCCCTGGAGGGTTCGGTGTCCGAGGAACGGCCGGTATGATCAAAGCGATCAACTGGGCCCGCACGAAGAATGTTCCGTTCCTCGGTATCTGCCTCGGTTTCCAGCTGGCTGTCATTGAGTTTGCCACCAATGTCGCCGGTATAGAAGACGCCGGCAGCGAGGAATTGCACCCCAATGCCAAGAACCACGTCATCGTGTACATGCCCGAGATCGACAAGACAAAGATGGGCGGCACCATGCGGTTGGGCAAGCACCCCTGCATCTTCCAAGAGGGTACCGAGTGGTCGCGAATCCGGGCACTCTATGGGAAGGCACCGCAGATCGAGGAGAGGCACAGGCACCGCTATGAGGTCAACCCGGACCTGATCCCGGGGCTGGAAGCGGCCGGCCTCAACTTCATTGGCAAGGACACCAAGGGTGAGCGGATGGAAATCATCGAGCTCAAGGATCACCCCTGGTTTGTCGGCGTGCAGGCGCATCCAGAATTCCTTAGCCGAGTGCTGTCGCCCAGCAAGTTCTTCCTGGGCTTCTTTGCTGCGGCGGCAGGGTGTCTGGAGGATGTGACGAAGAGGCTGAACCAGGCTTGATGATAGGCTAGGCGTACAGGTTCCCAGCGGAATGTGGTCCGACAGCGATAGACATTACCCCGATAGATTTGAATTTTACGTTGCTTTACGATAGCATTTCCGGACCCTCCAACGTTAATGATACTTGCGGGTGGTGCGTGAAGGACTTGCTAACCGCGAGTGGCCGTCTTTCGGTCACTGTCAGCAATGCAAAAGCGTGCCAAAGCCCCTGAAGGCCAAGAAAACGTCACACGGAGGCCATCATATCTGCTTGATCCATGGGACTGATGGGTAGTCAAGGCTGCTCCGTAAATCGACTCAAGCCAACAAAACATAATCCGGGTTCACCTTCCGGGCACCGTGTCACCAGGAGGATCCTCGAAGCGAGAGAACGCAGGAACACGAACAGCTCCGATCGTTGATTGGCCGTCAGAATGAACCACCAACTGCTGGCAGCACGGTGAATCCTTCCGAGGCTTGGCCACTCTGAGCTGCCTGTCGTCTTCTTTTTCTTCGTCACTCGTGTCACCTTCCCGGTCCATGTGTAATTCTCAAACAATAAAAATTCGTAGGTAACCACGCCGAGGCGGTGCTTAGCCTAAAGCATGGGCTGCAAAATGGGTCATATGGAGAGAGGCACAGAACCAACAAGATTACAAGGTGTTTAATTCGGTTGTCTGTTTTGCCATCCACTCGCTGGTCTGGACGCGCCGGTGAGTGGTGTTGTTGTCTGCTTTACTTCATCTCGTTGGCTTTCGGGTTCATTTTTGTTGGCTCATGGTTAGTGTTGATGCATTGCCGCTGCATCACGTCTACTGCCACTGTCGCCGGGTGTATAGGGCTGATGAGTTTCTCCTCCACGCTTCTCGAGGTAATATACTAATAAAATGACAATCACCGTAACCGCTATCAAACACGCAATTTTGAACGACACAACGCAACAAGCGGGCGTGTGGGTGACTTGAGGCGCTGGCTTGACGCTTTCGAAAAGGCGGGGTGATGCAATCGCCCGTGACAAAATGGCGGGGAAGGACACCATACGAAAATGCAACCTTCCCTGAGAGACGAGCGGAATTCCGCAGTGGTGCCTGGCGAGTAATAAGTAAATCTGCCCTGTCCCCGTGTAACCCATCCCGGGTCGTCGGGTTTGTGTTGCGATGACGACGGATGAACCGGGCGAAAAAAGGAGGGGCAATTTTAGCGTTCCCACCACCACAAGGCGTTGGGCGTTCCCGAAAAGGGGTCGTCGCTTGCGACCGCGCGAACCTGGGTTGGGGAAAGCCTCGCTTGCTCACCGCGGGCCGGGCACTCCCTAAGACAGACACTACTCTAGCGTCGATCGTTTCCTTTTCTTAGCGTAACGACTTTTTCAAGGTCTAGCGCAGGCTGGGCAACTTTTGTTTTTTTTCTCCTTGGAAGTGTCGCTTATCAGTCTCAACTTGTCTTTGTCTTTTTGCAGCCAGACGCAGGAGACGTGAGTTGTTTTTTTTTTCTTTTCGAGTGGGCACGGTGGGGGGAAGGATTGGTCGCATCGTGGCGACGTCAGCGCGGTGAAATTGTTCTGTTCCTGCAGCAGCCGCACACCCATCGGACCAAGATGCGACGGGGATGGGCTATTAAAAACAGCTGAGAAATCGGATGGGATGGAGGGGGGATGGACGGCTGCGGGGTGAACCATGGCATTGTCGTGATCGGTTCGCAATGTCACGCGGAGCAGCTGCCAATGGGCTTTAAGGCTGGACCGGGGATTGAGCCAAGCACGACGCCCCTGTCGCCTTTAATTTCGATGGGCTGCCAACCCGTCCCTTTTGGGCCTAGACACAGGCACGGCAGCAAATCGGCCACTTGAAGCCGGGGAAAACCACCGAGCGGCTCCATGACCAACTGTGGAAAATACGATGGCGGTGCCTGGCCAGGACCCCGACGAGCCAGGGCGTCCACACGTGCGGGACGGGCGGACGGGATGTCGGTGGGAAGTGCGTGGGAGAATAATAAGATGCAGATCCCCGGGCGGCGCGAGGCAGGCACGCAGCAGGTCATCATCCGTCGATCTCGCCCGAGACGCAGTCACTCGTTTTCACCTCCCAGCGCCCGCCCCGGGCACCTTTGCCTGAAGGTCGCCCAGCATGCGCAGCCATTCGTTCCAGTCGCTCCTTTTCTCCGGCCTGGTCTCGGCCTCGGCCGCCGCTGCCGGCGCCGACGTGCTGACCAGTCGCCCGACCCCGAAGCTCGTCACCGTCTGGGTCGAGAGCACCGTCACCACCTGTCCGCTCCCGACGCCGCCTCCGCCCCCCTGCTCCGCCGTCCCCCCGACCAGCACCCTGACTCTGTCGTCCATCGTCACCATCACGTCGGGCGCCCCTGGCGGCGGTCATCCTCATCCCAGCTGGAGTGGTTCCTGGCCGCCGCATTCTCCGAGTGGAGGCCACGGTTCCGTCCCGTGGTCGTCTGTCTCCAGTGCCAGTTCCTCGTCTTCTTCTTCAAGTGCTACCTCCTCGGTTTGGACCTGGCCAACGTCTGGCCACTCTGGTTCGTCGACCGCTGAGACGAGCCCATCTTCCACCGAGACGTGGCCTACCTCTAGCGGTAGCCCGACATTGCCGACATGGCCTACCTCCAGTGGTAGCTCAACATGGCCTACATCCAGCCATGGGGGTGAGCTGCCCACATGGCCAACCCATGGTTCGTCTACATCGACGGTAGAGACGAGTGTCTCGTCGACCAAGACGTGGCCTTCCGGCTCATGGTCATCCTCTGCCACTAGCGGCACGAGCACGTCCGAATCCTGGCCATCCACGTCGACAAGCACAGCCTCGGCCACTCCTTCGAGCCCGTCTTCCACGCAGTCGAGCACGGGGTGGAGCACGACCACTCCGTCAACGACGACCACGTCAACTTGGACCTCGACCACCTCGTCCACTACCTCAACGTCCACCACTTCGACGTCGACTTGGACGTCCACTAGCCACAGCTCCACTTGGACGTCTACGTCGACCTCGACAACCAGCACTTCAACCACCAGCACGTCGACTACGAGCACCTCAACCAGCCACTCGACCACCTCAACCTGGACATCGACCACCGCCACCTCGACGAGCCACTCGACCACCCAGAGCTCGACGTGGTCGACTACCAGCCATTCCACGACGAGCACTACCTCGACGTCGACTACCCACACCTCCACTTCAACCACGGCCACCCCGCCCAGCTGCACTGACTACTGGCTCGGCACGATCAAGCACCAAGGTCTGGCTCCTTACTCTGGCAATTCTACTTACCAGGTCTTCCGTAACGTCAAGGACTACGGTGCGAAGGGTGATGGTTCCACTGATGACACCGACGCTATCAACAAGGCTATCAGCGATGGTAACCGTTGTGCGCCCACCCGGGGAGCATGCACCGGCAGCACCGTGACGCCGGCTCTCGTTTACTTCCCTCCTGGCACCTATGTAGTCTCAAAACCCATCATCATGTATTATTACACGAGCCTCATCGGCAATCCGTCGTGTCTCCCCACCATCAAAGCCACTGCAGGCTTTTTCGGCCGCTGGGTGCTCGACAGCAACCAGTACCAGACCGACGGCAAGCTGGGCTGGGGAGCCACCAATGTCTTCTTCCGTCAGGTGGCCAATTTCATCTTTGATCTGACCCAGCCCACCAACGGTGGATTCGAAGCCCTGTCTGCGATCCACTGGCCCAGCTCCCAGGCGACCTCGCTCAGCAACATTGTCATCCACCTGAACAAGGACAAGACGGTCCCGCAGCAGGGCATCTTCATCGAGGAAGGATCCGGCGGCTTTGTCGGCGATATCGTCATCGACGGTGGATGGCACGCCCTGGAGGTTGGCAACCAGCAGTTCACATTCCGGAACATTTCCATCAGCAACTCGGGTACTGCCGTCAAGCAGAGCTGGTCGTGGGGCTGGACATACCAGGAGATCAAGATCAACAAGTGCGACATCGGCTTCGATATCGCCAACGATGCCGGAAGTGTCGGTTCCATTACGGTCCTGGACAGTGAAATCGCAAACACGCCGGTCGGTATCAACTTCGGTGTCGGTTCTTCTGCTCCGCCGGTGTCCAATAATATCATCATCGAAAACCTCAAGCTCAACAACGTGCCGACTGCCGTCCAGGGACCCTCTGGCACCGTTCTCTCCGGGTCTGCCGGCGCGGTGACCATCCCTGCCTGGGGCCGCGGCAATTCTTATACCGCGAATTCCGGCCCCTCAGCCTTTCAAGGCAGCTTCACTCGCCACAGCCGCCCGTCCGACCTCCTCGCCGGATCGGTCTACTACACACGATCGAAGCCGCAGTACGAGTCCGAGCCGCTCTCTAACATCCTCTCGGCCCGGACTGCCGGTGCCAAGGGCGACGGCGTGACTGACGATACCCTTGTCTTGAACACGCTCTTCGCCCTCGCCGCATCTACCGGTAAAGTTGTCTTCCTCGATGCCGGTTACTACCTGGTCACCAGCACCATCAAGATCCCAGCCGGCTCAAGGGTTACGGGCGAAGGCTACCCCATCATCCTTTCGTCGGGTGCCTTCTTCAACGATGCCACCAAGCCCCAGCCCGTGGTGCAGATCGGCAAACAGGGCGACCAAGGCTCGATCGAGTGGTCCAACGCCATCGTCTCGACCAAGGGTGCCCAGGCTGGCGCTATTCTCATTGAGTACAACCTCAAGTCCCCGAAGAGCGCCCCGTCGGGTCTCTGGGACGTGCACGTCCGCATCGGCGGGTTCGCCGGCTCGGATCTTCAGTTCGCACAGTGCCAGAAGACGCCCGGCACCACTATCACGTCGGCCAACCTGCAGAAGGAGTGCATCTCGGGTTTCCTGTCAGTGCACGTGACAAAACAGTCGTCGGGCCTGCTGATGGAGAACTGCTGGATCTGGGTGGCCGACCACGACCTCGAGATCGGCGCGAACAACCAGCAGATCACCATCTACGCCGGCCGCGGCCTGCTGATCGAGAGCACCGCGGGCGACATCTGGCTGTACGGCACCGCCGTTGAACATCACCAGCTGTACGAGTACCAGCTCGTCGGTACGCAGGACATCGTCATGGGCCAGATCCAGACCGAGACGGCGTACTACCAGCGCAACCCGGACGCGACGATTCCCTTTGCCGCCGTGCCCCAGTACAGCGACCCCGTATTCTCGGCGGGCGATTCCGGCTGGGGTCTGCGGGTCGTCGACAGCAAGGATATCATCGTGTACGGCGCCGGCCTGTACAGCTTCTTCAACAACTACTCGACCAGCTGCAGCGACCAGGGCAACGGGTCGACGTGCCAGAAGCGGATTTTCAGTGTAGAGGGCGACTCGAAGATTAGTGTGTATAACCTCAACACGGTCGGGACGACGCGCATGTTTACCGTGGACGGGGTCGACAAGGCGAGCTATGCGGATAACAACGACGGGTTTGTGCAGACGATTGCCAAGGTCCAGATTCCGTCGTAGTTTAATTACCCTTTTTTTTCTGTGTCAGAGTCTCTTTTTTCTGGAAATGGGTTCTTTGGGTAGAGGAATGGATGGGATTTTGGGGGATTTGATGACGAGATGATTTTTATGGCGGTTGGGAGTGGGACAGAAGATTGGAACGGACGGAAGATACCTCTTACTCTCTTGTGTGCGCTAATACGGCATACCTACCGTGCATACGTCGCTAGTCTACCTAGCCTGTAGTCTTAATTCCATTTTTCTTGCCTCGAGTTCCTGTTAGATAGAAATTGAGACTTTGTCGCATGGTCTGTGGCGTGGTGCAGTCGATGCAGTGGGTCCGGCTTGGGTTGGCAAACATGTTTTGGCTGTGGCTCATCGCGCTGTGACAAGCACGTGTCCCGCCACCGAGTCAAAAGCCAATCGAGGTTGGCGCGCACGGGTCTTAGGGCTGGACTGCTAAAGTGATTACATAATAATGAAGTAAAACAGCTTTACAATTAACATTAATTAGCAATTATAATAGGAAGATATATACAATAATAAAAAATAAACTCTAAAAGGTTGTATAATTATTAAAAAAAATTAAAAAAAAAAAAACAAAACCTAACTTTTTTATCGTTAAATTTTTATAATTTTAATATTCTTCGTAAAATACATTTACAAGTCGTGCTTTTTTTCTTCAAATAATGTTTAAAATTAATAGTGCTAAATTACTTAGAAATTAGCTGGCTGGAGTATTCGCTATGCCGTTATTACATTCTCTTTCCAGTACTCTGTGAAGTACCTTAAGGTTCAAATTTTCATACGTTCCAAATTCTAACCAATTTGCCAACTCACTATTTCCAACCAACAACCCAGCCCCGGGCCGTTACAATTGCGCAAACCTAGCCACGCCGGTAGCCATCAATTGAGCGCACTTTTCTATTTAGAAAACTGACGCGCCGCCGGCCTTTACTAGCGCGACGCGGGCCGACCGACCAAAACTCTACGCGCCGCATCGGCCACCGCAGCCAAGTCGCCGGCCAATTGCGCCCGCCCGCGCCGCCCGGAGCCCAACAAAGATGCCGCCTCACGTGTCCGAGTCGGAGGACGACGGCTCGGGCGACTCAGACGCCGAGTACAGCTCCGATGACGGCTTTGGCGCCGTCGACCAGCAGCTGCAGGGCGACCAGCTCGGCTCCGGATACGCGGCCAACTACTTTGTCGACGCCGACGAGAAGCAGACTAAAAAGCCGCAGGTCGTGCACGTCGAGGGGAAGCTGGTCAACCGGGCCCCGAAGCGGTCTGCCACCGACAGCCATGAAAGCAACGGGCAGCCTGCCAAGAGCCGGCGGGCGAATAACAAGTCGTCTGAGGATCTGGCTGCGCTCGCCGAGTACATCAAGCCCGAGGAGGTGTTTGCTCCGGAGTTGTACGAGGCCATCTACGGCGGTGCGGATGCCGAGCCTGCGTTCCAGACGCAACTGACGGCGGGGGTTCCGCTGCATCCGGCTTTTCAGCAGCAGCTTCAGGTTAAAAATAAGCAGACACAAGCAGCTGGGCCACTTAGTGTGTTTCGTCCCCCCCTCTGAATAGAAATGAAAGCTAATAATAATGTCCAAGCCGCCGGCCAGCTCCTCCGCCAGCAGCACCCCAGCATGATCCCGCACAAGACAGACGCGCTCGTCTACCGCACGCTCGCGGGCCGGCCCATCAAGCGCGTGCCCGTGATCGCGCGGCCCAAGGGCTGGAATAACATCAAGCCGCAGAACCTGCCGGCCTATCTGATCTAGGCCTGCGGGACCGAGCTGCCGCCCGAGAAGGCGTGTGCGCGGTGCCAGCGCGGGCTCGGCGTGTTTGGGACTGCGTGTGTTGTTGTCAGCGACGACGCCGATGTCGCGCTCGTGGGACACGTGGGCGAGACGTGTGGGAATTGCTGGTACAGCCGGAATGGGTGCCAATGCACGCTGCGGGAGCACCATGTTCCGCTTAGTAAGTTGTCGAGATCTGGTATTTTGTGTCGGGGTCTGACTTTGGTGTAGATTACTATAAAGCGCGCAGGGAGAAGAAGGAGGAGGAGGAGGCTGCTGCGGGCTCGTCGGTCGTCGAGGCCGAGACGAACGTGAAGACGAGAGCTATGGGCTCGGCGGAGAAGCCTCCTCCGGCCGCGGCGACCGCGTCACCGGCTGGTGCCGTGGTGGCGGGGAAGGCGCAGGTGGAGATGGCGCCGACACAATCGCTTGATAGTCGCGTGGTCGGGTGGATGAATCAGTATGCGGGTATGTCGATGCGCGGGCTTCTGGCTGAGCAGAAGCAGCTGCTGGAGTGGCAGGAGGACGTCATGACGCGACTGCTGGCTATGAATCGGATTTTATCGGAGCGGCAGGACGGGTCGACGCGGTGATTTAGTTACCGCGCGATTTTGGGGCGGCAGCATTTGGCGCGGGTTCATGGTTCCTATGCGGATTATTTCGGTGGCGGCGGTGTATGATGGGCGGTGCTGGTGCATTAGGTCAGGAGAACATGCCGATATGACATTTGGTGTTTTGGGATCTGGAATCGTAAGAGCGATAGCATCGTTTTCAGGTTGAGTTTCTATCCACGTACATGAGGAAAATCCCGTTCTCAAGTCCTCTACTTTAAACTCCGGCTTCATCTCAGCCGTAACATTCGTACGACTCTCAATGGAGTCGTTGGCCTGGCAAGTATCTCAGACCAGGTCTGCCGATACCATATCAACCAGTCTGGCTTCGTAAACGCATTCTGGCAAGAGAACGAAGTCTTGTCGAAAAAAAGGTGTGGAACGGAGTTCGAGAATGCCATTCTGTGCGCAGCGCAAGTCGAACCCTCTCCGGAAACTACTGCGCCCTGAGGTGGGTGCCTATCCGGCTTGCCGGGAATACAAGAAATGCCTTGGTGACACTGAGTAGTTTAAACTCGTCGTTGTTCAATTCCCGGTGATTGGGCAGACAGTTATGTCAAGCGTGACTGCACTGCATGTGGTCTGCCTTGCAGCAAGGTCAGCCACTGCGCACCAAAGTCCTAGCGGGATGCCTCCCATCAGTTGAGTCAACTGAACCTCGCTCATTCATCAAACATCATCATTCAACACCATTTCCCCGCAACATACCCATCATCCCCATCACCGCACGTCATCACCATCCATTTCTCCATCACTTCACACACCACGAACAATGGCATCAACCGCCACGGCCGACCAAGTCCAACCCCCCGCGACCACTCCGCCATCAACACCACCCAAACCCGCCGACGCCAACAACAACCCAACAACCCCGGCCGACCATATATCCCCCGCCGCTCCCACCAACGACCCAACCCTCGCCGACGACATACCCACCACTCCCATCAACAACCCAAGAACCCTCGCCGGCCACGCACCACCCCGCTACACAGTCAACCTCTCCGACCCCCCATCGCACCGCTACGACGCCATAATAAACTCAATGCGCCCGTCCCTCCAGCGCGCCAACCTCCCAGGACAATTCACCTCCCTCCTCGACGTAATGCTCTCCTCCCTCCCCCGCGCTTTACGGCGACTCATCCACTCTTTATCAAAACTCATCCTCCGGCGCGTCCACTCGTCCGAACAAACCGCCGAGATACGCGGGATTTCTCGCGAATCAGGCATCCCCATGCACATCCTCGTCGCGCTGAATGTGCTCCTCGATGTGCTCCTGGGGTGTACGAGCGGCGGGGTGCGGTGTGCTGGGCGGGTGGTGCATTTCCGGACGCTGGATTGGGAGATGGATCCGCTTAGGGAGTTGGTTGTCGAGATTGATTATGTGAACGACGACAAAGAGGTGGTGGCGAGTACGGTTGGGTATTTGGGGTATGTGGGTGTGCTCACGGGCGTAAGGAGGGGGTTGAGTGTTAGTTTGAATTATCGGGCGTGGCATTCGAGGGATACATTGCGACAAAGGGTGGCGTTTCGGTGGCATCAGGCTATGGTGGTGCTGGGGAGACGGCCGGCGGTTTCGTCGGTTTTGAGGGGGTTGGTTTTTTGTTCCCCAGGGGAGGGATTCGCACAACGGGGCGAGGAAGGAGAGAAAGAACGGGAGTTGTCGGAGCAGTCGATCGACGAGATTGTCAAGTATCTGGAAGATGTCCCCTCCACGGCCGCCTACCTCATCCTCTGCACGCCGTCCCGCGTGTATTCTCTGGAGAAAGACAATCGGCATGCCGTTGCGGTTCATACGGACTCGTACTTTTTGGCGACCTGCAACCACGACGTGGCCGACGAGGCACACCCTTCGTCCCTTGCACACGCGAATGCCGTGGAGGGGATGGAGGCGCTCGTGGAGGACTCGATCGAGCGCAAGACGGCGGTGAGACGAGCGTGGGAGCGGGAGGTTGAACTACTGGGGAAAGGGGAGAGCGACGAGGAAGGTGTGGATATGGACGCTGTGGTGCGCATGGTTCAGCTCGAGGGGATTAGCAACGAGATGACGCACTATGCTGTGGTCATGGATTCGCGGGACGGAAAGGTGTTGTGGAGGAGGGCGTATGAGGTTGGGGAGCTGGGGGGCGGGAGCGAGAGTGAGAGTGAGAGGGACAGTGAGAGTGAGTGATGAATTACGGTATTTTCTCGTTCAGCCTTCACGGTTACTTCTCTCATAACATGCCCACATGATTACTAGAACTGGATACCAGAGAACCTCTGCTATTTCCCTAGATAGTTTACATCTACCGCACCTCCAACGTCTCGATCCGGCCAAAGCTTTCTGCTGGCACAAGACAAAAAAGCCCCCACACATGACAGGTGGCAATATGCGCGAAGAAATCCCGGTTCTTCCTCAGCATAACTGGCGAGTTGCTCTGGCTGAGCACGCATAGCACATCGCCCTCTAAAATCCCAGCCCACGCTGGAATCACGCCGATATATCCCTTTGCAGTCTCGAAAAACGTCTGAGGGAGAATGACATCTAGGTGCGTCTTCAGAGCCATATACCGCGTCGCCAGCTCGCCGTAGTCCTCGAGCCCTGCCAGTTCCGAACCACCGTCCTGCATCAACAGCCCCAGCCAGCCGGCGTGCAGCTCCTCGTCAGGAACCTGGTCCAGCCCAAACGTCGTCCGCAGCGAATGCGCAAAGGCCATCCCAGAGGATGTATCGAGTCCCAACCTGTCCAAAATACCCTGGTACTCGTCCCGTGGACGCCGGTAGGACCCGATCCCGCGCACGAGTAGCGCCACCAGCGCCCAGGCGTAATGCAGGTTCAAGACGTGATTCTTGAGCTCTCGCGGTCCCGCCAGCTTGACCGACAGGGCGTGCAGTACGGCATTGATGGTGGGAGCCCCGGTCGGGTAGACCGGCCGTCTAGACACAAGATCCAGAATGGTGTCCAGGAAACTGTCCTGGTCGCTCCAGTTCTCAAACACCGACACGACCGTGTCAACCTGGACGCCGCTGGCAAAGAGGCTCGAGTTCTCGATGCGTCCGCCCTCGGTGTCCGGGGGGAACTCGACGAGCGCGGAGGGAGCATGGCCAATCATGAAAACCGGGTGGTTCTCGGAGAGAAAGGGGTAGTGCGGCGCGAAGGACGGAAACTGCGCATCCCCGTACCGCGACACGAGCCCCTGGCCCGCAAAGGTCAAAAAGCCCAGCTCGCGAAGGCCCGCCCCCCTGAAGCCTTTCGTCCACGCGGCGGCGTAATCGGTGAATACTCTGCTCAGCGGGGCCGAGTAGTCCACCTTTATGGCCGAGATCCTCGACACGCCGAGCAGTCCGTAGATCAGGTCTCGCGGGTTCGACGCCCGCAGGTGGCTGCCGCTGAACGAGTTGATCCACCCGTCGATGCTGTCCGTCGACGTCGCCTTCATGCGCTTCGCGCGACACGCCGCCAGAACTCTATCCATGGCCTGGGTTGTGATCTTGCTGCTCGTGAGCAGGTCCAGGACGGCAGGATGCAGAAAAGACGGGCGGCGGGCGAAATAGTCGCTGTAATTCAACCGGCAGACCCAGAGCGTGAAGGCCTCGAGGTGTGGTAGCCGGACGGAAGCTGTGTCGCTCACGACGAGCATGGTCGGTGACAGGACGATCTCCTGGAAGATCCACGCGCGCTCCCACAGGGGCAGGTTGAGCAGATGGTGGATTGCCGCCCAGGTTGGGTTGACCAAAGAGACGTTGGGGTCCGTCTCGGCATATTCCTTGGTGTAAAGTGCAGGGTACTTTTCCATCCATGCCAGGAACGAGGCCGGGTCGATGCCCGCGTTGCTGTTGCCCCAGGTCGCGATGCCCGCCGGATGAGCGCGCAGCTCGGCGCCGATGATGTCTAGAGTGGTCATGGCCAGCCGGAGGGGTTCGGTGTCCCTGCCGGCGTAGCCGATGGCGAGCTCGGCCGCCTCGTAGATGTACTTCATCTGCGGCACGTGGTGGTTGCACTCCTCCACGTTTTGCTGGTCGATGCAGATGGCGTCGGCCCAGAGCCGGAAGTCCTGGGGTGGTCGATGGGGAAACGCGCTGAGCCCGTGGCGCTGCGCCGCGCGGAGGGCAGAGGCGAGGGACTCGGTGATTCTGAAGCGGCAGCCATCGACGGTCACGTCTTCGTAGGTGTGCGGGTGGTGGCCCCAGACGTATGAAAGTGCGACGAACTTGGCGTGCTGGAGTTGGACCGTGTGCACTTTCAAACGGATTTCCGCGTCGCCTGCGGACGAGATGAACTCTAGCAGGCGGATCTCGAGCGGATCGGTAAGGAGAGGGGTGTAAACATAGGGCGCTGTCATTGCTTCTGTCGAGTAAGCAAGTGGTTTGTTCTTGTCGTCCGTCTTCGGACCGTCGAGAATTGAGTCACAATTTTGTAGAGTAACTCTAGGTACCTGCATTTGTACTGGCTACGTCGGCGGGAGGGATCCGATTGGGGGTTATGCATCCCAAGCCAATAGTGGATGCCGTGTTTCTGATCCTCTCATCCTAGTTCCGGATGGCTCCAAAGTTCCTTAGGATTAATGCCAGGATTAAAATGAATGGGGATTGTGAATTGAGAATCGTCTCGGATAACCAAACTGTTACTACAGCCTGATTGTCTGCAACGAATCTAAACATACGGGATTTCATTTTCGTTCGTAATCCAGATCTGGGGTGAGTTGGAGGTGAGCTGTCGCTGATTTGTCCCAAGTTTATGACAAGTTTATTCTGATTTCCCCCTAAGTTAGGGTAATCCAGTAGACTCTATACCGCTGCCGTACAGCCTGAGAGGCCCCTTTTCAGTTCCCCTGCGACATAATCAAGAGATTGTTCATCTTGGGATTAAGGTTTCGGACGAAAATATTGTAATTTAGGTAGTAATCTTTGCTGGAAATCCCATTTACATGCTTCGATGCAGGCCGGTCTGGTCGTCGCACGGGGGTGGTAGGCACCGCTCTTGGGGCGTACGCGCTTTTATCGTTGCGCGTACTTTTAGTCGTGGTAGGTACTTCTAGCCGTACTCCTAATCGCCAGCTGGTTAAGACCCCTACTGGCCCGCTGCAAAGTGCCAAATGCTCGTTCTTGCTACCCATCCTTCAACCAATCCAAGGGCTCGCATCACTGCAGACCGAGGACCAGAACTTGGTGACACTTGTCGGGCGAGGTACACTTCTCGTGGTGTTTTGGCCAAGATTATACGCTCGCCTTTTCAGCCTTCTCCCACCCTAAAACTTCTCTGTGGCACCCACGCAACGTAGACCGGAGGTGGGCTCTTAATCACGCTCAAAAAGATGAGCCAACCGGGTGCTGCAGGGCATGCACTCGATGGGGTCCGAATCAGGTGGCCTGTGGCTGTGTGTATTTTCCTGGCTTCAGGCTAAGTAGGTCATGGAACGGGTTGTTTTGCGCCCCTCGCTCCCAACTCTTCTTGATGAGCGGATATTAAAGGGCTGAGCCACGCGGGTCGTCAGGCAGGCAGCTGGCACTGTTGGAAAAGGTAGTTATTATACAGGAACTTCTGATGTCGAGCCAAGCCTGCTCATTTTACAACGTTGGTCTTGTACGAGAAGTCTTCCCGCTTTCCATCTGCACGGCCTACTCTCCTAATAACCATGACACTCCCATTGCCACCACTATCGGTCGGAGAGGCGGCGGCTCTGATTAACGTTGGATTGTTCCTTCGTCTGTGATTCCGATTTACCCTGGGGCATGAAAGCCGTATAGACGCCCAGCTAATAATGCTCGCACAGTCCGAGTCACTCTACCGCTCCTTCAGGGGGCTGTGTTGCTAGGCACTCTAGAGCACGAGAAGACGGCGGCGACCTGGTACGAAGCTCCCAGCTACTCCTTTTCGCTGCATCAAAATTTGTCCTTCAAACTTACTTGTGGCCCCACAAAGGACGGTGTTGCCCAAGATAGTGTACTCGAGCTACCTTCCTCAAATTCTTCGAACGGATTCGGCCGCTGGGTTCAGCGACGGCGTTAGTTTGAGGGTGTCGGTTATGGTTTACGTGTCTCTCTTCACGACAATAATACTTGGCACCGCTCAGGTTTTGTCACCCATTGGACTTGGCGAAGTTGCTCTGTCAGGCCACACGGTGAACGCGACCTTTGCATACGTTCCGGACCCGTCTGTGTTGGGTATGGCCACACTCGGCCGCGAGTCCTACGCTCTGTCGCGCGGCTGCGGCAAGGGGGCGTATAAGCCGTGCCCTGGTATCGTTTCCACCGCCGGACCCGAAGAACAACAGGATTCTCAGGTGGTATTCACGACAACCGTCCCAACGAATATCACCGAGTGTTTCGGCAGCGGAACATCTTCCCCAGGCGACCTGCGCTCGAGCTCGTTCGACATCCACTTTCGTCAGTTCTCCGCCCAGTTGATGGTTTCAAATACGAACCAGACGTATAAGAATGTCACTGGGTGCTACAATGCCTTCATTGGGCAGGTTGTGACGGAACCCGGATACCACCTGAGGGAAGGACTTGTGATTGACGCCATCGATGGGGGTTTGGGCTTCAGAAATCACACCGTTCCTTCGTCCCCGGAGATGGTAAACGGAGCGACATGGGAGGAGGATCTGCTGTGGATGGAGCCTGTGACGAGCTGTCTTGGAACTAACTGGACCTACTACCCATCCTCTGCCGGCCCAGTCAAATTTTCCCTGACGAGGACCAGCTCACCGACAGGAACGCCTGGTTTGAGTACGAAGATCATGCATCTTTGTATAACCAGACGCTACCATACCCCGACGGAGAATATCACTTTGACCAACGCCTGCTGAACGCGACTACGGTCTTTAAGTCCAAGATTCAAGAAGCCGGTTATGGGGCTAATGGCTCCCAAACACGAATATATAGGCCTAATGGCCCCCAAACACGAATATATGGGGCTAATGGCTCCCAAACACTGATATTCGGACCCGACCAACTCTTCGGCGACTTGATTCAGATAATTGACCAGGTTCCCATGGTGAGTTTCACCTTCACAGAGTTGGACAGCTTGGATGGTGCCGGTTGCCGCGAGGCGGTCGACGGATGCAGTGACACCGCTCTCTACGAGGAGCCTTTCAGGTGGCCTCGGGTTTCACGTAAGATCTAATTCTTTGCGTGAATCGTGCCCCAACTGTCGATTGCTGATTAGCAGCTCCACGAACAGTCCGAAAATGCCGAAACTATGTCGGAAGCACTGCAGCCTCTGCCGATATCCCCCTTGTTTCATGCTTCTATAGCGTCCCCCCTCCCGTCCAGGTTCGTCTTCGCAATACAACAGTCGAGATGAAAATTGTGCCCAGGCCAATTTCAATATGCGCCATTGGCATTACTGCGACGGTCAAACGGGTTAGGTTTTCCTACAACGCCACAGAACGGAACGCCGCGCCGTCCCTCTCCAGACTCAAAGTCCTCTCGGTTGGCCCTGTGCCGTACAGCCGCGACGAGGACAAGCCTCTGTGGGCGGTTGAGAATCCCGGGCCGGGCTACAACCTCACTGATATCAACCTACAGTGGGGCCTCGTCAACGATACATCGGCCAGTCGGTTCGCCAAGGGGATCCGAACGATACGTGCAGAGTCGCTGCCGCTGCCTGCGACGCTCGAGTCTTACAACCTCGACGGTAGCGGATATGGAGATAGCCTTGTTAGTTCAAAACCTCTTCTCTCTCCTTTCCTGTTTCCTGCCCGTGCGAGGATACCATTATTACGGTCTCACCACATAGCGTACACTAACACCCCGTCTCACTGAACAGGCAGGTTCCCGCGTCCCGGGACTATCGCTTCGCACGCTGCTAGACCAATACTCGTACCAATACCCGACCGACCTAGAAAGCGCTCTGCGCTGGCAGAACCTCAGCGACACGCCCGAAAAGATCATCAACCTGCGCAGGACCGACCTTGCCGCGAACATGATGGCGGGCAGCAAGTCTCGCCTCGACGCTACTCCAAACGGCCAAGGGGAGGTGTTGATGTACCAACAAAGGGTCACGTACCGCTACGAATACGGCATCGCAGCTTACATATGCTGTGGCATCTGGCTAGCCTGGGCGACGGCATGTTTATACATGCTGTGCATCCCGCGGCTGAGGGCGCGGCTCTCGCCGGCCAGTCTCCGAGTTGCGGTGAACTCGATGTCGGTGGGAAGGCTGCTGGTTTGGGCCGAGGACGCAGGCGTAAGGGATTCGGACTTGCTGCTGAAAATAAAGATGCCGACAAGTGATTGGCTCAAGGCGGAGGGGAGGAGAGTGGTTGACTTGCCTGTGGCAGCCCAGGAAATCGAAGAGGAAGGGATAGATACTGAAGTGTCACAGATGGCGCCGTCGGTAGACGGTGCAATCACTGCCAAGGTTACCGAGTAAGGCATCTCATAGGAGTACACCCCCCTTTTGATCCGTACGCATCCCCCTATATGATAAAGTTCAAGGAAATCTTCAACCACAAATGTTATAACATATAAGCAGCTATAAGCAGTTGTTGAATCAGCTACTTTCAACCTATTCTAGGGTTTTCTCACCTTTTATCTACGAGACATAATATCTACTACGCCTTTACCAACATGGGCGCGTTTCAGGTTCTAGCAAACTTAGTAAACTTAGGTACCATATATCTTCACTTTTATCATCAGCCTTAACAAGTATAAAACCCTTATATATAGTAGACAAGCGGATAACAAATATATATTCAGCTTCTAGAAGAATATCAGCAGTAGATTAGAGGGCAGTTGCGTAAAACGCTATTGCGGGGTGATGCACCCGGAGCAAAAGGGCGTGCACCCCTATCAGATGCCCCAGTAATAAGGGGCTTCTAGAGGGAACCGCTGATGGATAATACGTATAAGCCAACCGAGTATCATTCCGCAATATCCGCCAACGTACTCCGTACTCTGTTATTACTATTTATACCCCTATTTCGGCGACGTTTTGTAACTTGACAGATTATACACAACCTTTCTCTCCCTCCCAATCAGGCAGCCGTCGCGTTCTTGTTAAACTGCCACCAGTTCCAGTTAAACAGATTCCCGCTCCCGCTCCCCACAAACTTGAAAAATAAATCCTGCTTGCCCGTCGCGCCCGAGACCGGACAAGTCAGCGTCTTCCACGTCGACGCGCCCCCCGTCGCATCCACCGCACACGTCGCAATCACGGTCCCCGTCAGACTGCCCAGGTGCATCTCGATCTTCCCACCGCCACTCGCCGAGGCGACCCTCAGACTCACCGACGACGCGCCCGTCCCAAAATCAACCCCCTTCACCTTGAGATAGTCCCCATTATTAATCGACGTGACATGCATTCCGCCGTCGCTGCTCGGCTCGGTCGACAGGCCCTTCGAAAACGCAATCGTCTCGGCCTCGACGCGCACGTACGGATTCAGCGGCTCGATCTGCGGCGCGCCGGCGTCCGTCATGACCATTTTCGGAATACTCCCGTCGGCCCCGTACGTAAACTTCTCGACCGCGATCGACCGCGTGTACCCGCTCCCGCCAGGCAGCGCGCCGTTGTGATAAAAGAAATACGAGCCGCCCTTGTAGTCGATGACGCCGGGGTGGTTCGTGAACGACGCGCCCTGCGTGGCCATGATCTCCCCCTTTGCATTCCACGGCCCCGTCGGCCCGCTGCTCGTCGCGTACCGGATGTCCTCGGGACAGCACTTGCCGGCGTAGACGAGATAATAAGTCGAGTTGCGCCGGTACACCCACGGGCCCTCGGCAAACGTTCCAGAAAGCGACGACGTGCTGATGGAATTCACGCTCCCGCTGTAGGAAACCATGTCCTTGTTCAGCTTGATATAGTAGAACCCCGGATTGCCCCAGTACAGATACGCCTGCCCGTCGTCGTCGATCCACACAGTCGGATCAATATTCCCGTTCGCGACCAGCGGCTTGCCCAGCGCGTCCTTGTACGGGCCGGTGATCGTATCGCTCACGCCGACGCCGATGCCGTACGACGCGCCCTGCCGCGTCATGGGCGCATAATAATAAAACTTGCCGTTGCGCCCGACCACCTGGCCCGCCCAGGCGTCCGACTTGGCCCAGCTGAAGGTCTGCAGCGACATGACGACGCCCCAGTCGCGCCAGTTGACCATGTCGGTCGACGAGTACAGCCGCCAGTCCTTCATGTTGTACGTCTTGGACCCGTCCTCGTCGTGGTCGGCGAAGAGCCAGACCGTGTCGTTGTAGACATATGGTGCCGGGTCGGCCGTGTAGCGCGTCTGGATGATGGGGTTGTCGGCGAGGGCCCCCGTGGCGAGGGCCGCGAGGATCGTTGTCGTCGTGAGCAGCATGGCGGCGGGCTGGCTGGCTGGATCAACGAGAGACTACGGTCAAAGTATAGTCCCGACTCAGAGATCAAGACGAGGGCTGTTTGTATTGTATGATGGTTGGTTTTATGTTACCTACCCCAACGCACACTTACATCCCGATTCCTTCCCCTTTTGGACAGTTGCTGGAATAATACGACCGGGCTTCGCGCCTATAGCCGAGCCGAATTTGCAGCCGCGCCACGGGACTGGAGCGCATAAGTTGCGGAACCCGGGATCGAGCGCCGCCGCTCCGTTTCGGAGGCAGTCAATTTAATACAAGCTTTTTGCTTGTATTAATCAAGCTTCCGGTACCGACCCGCGCGAATAATCGAGCTCGGACGCCAAGCCCTGGACTGGTCAACGGGCAGAATAATTCCAGATTCCGGTGCCATTGCCGTTGGTCTGACCGGGAAGAGGATGGAGACTGAGGGAACATCGTGTCGGGGATAGCGTAATGCACCAATCCCCGAGCCCGGTAGGAGACTACGGCAATCTCCATGTGATTGCAAATTGCGGAGTGAGCGGTGCCGATGGCGATGGGAAGGGGCCGAGACGGGTATGAGTGTGTGGTGTCGGCCACCAATTGCTTTCTATCAGGTTGTGTTTTGTCTGGATACATGCGAGATTATGGTTAAAACGGCACCGGGGATTTGACCACGGACCGGTTGAACCGATGGGTTGGTTGAGATGTGTTGTGTTTTCTGTCCCATGCTGCACCAGTCGACCATAATAAGATACCTGTGTGGATCGTTGATGGCAACCCAAAAAGGGGTCGGGATTTTCTCTCATACCCACGGGGGAAAAAATACAATACAAAGCTAGCTTCAACTCGTTTCGATCGAGTGACCTCCGGGTTATGAGCCCGGCGCGCTTCCGCTGCGCCATGAAGCTTTGTTGCTTTGGTCGATGCTTGATGGATGCGTTATGAAGGTAATAAAGCAAAGACCTCTAAAGCAATAAAGCAATGTCAACGGCCGTTGGAAGTGTTTTTGTTGCATATCACAAAGAGATGAATGTTTGTGAGTCGAAAAATTTCAGGTTGCAGGCACAGACTGCCTCAATGCCATCAGTGTCCCTATTATCATTCTCTGCATCAAAGCCATGTGCTCGGAAATGGTGTATGCAAGACCATGGCAATGTCAGCAACACAATCAAGACCGGCTGTTGGTTGTCGAGCAAGAGTCCGGTGGAAGACAACGCAGATGAGAGGTAACATGGCTTCAACCCAGTGCCATGCAATGCATGCTTTTCTTAGTCTAACATGTAGATGTAGGCACCTAACCTGCAGACACATTTCTCTAAACCCATCGATACATAGTTCAACAATCACAAACGTTAAACACCGCCAAGCTCGGATCATGATCCGAAACCTCGCCGGCCGCGTCCGCCCAGGTATTGACATGCAAATGCTGATACTTGGTCTCGCGGCTCTTCGCAAGCGACGGGCTCACGTACATATGGTCGAGTTCCTGGGCGTTCATATCATACACACTGTGTTGCCTCGTTAACATGGCCATGGCTGTTTACCCAAAAAGGGGGGACATACTAGGTATACCGCTCCGGGACTGGAATCCCAGCCGCCTCGTCGAGGTCGACCAGGCCGGAGATGCGAGCAAAGTCGCGCATGGGCTGGACGAAGGCGAACTCGTTGAAGTCGCCGGCGGCGATGACGGCTGCGGAGCGGGATTCGCGGAGGACCTGGGAGATGAATGTCTGGTATTTTTCTCCGTATTAGTTTCCCTTCCTGCAATATATTCTCTCACTCTCGTCGCCCGAATCTTTCCGAACGCCCTCGAGGAGCGGCAAGCTCTGGCCAACAGGAAGGATTCGGGTGGACTGAAAGAAACAAAAGGGGGAAGCAAACCAAGACTCACAGCAGTAACATTCGCCTGCGCAATCCTCTTCCCCACTGCGCCATTCAGCGGCGGCCTAGCATCGCCATGCAACGTCGTGCCCCCTCCTTTCGAAGACCAATGCACATTGACCGTATAAAACGGCTTCTTCCCGCCCTTGGCCACCCACGCCGCCGCGATCGGCTTCCGACTCGCCTGCCACGCCTCGTTCAACGGCTCAATCCTCCCGGGGTTGAAACTCAGCGCACCCCCCGGCAGCACCGCCGTCGCGTCCCCCGGCCCGCCCGGCCTCGGCTTATACAGCCCGACGATCTCGGGCCGGTAGAGATACGCCTGCCGGATGTTGCCGCCGGGCTGTCCGCCGTCCTGGTTAGATACGGGATCGACGCTCGCATAGGCGTACGATATGTTCTTGGCGCTCGCAAGACGGATGGCCTCCACCAGCGCCGAGAGCGTCCCGTTCGCGGAAACAGTCCCGTCGTCGGCCGGGCCGCTCTCGTCCTGGATCTCCTGGACAAAGACAAGATCGGGCGTGTTGAGCACGTTCACGATATGCCCCGCGATCCTGGTCAGGTGCGTCGAGTCCGGCGCGAGGTTCTCGACGTTATAATCCCCCACCGTCAAGGCGCGGCAATCCCCCGATCCCTTGAGCGTCGCCTTCACCGTGGCGGCGGCGTCTTGCGGGGACGCCGTCTTGACCTTGAGCGCCGTCAGCGGCAGCACAGAGTAAAACCCAAAAGCATACGTCACAACGCCCGTGACATCCTCAAACTCGTCCCCCATTTTCGAAGACGTCGGGTTCTTCGTCCCATCCAGCGGCGAGCCGATGACGATAGCCTCCGGATTCGAGTCGCGCGCCGACATGGTGATCCCGCCCCTGCCGTTCCTCCCCGACACCCCTTTCCACTCGCCGCCGACGACCCACGTGTCGCGGTAGTTGTTGGGCCGCTGGACGGCCCTGGGCTTCCGGATGGTCACCAGCTCCCCGCTCAGCGACTCCCAGAAGTCGAGGCCGAACTCGTGCGGTCTGAGCGTCGGGTTCGCGACCGACACGTTTGTCGGTTTCCCCTCGTCGGGAATGCGGTAGACATCGCCCCCGTCGAGACTGCTGAATTGTGTCGTCGGCGGGCTGGCCGTGTCCTCCCCGATGACGAGCGGCGTGACAGCATTCCCACGGGAGACGACCTGGATATTCTTCGGCGAGGTGATTTCCGTGAGATACAGATAATCTGGCGAGGAGCGGTACTCGGCCACTTTCCCGTCGAGGGAGATGATGTCGCCCACTGTGAGGTTGGTCCCGGCGCTGCTGCCGAATACATAAATGCCCTCGGACGTCGTGTCGTCTTTGTCGGGCGTCGTAGAGCGGATCCAGATCCCACTTGGTCCCTTGGCGAGGAGGAGACCGGTGATGTTGGTCACGGTCTGTCCGGCATATGGGGAGAGGAATTTGTTCCCGTTGATGTCGGCGATCGTCAGCGCCGCCGTTAGCGTCAGCGAGGACAGGCCGATGGCCGTCGTCCAGCAGACCCCGAGGAGCTTCATGGCGGTGTCGTGGTTTGGCTGCAGGCGACCATCTCGAACTGGACCGACATGTTCGCCCTCTAGCTTATATAGGAACTCTAAAAGATAACCACGTGGGTTTCGAACAGACAAAAAGTGGATTCCAGAGTCGCAGTGGCTACCTGAGATCCCTGGGTCGAATCTCCCATCTGCTATCGCAGAGGGGCGAATTCAGGGGATGTTGTATCTGATTGGCCGGCGCCGATAGCACGTTGGTTCGGTTGACCTGCCTGAATGGACAGGTGCTTAGGGACGCCGAGGTCCGCCAAGATGAACTGCCATTCAAGGCCCCTGATTGGCTGGAAACAATGACAAGCTGAGTGTAATCTGTATGGAGGCTGAATACGGCGGAATTCATAGGTACGGGCATGCCGTTTATGCATAGCTGTGCAATGTAGCTGAAGAAGCTGAATGAAAGGCCTCCTAAACTCGAGACTCTCGAGTCCAAGGCCACACTGGTTGATCCAAGACAGGCGGAATATGTAGCTGCTCAACAACAGCCCGTTTGAGGCTTGCTCTGCGCATCGGGGTACGCTTTGGAAGACACGGGAATGACCGTAGTTTTGGAAGGAGTGATAGTAGTTGGGAAGGAGGGGACAACAAAAAAAAACCAAAATTAGGTGCCGGGCTCGATGAACAGAGGTCTCATACACACACTCGTGATGCATCTTCTTTTACAGTTCAGCACCCCCAAAAATAAAAGTTTTGAAGATGCATTCCTTCTTCAGCCCGAGGAAACATGTCTGGTTGGTTTCTCGGACAACCGGATTTCGACGTGGGCCTGATTCGAACAGACGCTCCCGAAGGAACAAGATTTCTAGTCTTGCGCATTAGACCACTCTGCCACCACGCCATTGGATATTTGATGAAGTATGAATCAGTGTATATATCCGACGTTGGATTGGCATGCAACAGTGGATGCTGTCTGGTTTCTAGACAGCAGAATAGGGGGAAGCCGAGCGCGATATCTTGAACTGTCGAGCCGCAGCAGCAACGAATACCGAAGATGGAGATATCTATGCGATGCAAGATTGAAGAAACCGACGTCTATCTCCGAGCGTTCTCGCGAATATATCGGACAAAGGTGTGGCGGTAGATAGAGTTCAAACATCTGTTAGACGGCGTCTCTGCCCGGCGCTCGTCTCCCCTCTCTACACCGCCAACTCAGCCCGGGTCTCAGACGTGAGAGTTATACAGGACTGATGTACCCGCCCCGCGGGGTCTCCGATCTCACGAACGGAGCGCAAGGGAGATATGTGACATGCTGAGCTTTCCAGTGCGGTAGCCAAGTATCCGTTTTGCAAATAAAGCAGTGTATGTGTTGGAAGTATCATCGAGGATCAAATCCACCATCTGCATTTGGACTGAGTTTGAGAAACCGAGGAGAAAAACCTAGAGGAACACTGATTCGAGTCTGCGCACCCCATTCTTTCTTGAACGTCGACATACAGTGCATAACTACCGGGTCCTCGACAAAACAAATCTGCATGTGGAAACGAGGACTTTGCCAGGACGAGACCAGCATGATGCACATCAGTGGAGGTCATTAAGTTCTCTCGAATCAACGGAGGTCAACTGGGACACTATGGTTTACTTGACTGCCCTGCCATAGCATAGAAAACTACCGGCTGCCAAGTATAGACGTCGAACCGCGCTGCCGATGGTAGGAATCCAGTCAAACATAAAAGGGCTTGGCATTAGCGGGAGGGCGAGCACATAATGACCCCATTGGAGCTTTTCAAGGAGGATTCCTGTTTGAACGAGGAACGATGCGGCAGAATGATGACATTCTGGGCACGAAACCGGGTAGCATGCCACATCTCGAAGAAAAGTGGTGGTGTGGCACACATTCGTCGCCGCTTGGACCTTCAACTTCGGAAGCTTCCCCCCACCGCCAGACAACTAAGGCGGTGATGGGTATCTGAACGTTGAAGGTCGGTTGGCTGCGGAGGAAAGTGTGCCAATAAAATACGGTGATATAGGGCCCGGGAGCGGTGTTTTGGCATCCATCGCCGGCCGAAGCGTGACGGAGCGCATTTTCTGGGCTGGGCGGGACGGCCCCGATGCTCCAGTTGTCCGTTAACCGAGTGCATCGCGGTAACGGCAGAGGGCAGGTGTTTTGTGACAAGTCGTGCTTATCAGCTTTTTAATCCTTAGTCCGGTCCGAGCGGGAGGTCGGGGCTGTCAAAATCGGGGTCGAACCGTTGCGGGTACAGGGCCGGCAACCTGCGGCCATGGTGATGGATATGGGAGAAGAACTGAGCGTGCATGGTGCAGCTGACAACCCGACATCCTTCCTATCATTGATGAGCTTCTCCTGCGTTAACGTCAACGCGTGCTTCTACGTCTCACAGCTTCTCACAGCTTAAACTGGAGCCCGACAGTTGACGACACCGCAGGATTGAGCTGATCGGGTTCGCCGGCCGAACTTGAGCGGAGTCGGGCGTTTCAGACAAGCTCGGTCTCCCGGGGCTTGCGAGTCTAAAAAAATGCTGCAACACACACTTCAGCCAAGAACTTGGGTTATTGCAGACCCGGACACGAGGAGGCTCGAGGCCGACCCCGCCCTCTACGCACAGCTGCCTGCCATGACGCATGAACCCCCCGAGAGCCTGGCGCAAACGGGTGGTTTCACACGCCGCGCAGCCTGAATAGGCTCGTCGTTTGATGTCGGAGTCTCTCGATCTGGACGCAGAGCTTGACAAAAACTGGCTGCTTCGCCTTTGGGGGGAGGGGGGGCCGCCACTGACAGCAAACCCATCGCGCACGGTTGTCTGCACGACGATCTGTTCGCCAGCGGCTCGACGGCGGACAGCGAAGACAGAATTTTGCAAAAAGGCCCGTGTGCGCGGCTCGGTGACGAGATTGCGAATTGAGGTTGGGGTCCGCAGTGGCGCCGATATGCTTTGAGCATGGCGTCGTGGAGGCTGGAGTGGCCGTGGTGGGCTTTCTGGCTGCGTGTCATCAGCTGCTGCTGAAGAAGAGTTTGCGGAGAGCTGGGGTTCAGGGCTCCACTTTGGGCAAGGCGTGGCCTCGGCGCGGATCATTCGGTAATTTTCCATTTGGCGTCGCCGCGTACCAGAGTTGTTGCGAGTCCAGCTTCGTCGTTTCCAGGTTCGGCAAGAAAACACCTAGCAGAATTCACAGCGCTGCTCCACGATACTCGGCGGGATTTTACCAGACTTGCGAGCTCGGTGGAGGGAGGTCGCCGATTCGCCCCTGTCGCAGCTCGCCTATCCCGCCTCGGCCATTGCCCAATAGGCAGGCGCGGGGTGTGGAGAGGGGGACAATTTATTCCTCACCTTCCTGAATCACAGCGTGTTGCGCATCTCGCACTGCTTGATGCGACTGATTCATGGCAGAATTTCCACGACGAGCGCCACAGACAGCTGCGTGCGGTTTTTGTTACTTTTTCTGGTATTTTTGCCTTAATATTGATAACTATTTGTGGCCAAGGATACCCCAGAAATTATGAGATGATTTGGACCCTGGCGCCCTCGTGTTGCGCAGGCAAGCTGAAGGAAAAGAAAAAGGTTGCATCTGACACGGCGGAACGGGATCGATCGCCAGCAGACCAGGAGACGCCAGCGCTGCTTTCTTTTTTCTTTTACGCGCAGGTCGATCGCTTCTTTCCGGCCACCGGCGATCTCTTCGTGCGGATAATCGCTGTTTCATGCCAAGCCTGACTTGGGGGTCTGCAAGCAGGATCAGTCAAGCTGCACCGCCCACGACTTTCTCTACGCCGCCGGCTGCATCTTCAGGTGTCTCGAAGTGTCAGCCCGACGCGACTCTCTCGCGCTGCTCGGTTCCACCGCGTTTGCCATCAGGCTGCTCGTCGGGTTCACAGATTCTTGTTTCTGTCATCATCAGAGTGGCTTGCAGGGGGTTGTGGGTGGGTAGGACAGGGGTTTTGGTACCCCTGCGGTAAATCTCCAGGGGGCACCGACAGCGTGACCGCCTCTTCGATTCTCCAGTTCCGCTCTCTGGTGAAGGTGCCACTCTAGGAAATGGACGTGCCGTGTGTTCGATTTGGAGCGGCAGAGTCCCCGCAGCGAGGGGGTGGTGCTCCGTTGCTGATGGAGCAGTTCCCTCAGGCTGGCGCAGTCGTTCCTTGCTTGCCAGCTTGCACGCAGTTTTCACTTCTCACGTCTCAACCCGTCTCTGTGCATCGCCGTGGGTGGGGTTCTGCAGCACGGCCAGGGGTCCTGCGGTCTGCCGATGCACCCAGCCAGGGAACATCGTCCCCTTCTCCAACAAAAAAGCCCATGTGAGCCGGGAAGTCCCAGACCGTCCGTTTGTCATATTTTCCCGCCCTCCCCTCCGGCTCCGCTGCAACCAGGCACACCGTTCTTCCTGTTTGCTTCGTGTTGACGCCAGTTTTCGCACGCCAACGAACCACCGCCGCGGGGCTGGGTCGGTACAGTCGGACTCCCTCCAGCTTGATGCTGGCTCCCGAAATTGCTCGGCCTATCGAAACGAGGCGGCACTCTTGTCTCACCTGGATGGCTGCCGTGCGCCTCCTGTCCCAGACACCATCTCCGTTAATAGCGGACCAGAAAGACTTCATGAAGGACGTGCGGTGACCGGAATCGTCAGCCAGCTCCAGTCTTGAAGAGGAGGATAAGGGGAGGAATAGCCGGGAGCTTGTTGGCTCGACACCGCCATCATGGGCCACACGTCGAAATTCACCTTCCCGATACCGGGGCGGAGGAGCAAACCGGCACCAGCGCCGTCTCCGCCCATGACGACACCTCGAACGAAGGCGCAGAAGATCCTCGGGACGGGGGAGATCAACACGGAGGCGTCCACGCTCTCGCCAGATGCAAAGTGGGGATGGGAGACGAGGTCGAACTCGGGGATCAGCATTTCTGTCTCGGAGACGACTGCAAGCCACAGCGACATGGCGGACGCCGGGCTTGGGACTGTCCACGAGGCCGAGGTCTTGGGTTCCGGGCGAAAGGGGCGCTGGGACGACGAGTCGGAGATCATACCGAGGGTCTTCCAAGGCCCGTCGCATGGCCACGACACCATCACGGATGCGTCGAGTCTTCGCCGCAGACAGTCGAGCTCCACCATCACCTCGTACTATGACAAAGCGAAGCTCCCGCTGTCCATCTCTCAACAGACGTCGAACTCAGCTATGGCAAAGGGTCTGCCTACCAAGGTGCAAGCTCTACTCGACATCGAGGGAAACCACGTAGAGCACAAGGAAAAGAGCAAAAAGAAAAAGCCTGCGATGCTCGACCTGTCCGCACTGCTGCCGAAGCCCAAATCCTCATCACGGTTTCTCAAGCCCGACTCCGGCAAAGGCCACCTTCTTGGGCCTGATCTGTTCACAAAATCGCCGTCGATCATGTCGCTATCGCCAGACGCAACGCCGCCGCCTATCCTGCAAAGGGCAGAGAGAGGATTGCGGAAGAAGCTGACCAAGGAGTCTCTGAGGGAAGCGGGGTCTCCTAGGGCAGAGGTGATCCTGAATCCCACGGTTGCCCCTACCGCAAGGACGACGGAAGCGCGGCATCGACCGACAAAATCGACAGTGGACCTGCTGAATCTGTACGACCATTATGAGCAGAGATCATTTGCAGATGTTTTTGAGCAAGAAGTTGGAGCGACGCCGGAGCCCAGCCAACACGTACCAAGTTACCCTACACCGCCGACAAGCTCTGCCGGTAACGCCTACCTGTCACCGCAACAGTCGAAACCGATGCGGATAGCGATACCCACCAAGCAGTCTGCGCTGCTGGCTCAAGAACTAGCTCTGGCCAGCGGCGCGAGTCCATCGAGCTTGGTGTCACCCCCTGGCGACAGCGCAAGCATCTCCAGCCGACACACGCGGACCTCCAAGGCCTCGAAGCGAACGGACCGTAGTCTCACCGACTTTGACCTTCAGCAGAATAGTGTTCTTTCGCTGTCGTCAGATTCGGAGTCAGAGGCGTACGAGCCGTCTTCCAAAAGCTCCCTCGCGCCGCCGGCACTGAGTGATGGACAGGCCAGTCCTACAAGCCCGCGGTCGGCAGTGTCCCAACGTTCTGCAGCTACGGTGCCGCAGGAGGCCAATCGGGGGAAGCCCAAGCGAGCCAGCTTTGCGACACAATCTCAGTTCTTGCCGATCCCCGAGGGGAGCGCGACCGCGAATCCACCGCGAGTCACGACTCGGACAAGCTCTTTGTCGCTGCAGTCGGTGCCGCGAAAACAGACATCACGACTCTCCATCGGCACCACATCTACTTCGCGAACTGCCGGCACCGTCATCCCTGGGAGGCCGGAGTCAGCGTCACCGACCGCCGGAACACGGAACGGCCCGTCTCATCAAGCCACCCAGTCGACAACCAGCCTCAGCCGGTTTGACGACTTCCCGTCCCCACCGACCACTCGAGCCCCACGACAGTCGGCAACGCGACAATCCGTCGAAGAGCCGACTCCGCCGCTGTCTCCCACGAGCGTCGACTTTTATCTGCAGAGCCAAAGGGGCTCTCGCATGGCATTCGAGATCGACAACCGTTCCACGCACAGCGGAAAGAGCCTGGGAAGCATGCGAGGGCCCAAGCGCTCCGATTCGATTAGCAGCCAGACAGATAGCAGCAGCGGTCGTTTCATGGCTGTGACGAGGCAGGAAGAAATGCTCTTGGCCGCCTTGAGGATGAAGCGGGCCCGGATGCGAGAGGACATCATCGCCGAATTTGAGGAACACATGGGCCGCGAGGAGGAGGAAGATTTGCAGCGCCAGATCACAAACGAAAGCAGCGGGGTGTCGCGACAGTCCTCAATGAGCACTGTGCGGACGGTCGAGGCGGGCAGCGTGGGCGCCCTGACCGCGCGACCGCATCACCCCCAGATCCGGGTCAGCGCGGATGCGGACAAACGGATGGGTGACAAGGGTGTTCGGGAGCAGATCCTGCTCATGATGGATCGTTCGCCCGAACAAGACGCTGGAATCGAGACAGCCGAGCCAAGCCCTGATCTGGACGGGTTTCTAGGTTTCGAGGACATAATCTATCACATGCCACAGCGGAGCGGCAGCAAGGCCAGTTCCAAGGCGAGTGGGGACTCCGCGTCGGGCGGGTCTAGCCGAAGCCGCAAGACGTCGCTGTCGGCCGTTGCGGCGCGGACCAAGTCGCGCTCCAAGGAGAACCTGTTCAGACGGGAATCCGACCAAGCCAGCCTCCGAAGCGGCTCTCGTCGGGGAAGCGATAAGGATCTCCCCGGGTCTATTCTCGAAGACCCCCGGGAAGCAGAAGAAGAGGCCGACATTCCACGCCCCGACTCGCCCATCTCGCCCGACGACTTCCCGACGCCCATGTCGATGACGAGGAAGAAGCAGGTGCGGCTGAGTGCCGTGGGCAACTATAGACCCAACATCGAGGCTGGATGGTGGGACGACTCTGGTTAAGCCAATTCCGATTTTCCTTTGTTTGATGATACCGGTTAGCCGGGTGGCAGGTTTCTGGGATGTTTGGGCAGCGGGCGTTGCTTTCGACGCGAATACCGTGGGGATTTATGGGGGTTGTCTAGAATTTTTAATGTCGGGGGAAAGGGAGGAATCTTGGGTCGGGCAGCGGAACTACGGAACCGACGAACAGGTTGATGACGGATCTGGGGCAGGTCAGCGTTTGCACTCGCTTTTTGCTTCGACAAGCCGCAGGCGGGGCTTCGGTTGAGCTTATCTTGCTATTTTAATCGGCCGGCCATGACGACGACAGCTTACACCACTCTAGAAGCAGATATGGGAATCTAATAACAGTGTTGGTCTGGATTGAAGTTGGTCGCGTGACGAGATGCTGTGAGTTGTCGTGGTGTTGCCCCTGTGGCCCTTGCGGTGTGCGCACCGCAGCGGAGACGCACTTCAAGCCACAACCCTGCTTTCAACAACTTTGCAAACCAAGGCAAGAGAGGATGCGATCATCATTTCCAAATTACAGCGCTTCTGCGCTCGACTTGCTAATCCTGAAATAACCGTAAGTATCATTAGATCATTCCCTGTCCAAAATGCCCCCAATCCCACCCGCCAGCGCCAATCCGACCCCCACCTTCCTCGAACCCCCGCCGACCGTCTCTCAGCGCTCCCTCTCCTGCCGCCGCAACTCGTCACGGAACACATTCCTCCCCTGGCCCGTCCCCGTTGGCGACCAACTATCCCGATCCGTCAGCTGAATCCCGACATTCGCACCGGCCTTGTCATTCCCAACAACAGCCCTGGGGCCGCCGATGCCGATCCCGCCGCCGCCGACACGCTCGGCCTGGCTCTGCCGCACGCCATACCCACTCGACCGCTTGCTTCCTCGTCCCACCAGCCCGCCCAGGACCGGGACCGTCCCCGTCCGCCGCCAGGACCAGAAACACAGCCCTATGAACAGGCCGAGCACCGCTACCACCACAATGGGCACGGCGATCGCCGCCGCGTTGGGGCTGGGTTTCTGGGGATTCGGAGCGTGGTCCTCGGGCGGGCCCTCGACCACCAGCACGGTGGGGCCGAGGATGGGCTCGAAGTCGGGCTGGTCGCTGCCGTCGTTGGGGTCGACGGGCCGGGCGAACTGGAAGGTCATGTTGAGCTCGTTGCGGTTGAGGCGCGAGAGGAAGTCGGTGGGGATGGGCCAGGCGTAGAAGCCTACGGCCGCGGAGACGCGGGAGCCCGAGGTCATCCCGAGCCCGGAGGTGGCGTCGTTGTAGACGGCTTGGATCTCGAGGTCGATTGTGGGGTTTGCGAAGTAGGTTGGGTTCCAGGATACTAAACAGGGACAGACAGAATATTAGAACGCGGAAGGGAGGGGGAAGGAGAGGGGGGGGATGGGGGAAGTACGGTAGTAGGTCAGGCCCTGGTGGAGGACGGCGCCGTCAAAGGGCGAGCAGAAGGGCGCGATGGACGATTGGTACTGCGTGCAGGCGAGGAAGGCACCCGCGTGGTTGCCGGCTGTCTCGGTGGCGGTTGCGATGGGCGCGAGGCCGGTGTAGGTCGAGGCGCGGCCGGCGGGGGAGACGGTGTATGTTGCCGTTGAGATCAAGCTGTCCGGAGGGGCGTTCTGGGTTGTGGTCTGGCCGGCCGAGGTTATCACCTGCGGCGTGAGGGTGACGCCGACGCCGTTGGTGTCGACGGTTACCCATGGGCTGGGGGCCGGGAGGACGGTTTCCTGGACTTGCGGGAGGGCGAGGGCTCCATGATCGCTGAGGAGCACTGCCGCCGCCGCCGCCGCCGAGAGTGCGTTGCGCCTCATGTTGGTTGATCACCGGCTGCTCTTATCGATACGGGCGGCGGTGGTGTTGCAAGTCGCAGCACCGACAGACAACAAGACAATCCAAGCAGACAAGGTCTTTTTTCTTTAAAAGAGTTGATGTCGACGCGGCTCTTGCGGAGTGCATGAAGCTCCAAATAAGGCTCAATGCCAGCCTTGGCGAGATCAGCCTACAGGATAAAGGATATTGGGGGATGTCGTGTGGTGGTGCTGGTGGTTGGCGGCCCGCGGGGCTGCCCTCGTTATCGTTGGCCCCTTCGTTGTCAATGCGATAACGTTCACCTCCGCGCGCGCAACCTGGACAAGTTCGTCCTCCTCCCAGTGCTCCCACGGAGATCCGGCATATCCCATTCGGCACAGCATGATTCCTCAGTGGTCGACGTGGAGTGGGAGGAGCGCTGATAGGCTGGTGGCCGGAAAGGTGGCCGAGAGTGCAGCCAGAGCAACTTAATGCCGGTCTGCTATGGGGAGGGAAGGAAGGGGAGGGGGCAGGAGGGGGGAGGTTGGCCGCGGCGCATGCTTGGGGATTCTTACCCCTCCTTTTCCTCTCTTTTGGTGTTGCATTGCTCGTCGAGAACTTGTCAAGCACTGCAACCCCCACCCTCCCCCCTCCACCCTCCGCAATCCATTCCTGGGAGGAATGGATTTGCTGCTCGGAAGGTACTGGGGCGGCGACTTCCAACCCCGGTTCTTTTTTGTTCTTCAAGGGAAGCTTGCGATGCGATGCGCGCGTCACTGACCTGTCGGCAGAGCAAAATGGCGGGGTCGGGTCAGCCGATTCGCAGCCACCCAAGCGAGCCGAGCAAGACCTGCCGTCCCTCCAACTTCCCCGGACGGCGAGATTCTCTCATTTTCCTCGGGAGTGATTGGTTAGCTGCGATAGCTTGGGGCGTTGCTTTCTGCGGGGGATTGGCACGGGGCGGTGGTGGTGGTGCGGTCGGTATATCGAACCCCGCCACTCCCACTCGAACGAGCTTCCTCCGCTCGGCAACACTATTGACTCCCAGTTGCATGCTCGGTAGCAAGCGAGGAGGCGAAGGGCTTGACGAGCTGTCAAGCCAAGAGGCGCCAGTGTGGTTGCTTTCTTTTTTTCTTTGCTGTTTTACGTACATACACTTACCTACTACTGTATGGACATTGGGTGAAACTGGGATGGGACAGCTGCAGGTTCTGCGATGTGTGTGTGGGCAGTCTTATTTCTCCTTGGTGGTGCTCCTCCCGGCGGGGTGGTTTGTCTCCGTTACCGTCTCTTTGGTTCTCGGGGCAGTATTGTCTCGGATCTTTGTGGTTTTGACGATACCCACTACGTTGCTTGCTTGTTGAAGCTTTGAGATTCTCTATAAATATTTATATTACTCGGTTCCCGAGTCTTGGTTTGCGGTAACCAGGTGCCATTGCCAAGCGATTCTCTCGGCTTGTCAGGATGGCCCGCATCGCCGCCGCGGTCGGAGTCGTCACGGCGTCGCTGGCCACTGCCGTGGCCGCCGCCGGCTGCGGAAAGGTTTTGGTGCCGTCATACACGGTCCCGGCTGTCAACAGCGCATGGCAAGCACAGCTGGTCGCCGGCGGGCTGACGAAGCCGCGGAGTTTGATGTTTGATGCGTCTGGTGCGCTGCTAGTCGTCGAGAGCGGGAAGGGCATCACGAGACATAAGATTGTCGACAATGGGGGAACGTGTGTCTCGATCTCGGAGTCGACGGTGTTGATTGGGCAGACGTCCGTACGTTCTGATCTTTGCCTCCGGTTGAAGTATATCTTACTGACAGTCCCAGCTCAACCACGGCCTCGCCCTCTCCAAGGACGGCAAGACGCTCTACGCATCCACTGTCGACACGGTCTACGCGTGGCTGTACGACCCAGAGAAGGGGACCACGGGCTCCGTCCCGCGCGCCATCGTCAGCGGCATGGCCAACGACGACCTCGTCACCCGCACGCTTCTGATCAGCGGCGACAATCTGATCGTCTCCCGCGGCAGCTCGGACCCGAACAAGGACAAGGCGTCTATTCTGTCCAATGGCCTTTCGCAGGTCCGCATGTTTGATCTGTCGAACGTGACCACCGCGTCCAAGGCGTACTCGTTCAACAGCGAGGGTACGGTTCTCGGCTGGGGTCTGCGTAATTCGGTGGGCATAGGCGAGCACCCTGTGACGGGCGGGATATTTGGGGTCGAGAACAGCGTGGACGGGGTGACTCGCAACGGGAAGGATATCCATGAGAACAACCCCGGTGAGGAGCTGAACTTTTTGGGGTTCGTGAATGGCACCGGCACGGGGAATAATTTTGGATATCCGCACTGCTATGCCGTCTGGGATGCGGCCGAGATTCCTGACGGAACGGGGCTGCGTGTGGGCGACCAGTTCGCGCAGACGGAGAACTCGACGTTGACGGATGAGACGTGCCAGGCTAATTACACGGCGCCGAGACTAACGCTGCCGGCGCATTATGCGCCGCTCGACATCAAGTTTAGTCAGGACGGCGGGGAGGCGTATGTCAGCTTTCATGGGAGCTGTAAGTTTTTTTTTTCTGTCGCTCTCATCCAGCACTTATTAATAACGTCGGGAATAGTCGACAAAACAGATCCTGTAGGCTACTCCATCGCCACTATCCCCTTTGATGCCCCGTCAGGCCAGCCCGTCGGCTCGCCGACGGACCAGACTGCGTTCACGGAAATCATGACGAACCCGGACCACTCCAAGTGTCCGACCAACTGCTTCCGGCCGGTGGGGCTGGTTGTGGATGCTGCGGGGAGGGTTTGGTTTACATCGGACACGACGGGGGAGATTTATGTGCTGCAGAAGGCGGGGAACCAAGGGACGGCGACGACGAGTGGGACGATTGTTACGGCTACGGCGGCGGCTAGTGCGGCTGATCCGGGTGTGACATGGAGGGGATGGGGGTGGCAGAGTGTGTTGGTTGCGTGGGCGGGTGCCATTTTGCTGGGGATTGTGTTTGTTTAGCTTGCGATAGCGTGCTGTTGTTTCTGGTGTTTTGAGCGAAATACCTGTTGAGTGAGCGAGCAATGTGTGTGAGTGGGTTGAGTTCTATCAACGAGTCTTAATCTGTGATCTGCCCGTGCACTGTATGTCTCAGATGCCCGGTTAAGAATAATAGTGTTTGAGGTTGTCAAAATATGGTCGAAATTGTCAAGTGCAATGCATTATGAACTGCTCGCCGGGATGGCAACCTGACATAATAGTCGGAATCGGCATCTCTGTCGAGTCATGGACACCTACATGTAAGTAATCATAATGGATCTTCATGGCGACCGCCCTTCGGATCGTCTCAAAATTGATCAACAGAAATACAGAGCCGACTCAAAACCTATCAGGCGCAGGCAAGTGCGACAACACAGCTGTGGCCTGGACCTTTTTAAGAGGGCATCTGATAGGGGTGCACCCCCCTTTTGCTACGGGTGCATCCCCCCGCCATGGCGTTTTACGCATCTGCCCTCTAATTACTGTTGATGTCTTTCCTGAAAGCTGTATATATATTTGTTAGAGGCATATCTACTATATATAAAGGGGTTTAAACTTGTAAAGGCTGATAAAAGTCAAGGTATAAGGCAGTTACGTTTATTCCTAAACCCCCAGGTATGCGCTAGGTCGAGACCTTTTATCTCTTATTTTCGGTAGATAGAGGTTTCTGAACGTAATTTGATAGATCGTAAAGCCCTTATTGATAACCCTTTTGGCATTGCTAATTTCGCCGAAACGCTTGTATCTGAGGATTTACGCGAAAACTTTATCTTTAAGGGGATGCACTAGTAGCAAAAGGGGGGTGCACCCCTATCAGATGCCTTTAAGAAGTCCCTCTGGCTGCGGGGATGTGACCTTCAACGTGACCATCAACGGGGTGGAGGGCGTGTAACATTGTGCCCGAAGGGCACATCACCGTCTCGCTGAACGAGACGAATCTGTTTGATGATGATGTGGCGTACACGGGACCTAGGAATGTTAAGATTACCCAATTTTGATGTGTGAGCTCGATATGATTATAAGGCAGATATACGCCCGCAAATGGATGGGATGGTGGACTTGCGTGTGGGCTGTTTTTTCCTCTATAATCATCGAGGTCTCTTTCCCTTATGGCATCCAATGAGACTGCCAGTCAACCGTGATGTGGTCGTGGGGCGCCATTCAAGATCAAACACATGACCGTGGCCCATCTCACCGTATCTCAAACATCCGGACCGGGATCCCCTCCATGATATGCTCCCGGATAGCCTCCCCATCCATCATGCCGTGAATGTAAGCCTCGCCGTGGAGATTGTAGAACAGCTTCGGGTCCTCCTCCTGCGCCTCCCTCTGCGCCTTTTCCCTCCTCGCCGTCTCTGTTGCCTCGGCCGCACTGGCAGAATTGCCATCCCGTCCAAGCTCCGTTTGGCGCTTCCGAAGCTCCATGTTCCGCTCCCTAAGACGTTTCTCGGCCTCGCTCTTCCGCTTCTTCTTGTCTTCTTCCTCGATTGTCTTCCGCTCCAGTGCCTCAGCATCCTGCTTCTTCCAGCTCTCGATCTGGCTGTTGATCGCCACCTGTTCTTCCTTGATCTCCTGCTCGTACAGATCAAGCGTTTGTTCCCCCTGGGCCCTTTCGATAGCTCGCTTGTAGCGCAGCCGCAGGAAGCAGCTGTTCTCGACCCGGGCCATCCACGCCTTGAGCGATTCCAGCTGGTCGATGAACACCTCGTGCTCGATGTCCTCGGCCGTCTTGGGCTTACCGCACCGCATCATGACGGGGACGGTGCAGCCAAAGATTATGCAGACCTTGTCGCCGGGCTTGAGCTGCTCGCCGACGAGGCCGAGCCGGCCGGCCTTCGTCTTGACCAGGCAGCGGTTCCAGATGACGGCCTGCACGCGGCGGCAGAACTCGGCGATGATGGAGTTGCGCTCGCTGCTGATGAGTGCGCCCGTGTCGACCGAGCCGCTCGCCAGGCCGCCCTTCTTGACCGACTCCTTGCACGCCGTGGCGTAGTAGTACGGCGGGTTGCGGTTGTCCTTGCCGCGGTCGCCGACGAGCGTGCGTTGAAATACGACAATGAGCACAGAACAGTCTGGGCTGCTTCCACACCGCGCAGATAACCAGTCATTGGCGTCGTCGGTGAAAAGAATCCGGTAATGCGGCACTTTGGGGGGTTTGGAATCAACTGTGATTGGCTTGGCGGCCAGCCTCGGCTGCTGCAAGCTGACAAAACGAGGCTCCTGATGAAGGTTCTGCAGTTATATTGGGAACTTGCCGACGCCACTTTCAGCCCCGGGGAGACCAGGCTGGCCTATTAGCCGGTCACGTTCCGAATTGAGGATCAGGCTCCGGGGAAAAGGGGATGTGGGGTGACGGGGGTGGACTGACGATAGGCCTTCTTCCTATGATGCGTGGTGGTTGAAGGTAGAAAAGGCCGGCTGAAAGGTCGAGGATGAAAGATGTGGGTGGTACCCTTTGGAGGACTCAGGTTTGCATTTTGGGTGACCCGACCCGCACGGCTTCCCAGGAAGTTTCAAGTTGCGCCAACAAGCGCCGTCGTTTCTTGACTCTTTGCAGATCGGTATATGCCAGCCTTGCTGATTACATGCAAGCAAGATCGCCAGGTTTGTCAGGTAATGTAATGTTAGAACGTCTCATCACTAATTCAGCTGAAATATGTTGCGCAAGTTGAAGAAATCAAAGCAAAGATGCCTGTTTTTGTTTTTGGAAGAGAGGATTGGCCCTGATGGCTGGCTAAATACTTACCTAGCTACAGGTGCTGTGGTCCTCGCGCGCCTTCCATCTTGTCTGGGTACTCCTTCCTGGCCTAACAAAGTCTTCATGTCAGTTTTGCCAAGCTTACGTGTTGTATAGGTAGGTACAAATGCCTGCGTGATCCGTGGTTCTCTACTTTGCATGCATTCCGGAGGAAAATTTTCATGCCACGACAAGAAAGAGCGAAAGTCAGCTGGGCCTTTTTTGATGGTCTCATCAGGCGATGAGGACTCGGATGTCGAGTCTCAAGAGCAGAAAGCATGAGGCAAGAGGCACGTGGCTCCATCGTAGCCCTCAGCCCGGCAAGCTGGTGGGCATTCATCTCGAGTTGGATGGTGTGAGAGGAAGCGATGGCATTCGTTCTCCGGGATGCTTTTCTGTCTTGAAGCACCGAGAGGGCATCCAGCTCGTGAAGTTGCTGTTGGGTGGTGTTATGCCAAGGTTCAAGGTGTGAGCCCGAGAGGCATGATTAGTTGGTGAAGACGCAGACGTGGGCTCATGGCGTTCCGACTAAACAACGCCATTGGTCAAATTGTCTACGTGGCTGGCTCATGTCATATCATGGTCACGACTCAACATCTGGTTTCGCGCACTTTCGGACCTTGAACGGCAGAACTGTGAAGGGGGCTGTGGGCTGGTTTCTATAAGGAGGTGCGACAATTTCCGCGCCGCGCATCTGTCCCCTTCCGCTGTACTTTTCTGTTTTACCAACCAAGTCACCTAACGTTCTCAACTTACTTCAATTTGTCTACTCGAGCCCAATAATTCTGCCAAAATGGCGACGCCTTTTGAGATCGTCGGCGCCGTTGAAGCCGCGATCGGCCTCACGAAAACGATTTTAGGAGTCATTGGCGGTTGGCAGGACGCAACAGGCATTGTGCAGGAGCTGTCTCAGGAGGTGACCAACAGCGAAGTGGTCCTCAAAGAAACAAAAAATATGCTTGGCGGCGATGAGAAGCTCAAGCACACCATCGGACCGATTGTTGACTCACTGCAGGCTGCTCTGAAGGATGTCGACAAGCAGACGGCTCCGTACAAAAAACAAGCTGCAGAGGGGAGAGGTGTGAAGGGTGCTTTCAAGAGGCTGCAGGGCCATTTCGACTCGAGCAAGCTTCTCCTGTGCCGAGACAACGTCCGACATTATACCTTGGAGCTTGAGTGTACTTGGGTGTAAGCCAACCACCCCCATCCACTGCCTGGCAATCGGGTTACTCATCGTTTTCCTAGTTTGAAGACGAATAAGTCTGCAGAAGAAATCAAGCGAAAGGTGGAGGAACTTGGGGCCTTCCTCAAATCTCATGATATCAAATATTCTTCCGAGGAGCTGGTTGTACTGGACGAGTTTACGAGCATGGCGCGGGAGCAGATTGGGGCCAATCGAATACTGGAAGACATCGCCAAGAGTCTCCATGCGATCGAGCGCCACCAGCAGCATGTTGAGGGGGAAGGTACGTCGATTTCCTTGTTTCTTGCAGATTGTGCTTGTTAGGCCAGAAAGGAGCGCCTAGGTACCTAGGCAAGATGGAAAGCACGTGTTAGGCTGGGAAGGAGCACCCCTTCAGGATAACAGGAGCGCAAGGACCACAAGCACCTGTGTTTAGCCAGCTCTCAGAGCCCATCCTCTCTTTCACAAAACAAGCATCCTTACCTCAGTTTTTCATGCTTGAACAAGCTGACGGACGAAGAGGACACAGAGTTTACACGGCCGAGGTACACCTGTTCCGGTAAGCTAGCTTCCTAAGGACGAATCTGATTTTTGGTCCACATGGGGTTGAGGCACGACAGTTCCTGACAAGTCACTCGCTAGATTTCCTTACGAGTTTAGGGGTATACGAACAGGGGGACATCCTCACCATCCGTGATCCAGCAGCCGACACGTGCAGTTGGATCTTGAATGATGCTCGCTTCGACGCCTGGCGCAACAGTATTACAACTGCGACATTGCATCTCCTCGGCAAGATGGGATGTGGCAAGACTGTCATGACCAGGTACATCGTCGACAAACTGTGCGACCATCCCTCGACCACCGATTCGCCAAGTGGCCACCAGGAGCCTCTAGTCCTGTGGCACTTTTGCAGCGGTGTTACAAAGCGTGCAGATGTCGCAATCCCTGGAGATAGTATCTTGAGGTCCCTGATTCACCAGGTCTTGTTCTTGCACCCGGAGCTGTTTCGAGCTATTCGTGGCCCAAAGTTCCTCGACTCACGAGTCTGGTCGATGCCGAAGTCAAATGATCAGTGGTCCATTGCAAAGCTGTGGAAAATCTTCGTGGCCATCCTCAAGGCCTCGGGTTACAATACGGTATACTGCATCATGGATGGTCTCGACGAGTGTGATACCGCGTCGACGAGGGATCTTCTTCATCACTTTGTGCAGTCTTGCAGTGGATCCGACCTTGACACGGGAATGCGGTGCTTGTTTCTATTCAGCAGCAGATACAATGCGGATATTCAGGACTCGCTTGGTCTTCTACCGACAAGCCAGCTAACGACGGTCGAGTTGCGTGTGGATGTCGTCAAGCCGGACATCGAGTCGTTCGTGGCGGCCGAAATGAGAGATTTGGGCTACAGCCTCCGCTGGGACTCGGCTCAGCTCGATAAGATTCGAGATGATCTGACCAAAAAGGCGGACGGCATGTTCATTTGGGTGCGAACTGCATTGGAGGAAATCCGGAATTGCGATGATCACCCCTTCGAGTTTATCATTCAACGGGTCAATAGGATGCCCGTGGAGCTCTTCGACCTTTACACGCAAACGCTGAAGAGGATTTGCAACGACATGGATAAGTTAGTGCTGGATCAAGCGCGCAAAATGCTGGTGTGGCTCTTGTTGTCCGCAAGACCCATGACTGTGGGCGAGTTATCTCTTGCCCTCGCCATCGATCCAACCGAGAGCTCTATTGAAAACTGCAAGCTGCGGTCGTTTGCCCCTGGAAGGTTCGTCCTGAAACACCTGGCCCCGTTCGCAATCCTGGTGCCGCCGAGAACGGAGGAGGACCAGGAGACGAAGTCGGCAGAATGCGTTCAGGCACTGCGTGGGCGGGAGCTGGACCCGGACACCACTATTCAACTCGTCCACAAAACGGGAAAAGACTATCTCTTCGATGTCTGTTCAGGCGTCATAGAAGTACCAGGACTATCCGACATCAAGCTGACGCGTGAGCGGGGGCATGAGGAGATCGCAGTCACATGCCTCAGCTACCTCGTGAGTGACGAGATAGGGAAACTGAAATGGGCGGGGGGGACAGAGGTCAACAGTCAAGGTCTTCATCTGATGGACGAGCAAATGAAGGATGCCATACGACAGCGAATCAAGAACTACCCTCTGCTGGCTTATGCTGCGGAGCAATGGCCATTCCATCTGCGGCAGGTACGAGACCGGCCGGGCGACGGTGATGCTGGGTCCCGAGCGTATGAGCTTGCTTCAACACTGCTCTTCGATAAAAGGGAGTCATCGTCTGCGTGCGCTATGCAAGTCAGAACATACCTGTATAATCCGCGCCGCACAACATTCTACGGAACGACGGACCCTCTCTGCACTGCCTCGAGGTTCGAGAACCCAGACCTTGTACGAAGAGTTCTTTGCCACCATGACCCTTCCGTGGATTTGCAGTTCGTCGACCTATCAGGATCAACTGCCCTGGATTACGCCTGCGGCAGCCGACTCCCTGCCGACGTCAGTGAGGAGTCAAGCGGAGCCGTTGTCAGAATATTGCTGGCAAACGGCTTGAACGCAGCAAATATCGATCGGATGGGAAGATCGACAATATCGTGGGCCGCCGGGAACGACCAGTTTCGAGCTCTTGTCGCCCTGGTTCACAGCCATATCACGCCCCCTCCGGAGGACCTTGAGAGTTGTCAGCTTTGCAGCCCGCGTCAAGACACAAGCGCCATCGACGACGAAGACAAAGGCTATGCTGCGCTGACTGAGAAGCTCGCGCCAGCAGTGAATCATCGTGACCCTGACGGCTCAACACCGCTACACAATGCTGCACTAGGGTGCTCGTCCCCAAGGACCATTTCCCTCCTCTTGGCCCATGGCGCCTCGACTTATTCGAAAGATGAAGATGGTTGGACGCCGCTTCACTTTGCGTCGGCGTATGGAAATGCTTTAACAGTTGGCGCACTGCTTGACGCTGGTGCCCCGATCAATGCGAGGGATAACGATGGCAACACACCGCTGCACCTGGCCTGCAAAGAGGGCAACCTCGACACGGCGTCCCGTCTGTGCAAATCTAACGCGCACATGAATGCCTGGAACGAATTTGGTCGCTCCGCCCTGTGCGAAGCGGTTCTCTCCAGGTCGGTAGCGCTGGTGAAATTTCTGATCGACCACGGAGCCGAACTCAACCAACCCTCGTTTCTGAAAAATAAAAGAAACGATAGCGATGGCAGGGAACTACGGGTTTTCACGCCGCTCCAAGCCGCCTCTGGCCTAGATTCGGTCGTCATGATTGATCTGCTGGTGAACGCAGGCGCCAAGCTGGACTGTCTGAACGGTTGGGGAGAGTCCGCCCTTCACGTTGCAGCATCCGGTGACGCCGCTGAGGCTGCTGAGCATCTTCTGGCCCTCGGCTGCGATCCAGATCTTCGTGATAATTCTGGCCACACGCCCTTGCTTGTTGCTTGCATTGTCAAAAAGGGAACAGACATCTTAGACGTCTTGTATCAGCATGACGTTGACATCAACGTGAAGGGAGAGGACGACGTGGGTTGGTCTGGGCTCCACTGGGCAGCAAGAAACGGCAACGCTGAGACTCTGGGATGGCTACTCAAAAAGGGCGCCTGTGTCGACGCTCGGGGAAAGAAAATGCCACCACCCTTGCACCTTGCTGCCCAGGAGGGGCACCGAGAGTGTTGCGAAGCCTTGCTCAACAGCGGCGCCGACCTCGAAGCAGTTGACGACTTCGGCTTGACCCCACTGGGACTCGCCGTACGGCACGGACATCCGGAAGTGTGTGACCTTTTGATCTTCCGAGGAGCTTCTCTGGCAGGATTCCCGGAAGACGATCATCTTTCTTTGTTACAGTCAGCCTGCGCAAGAGGCCACATGGCAGTGGCGCGACTGCTCCTCAGCCACGGCGCAAGGGTTGATGAGGCAAATAGCCTCGGGCACAACGCTGTTGATATCGCCTTGTTGAACGACAACATGGAAATGGCCGAAATGCTGCTCACATGCAATCAGATATTCAGGCTTCCGGCATTGACTATCAGAATTCTCGTCGTTCTGTCCATCAGCAGTCCTGAGAGCACCAAGGGTCTGCTGTTCCTCGGCCTGGGACACTGTCCCCCTTCGGAGCTTGCGCAACTTGGTGAGCTGTCCACTCTTGCGCCAGATGCGCTGAGATCGGCCGCGATTCAGGGAAGCCATGACCTCGTCAAGGAGTATGCCAATGGCATCACCGATATCTCTGTTCTCATGTACCAAGGGGAGCAGGGGCGAAAGTCACGCATCTTGAATTATCCCGTCGCCGATAACACGAGCCAGATCACCAAAATGCTCTTCGACAGTAGTGCTTTGACAATGGAAACAGTCGACGATGACGGCTGGAATATCTTGCACTGGGCCGTTGTCGCTGGCAGTGCGGCCACGATCGATGTTGCCCTGGATTGCGCCCAGCGACGCGGTTCCCCGTTAGTCGGACGGACTTTGCAGGGAAACACAGCACTGCATCTCGCCATGGAGGGGAATTCTATATCGACCACGGTGGTTGAGAGGTTACTGGACACTGACCTGCGCTCGGTTATCGATGAGCGAGGGTCAAACGGGCTGACGGCACTGCATGTTGCCGTCCTCAGGGGCAAGACCGACATGGTTTGCTGTCTCTTGCAGCGAGGTGCGGACCCGCTCATCAAGACTTTATTCAACCGGAACATTCTCCATCTCGCCGCCTCCTCGTTCGCCGATCCCGCCAACATCTTGGCTATCATCCAGGAGTTCCAGGCGCGGGGATTCGCGGATAGCCTTCTTGCCGAGCTGGATGACGAGGGCGCAACACCGCTGCTCGCCGCAGCCAATTCCGCTCACGAGGACATCGTACGCGCTCTTCTGAATATGGGATCGAACATCGAGGCTACGAACGTCCTCGGTATGGGCGTAGTGCATTGCTCCGCCGCCGCTGGACGCTGCGAGGTTATGCAGCTGCTCTTGGAACATGGTGCCGACGCGAATCAGATTGACTTCCGCGAAAGAGGCACGTTACATTCCCTCGCAAATAATGAGAAACCAGAGGCCATGGAGAAAATGGTCCAGCTTCTCACCCAATGGGGCGCAAGAGGGGCTTCGGATCCAAGCGGTTGGACCCCTTACGATGTTGCCCGGGAGCTGGATCGCCCTGCTCCCGTTCAAGCAGCATTAAAATTGCCAATGAGACGAGTAACTTGGAGAGCCCAGAAAGGCGCGCGGAGCTCTGGGAACAGCACCGGACCTAGTCGGTGGGGAAGATTGCCCACTAGTAGCCTATTACGTGTTTCGGAAGATGGGCTTGAAGTAGACCTACCAGGTGAGCAACCGTCCGTCATTTTGGAATTGCCCGGGCTCTAATCTCCCTCTCTTCCTGATCCTCTAGAGACCGCCCCCATTCCTAAATACAGCCCGATTCCGCCCGAGGAGCGGAACGACGGTGGCGCCGTGACAATGAACGAGGGGGATGGATGGACGGTAGCCGCCGACACGGCAATACCCAAAAATTGCGACAGCTTCTATTTCGAGGTGGAGATTATCGAGGATGGACTTCAAAAGTGAGTAACATCCCCAATCGAGTCTTTGGTCAGGCCTGCATCCCAAGTGACCCGAGTAGACCGCACCCGGCTTCGACAAGCTGACATGCAAAAGGGACGACGAAATATTCTTTTTTGGCATCGGCCTGTCTCGGTTGCTTGCTAAGGAGAAGTTCCCTGGGTGGGAAACCGGCAGCTGGGGATACCACTCTGACGACGGACGGGCTGTCTGCCCTGACGCCCCGCTAGGTGGAAAGCCATACGCGCAGCCCTTTGCAAAGGGCAATACCGTTGGCTGTGGGTACAGCAGAAAGACCCATAGCATTTACTTCACAAGAAATGGGAAGTTTCTCGGTGAGTTTGCTCAACTTCGGATCCAGATCACTGCTTACCTACTACGGGGGCAGGCCAGGCTTATGATAATGTCCGTGGGGAGTTATTTCCTATCGTTGGCTTCATAAATCCTGGAACAAAGATCAGGACCAATTTCCACGCAACCCCACCAGAGGAAACCACCGGAGAGAACGGCAAGGTGGACGGTCTTACTGCGGATGGAACTATTGTGCAAGAAGGAACATAACTTTTTGTGATTCAGCCAAGGGGTTTGATTATTGAAACAAGGGAATGTTGGAGAGACTCAGAGCCCTTCAGGATGCAGAATTTCATACTGTTCACATGATATTGACAACAGTGCGTCCCAGCTTGTCCGTTGCAATCTTCTCCACATGTGCAACCTTTAATTCTTTTCTTGTCGATGTGATTAGGGTTTTGCCGGGGAAGCTAAACAAAAGTCCGAGCAAAGAGTGATGAGCCGAGCCTGTGCCCGAGCCGGTGCCAGGTGAGCATCGTCACATGTCCGGAGCACTAAAAAGAAAATCCCATGTGCCCGGATCCGTTGCAGAACACCAATGCTGTGTTTTTTTGGTTCAAGACGTGCGTTTCAACCAAGTTCGACTAGAAGACCAATAGCGGACGAGCTAGACACATGATCCGAGGAGCAAGTCTTTGAAAAAGACAGTCTGCGAAGCTAGGTAGGTGAGTTTCCGCATATACCCCTGAGTGCACAAGTTTGAAGCACCGCAGGCGACATCATCAGACTAAATGACTAGGTAGGTAGCCTTGCGGTGGCTGCATCAGGAATGTATCGTCGTAAAAGAAACTATCGTCGTGAAGAAACTAACCTCCCTCTCCTGCACCCTTCGGCCGAGATGGTAGGTCTAGTATGCCCCGAGTTTGAGCACGTTTATATGCAGATTTGATACAAAAATAACTCCAGCTCGTCATGTGGCGATTCAGGCACCCCGACGGGTAGCGGTCGCCAATGCTGCTGGTGCGCACTAAACTGACATTACCATCTCAGATTCTTTGTTTACTTGCAAGTAACTGAGTCAAAAGGATCAAGCTATTCAGAGCCAACCAAACCACGGTAACAGAATAGATAGATAGATGACTTGGCCCAGCTCTCGCTGAGTCAGTTCTTACCTCAACACACACACACACACACGCACACAAAAGTTCCCTGCAGAGAGCTTAGTTTCCCACACATTAGACCAGAGCTTATGAAGCAGCTATCTGTGTCCTATGCAACTAGTTCCGAAGACCTACAGCAATTTTAGTTATTTAGCTGTGATCTAGACCTAGATCTAGAGCCTAGCTTCACCACTATACATGAACGATCTGAACAAGCCTCGCATTAGTCAGTTATAGCCTCTTAAAGCAAGCCCTGACCATCGAGTGACCACGCATAGGCCTTGATCATTCCCCAAATGCCCTCCAGGCTCCCGTATAAATACCCAGCCCTCTCTCGACTTTACCTTTCCTTTCTCATCATCCATTCCACGCCTCTTCTCAACCATCCACAGGCCTTTCCTATCCATCCAGACGCCTTTTCAAACCACCTCGCACCCCTTCTTCATTCACTCCACGCCTCCTCACATCCATTTCAGCCCCGAGCCACTTCCTACAACTCCATCAACAAACCGCCAGACCACTTCCTAGCCATGTCCTCACCCCCCGCCGACACCAAGATGCCCTCCGCCGAGACCAATATGCCCTCCGCCGGGGCCCTAAAGAGACTCGAGGCAGAAAACGAGGCATTGAAGGCCGAAAATAAGGCCTTGAAGTTCGAAGCTTCGGCCCTGAGGGCGGAAATCGACGCCCAAAATAAGAAGTACGAGGCCACGAACAAGGCGCTCGCCGAGGCCTGGAGTGAAAGCGATCGCAACCTGCAACATTGGATTGCGTGCTCGCGTGGCACTCACAATATCATGGAATTCGGGAACAGGATAATGGCCCGCATGTACAGGGCCATCGTCGACATGCACAATCATCTCTTATATAAGGACATGCATATCATGGCGTTGAACGACGCTCTCGACGCCTGGGAGGCTGCCGAGCAGGAAAATGCCGACGAGGAGCCGCCCAGGTCACCAGTGATACTTCCGAGCTACTGTTATACCGGAATCTAGGGCCAGGAGGAAGCACTCCCCGCGGGAGTCCGTTGCGGACAGGGAACAGATCGGGTCAAGGATGTACTACTTGGATTCTTACAATCATGGGAAGTTCTAGCTAGGTGGTATCTGGGGCTAGACAGGAACTCTTATGTAGACCGAAAAGACAGGCTTTGCTTCAACGCCATTTCATGTGCATGCATCCCCCACGCCATCACAATGACAATGATCCAAAAGACGATCGACAACTGCCATGCGAAATGATCTGTTGTGTGTGCATCCGATGTTAGACTCGACTCTTGCAAGAATTCGACGGAAAAGAAAAACATACAAAACGGGGCCTGCGATGCCGGCCAGATCAGCACCTGCGACCACGACAGTACGGCGTAGACCCCGGCGATGGAGTACCCGACAATCAGCGTGCGGGCTTCTGAGTCGGCGGGGAGTCTGGACTGCTGGTTAGCATTTACCGTGAAAAGAGGGGGAGAATGCATTACAGGTCCGACAGCCAGGACATGACGAGCGGAGCGGTGCCAAGACTCAGATAAGTCATGATATAGCTGGCGTAGGCGCACCAGAGCGATACGCGGTCGGGATCAGAGGTCCACTGGCTCATGATGATGCACGGGACGATACCGATAGCCGCTACTGGACATTAGCACGGGCGAGGGACGATACTACACCACTCATTTCACCTTGAATTACGATCAGAGACCAGCGCGTCCGGAAGCTATCGGAAAGGATTGCCCATATCCATACTGTCAAGGTCAGCCGAGTGCCGTAATGTCCGGGGGGGGGGGGGGGGGGGGAAAACAAACAAAACCAAACGGGTTCCACCCCCCAAGAGAAATGGTAGGGCTATAAACCCAGACCCCCACCACCACCCCGGCCACAACCGGCACAAA